>JBBDHI010000016.1:6880701-6900516 GCA_037177115.1 Craterocephalus stercusmuscarum
GTGCATTGTTGGTATTCCATTTATAATATTTTGTATCTCCACGTTTTTATCATTTTTAATTTTGAATTTGATGTTGATCTAAACTTTCTGATAGCAGAATGTTCCCGGTTTTCATTTACCTAATGGTCTGTTTTCCCTTCTTTTTCACAGATTCATATGCACTGCAATGAAAAGAGGAAGTGGAGGTGATCCATACCTGGCTGACCTGTATCTGGATTTTAATAATTGTTGGATCTAAAGACGCAGTGAGTGATGTCTGTTTGACAGGGTTAGTGCAAAGGGACTAAACGGACAGTAAATTGTGCATTTGTGTTGTGCAAGGGCACTGTCTTGTCCAGACCATGTGGCTGGCAACATTTAGAAGCCATCTGTTGCCTGCACACCTGCTACATCAGCAAGGGACTGCAACCATCACCCACTGTGCTCTTCTTTGGTGGATATTATGTTCCTGCTGGTCATTGACCAAAGCAACAAGCCAGAAATTCTACCCAACTGTGACCACCCAGTTTGGCAAACTGCGAGGCCTCAGGGTTCCTGTGCCCAGTGAGGTCCTCAGGCCCGTTGATCAGTATCTGGGGATCCCCTACGCTGCCCCACCTGTGGGTGAGAAGCGCTTCATGCCCCCTGATCAGCCGTCCTCTTGGTCAGGTGTCAAGAATGCTACCCACTTCATGCCTGTGTGCCCTCAGAATATCCACAGTACGGTGCCGGAAATCATGATGCCCATATGGTTCACTTATAACCTGGACACAGTTGCCACGTACATCCAGAATCAGAGTGAGGACTGTTTGTATTTAAACATCTACGCCCCGACTGAAGAAGGTGAGTTGGTATGGTAAAATCAATGGAAGTGACTTTCCATGCTCATGCTCTGTTGCTGCGCCCCTCATCGTTCTGTGATCACCATGAACTCCGCCTGTGACCAATGTTCATGCCACTGCTGCCACCCAAGGCTGATTTACCATCCAGTGTAACCCATGTCATCATTTTCTGGCATCTTTCTAACACTGATAAGAATGTATTTGTTTGCTGGTATCTGTTAGATAATCTTAAAATCACATGGAGCTACATTGACAAACATTAGTGAGGCGTGTGCTCTTTTAACAACTAACAGACAGCAGATGTAGAGATTAGGTATTACTAAAGCATAGGTCCATTAAAACAAAGCAGCGGTTTTCAGCTTTTGAAGTACTATGTGGAGTATTTTATTCCTGTCACAGCATCAAAAGTATTTGTAAAGATATCTTTAATGAAAGCTAGCAATTTCCATTTTTTGGCTTAAATTTTCTTTATCTTACTGAATCACGGCTTTGTTCAGATAGTGTGTCTGTTGGGGGCCAATTAGCGAGGCACAGGAGTCAACTGTCTATCGCATGCTGAATCTCTCTCTATTTTTGAACTGTGAAATGAACCAACGAGGGAACATTTTGTGTGCCTGCCATGAATCTGTAGATTAGCAAAATGCTATATGGTCTCTTAATCTAGTGACGACTAACAGATTTCCCTGATTCAGGTTGCTTCAAGACTTTTAATTAAACATGTGAGACCGTATCGCCTCCCTAACAGTCGTTTAATATGATACGACGCATTCAGCATTCAGAGTATGGCTGTGTCCTGCTTGTGTATGTAACACACCGTTCTCTCTCAAAGAACGGTTTTTTTCTTTGGTAGCATAGCAACAACAGATAAACAGCCTGCCTGAGAGGTAGCTGTCCAAAATGGTGCTACCCACATTTTATAAAGCCCCTCGCCTGAGCTACTGTACTGCCTTTAGGCCTCTTTATCTGGTATATAAAGAAGTTAATGAAATTTCACTATTACATATTTATTTAAGAGGCATTAACATGATCCTTTTATTCATTTTTTTTTGGTCAAAACTTTGTTTATTTCAAATACACTTCGGGCATTTTGTGTCTTAATTATCTCTGCTGATATTCAGGTGTTTTCATTTCCACATCTCCAGCAGTCTTTTACCAAATTAAAGAATTGTTTCTTAAATTTGTGCTATTTACTCTTATCTCTAATGGAGCCCTCAGAGTTCATTAAGTATTCTAAAATAAATGATAAACCCTTTTTTTCCCTTTGGTAACCTGCAGTATTTTGCCAGGAGAGCGGACAAAGATATAGTGAACCGTGAAAATGCATTTCTACAATCACAGTTTGGGGCAATTGTTTGGATATTCAGATGTATGCCAGTTCTGATATCTAATCTAACTGTGTATTCATTTATTTAGAACACTATTGTGCACATTTGGAAATGCCATCTTGCCAAAGTTGTGTCGTATGTTTCCAAAGATTCTACATTTATTCTTTACCTTTTTAGAAGAAACCTATTTGGACCTCTTCTCTTCTAAGTCTCCCAGGTTGATTAGGCAGTATATTAAGTAAGAGGCACCATCAAATCTACCATGCTTTTTTGAATTCTGTACCTCTTTTTTTCCATATGCGAACCCCAGGAAGCCAACACAAGAAAAAGGGGGCGGCTTTCTCTCATGCTGAGACTCATATATCTGAAGGTATTTTTTAAAGAGCTCAACGTCTTAATGCATGGATTCTTTCGGTCTAATGAAGTTGTTTAAATCCTTAATTGTTGTTTTTTTTGTTGTTTCTTTGTTTGTTTGTTTTTTGCTTAATCAAGGACCTGTGGGACTCTTAACTTGAGTGGAACTAAAAAAAAGAAAAAGGTTGTGATGTAATTGCAGAAGTTAATGCATCTGATAGCCTCAATGCACATTGAGGCAGAGATTGCATTGTCTACTTACCTGTCTAAGTTCCTTCTCAAAGACAGTTATTATTCACTGCATTAAATCAGCCTCAGAACATGAATAATAGATTTCACTGTTTATGTTTTACCTTCCATTAACAGATGGCAAGAGTTCAATTTAGCATGATAGCTTTCGGCTAAAATCTATACTTAACAGGTCCAAAAAGTATTTATGCTTGTGCATGCAAAATATTCACTGAAATGTAAAGTTTCTCTTCTCAAGTGAGATCAAAGTCAAATCTACAGAATTTTTTCTCCCTGTCTTTTTAATCCTGAGAACTTTAGATAGGGTGCAGAGTACAGCTATAAGCTTGGCCCAGCACTTCTGCGCACCATAAAAACGGTTGATTGTTTTCATAACCCTTGTCAGAGAGTATTTACCATGCATTTTCTGATTGTCATTACAGCTTTCAAACCACGGGCCTACCACCCCAGCTTGCTTCTAAACACATTTTCTAAGCAGTCTTCTCTCATACATCATACTGAGCAGCTGGGATAAAAAGTTTATGCAAGCGTGCTCTATTAATCCTTCATTTCATTACCGTTTTTTCTCCAGTCGTTTGTTCAGCATATGCGTTTATGTTGCAGATATAAGGGATTCGGAAGCAAGACCTGTGATGGTTTACATCCATGGAGGCTCGTACATGGAAGGCACCGGCAACATGATGGATGGCAGCATTTTGGCCAGCTACGGGAACGTCGTTGTCGTCACGCTGAACTACAGAATTGGAATATTAGGTGATGGCACAGTCTGTGTGGTATCTTTTTATTGGTGTTTATTAGAGGGTATTTAGCAGTTTGATTCAAGAGTATAAAGCCATTTCTATTTCTGTGCTGTAAAACATGGAAGGTAAAATTAAAGGAAGGGGAAATGAAAAGGGTGGGAGAAAGTCTGGCTAAGTGAGACATTGGTAAAATAGCCTCGCTTTCCATGATGCCTTCAGAGGAAAATGCTATGTAAATTCTTATCAAGCCTTGTCCTTGTTGCGCAACATCTATTTTATACCTAATTCATCTTCTTTTAGATGCATTTATCCAATCTGTAGAAGATTATCAGCCTTTGCTTTTCTTGAAAGTAAAGTGATTTAAATACAGCACACAAGGCTGCCGCATCCGCACGCATTCACAAGGTCAAGGGTTTTTTGTTTACACTGTTTAACATTCAAAACAGTACAGCGTTCAGATGAGAGTAGACAGGGGAATAAGTAATAGGATGAATTGTAAGAGCCCCAATGACCTCTGCATAGTGTTAAGATATTTTTCTGAAGAAATGTATTTGTGCATGTTAAATGGCATGAACTCGGTCTTCTGAGACAGGCGCTGGGGTTTGATGAGCGGAGCTCCGATTGCTTCCTGTGGGAAGCCACTGCTTGGGGACTATAACAAGGGGTTGACTAAAGTGGTAAAATTCTGTGTGAAAGAGTAAAGGCATATTTACACCTCCGGGGGAATGGTGTCAGTTCACTCAGAAGTCCTGCTGGGCAGCAGCGAAAGATCAAAGCTGGGACATATTCCGTAGCAGAGTTTCGCTTTACTTCTGGCACTGTTGTCTTTTTGTACACAACAGGCTTCCTCAGCACTGGTGACCAAGCAGCAAAAGGAAACTATGGCCTCCTGGATCAGATCCAAGCTCTCCGCTGGATCAGTAAAAACATCGGTTACTTTGGAGGAGACCCCGGTCGCATTACAGTCTTTGGATCTGGGATCGGCGCTTCCTGTGTCAGTCTGCTAACACTGTCACACCACTCAGAGGGTAAGAATATACGATAAGCTATACAATGTGATGTTACTTTGTGTGACCCTGAGATGCAATATTTTGTTTACTTAAAACTGATTTTCATTTTTTGTGTCATTCATGGTAGGATTTTACTCCTTGATTAAAGTGTAGCTACATGGTCTGGCAGGAGACGAAGGGCTATGATACAGGGGAAGGGTAAAGAGGGTACTTGTTAAGTCAGTGATTGTTTTTGTTTCTATCTACTCAATCTAATCAGACTAAAAGCTTTCCCTCTTAAAATGTGAGGCTCTTAAAGAAGCCTGCTGGCATTATAAAGTTCTCAGCATGTCATCAGGTGAACCTGTGACCATTACTTTTCCTTTAACACGCCAGCAGTATCAGGTTTGTTCACCCTTATTTACTGTTCTGCAATGTTTAAATTGAATGGTACATCTTTAATATTTGGTTGGGTTTCTTTAAAAAAACATGAATGAAAACACTGTTGGGGAGAAAATGGGGGGGGGATGTCCAAATATTTAAATATTTTATGCTTTTATTTTAGCTTATTTTTTCTACTGTACTATAAATGAAAATTATGCATTTTTGGTAAAATTCTTTTACTTATATTCCTTCAGCTGCAAATAAGATATTTGGATTAGTATTTAAATCAGCTTTAATAATACTACTTTTACATAAAGTATGTATGACTTACAGCAAATAGGTGTTTTAAATTCCCTGAATAGTCATTAACATTTTAACAAACCCCCTCAGAACACCTGCAAAACTGTGTTTGACTGTGGGTGGCCCGCATGGGAATTCAGGCTCCTAACTTTGCTCTGCTTTTCCTCTGGTTCTCACATTGATGCTGGACAAAATCACAAGAAGGTCAGAAATTTGGTGTTTTCATTCATGCCTGGGAGGCTGCGGCAGCTGTCCTTTGTAAGCTTTGTATTGAACGTCCTCACTCGGCTACAGCAAACGCACAAAGACCTCCAGCTCTCTTTGAAGTAGACTAGCTAGCTGCTGCCCTGCAAATTTAAATAAAAGGTAGTAAAGAGGATGAAAATGAAACTGTCGCCGCAATATTTCTTCCCACGACTGTCGTGTCTTCACCTCAGGATAGTATTTTTTCTATTTATTTATTCGATTTATTATTATTCCTTATGTGGCTAAATGTCATGTCATATTTTGGAAAGTAGATAGAAACCCCCCTTGAGACCTAAAGGAGATACACTGCATGTAAACAACTCAAGAGAGCAGCTTGTTTACTGTATCAACATTGAAGGATCAGGGTTACTGCATATTCAGCTCTCTGCTCACACTGTATCGTTGACATCAGCAGTCTGTGTAAACCACACAGCTTGTTAGACACACCGTATTAACGATTCCTCAATTACAGTGGGTTTGTGAATAAATGGCGATGGAGAATGTAGACGTCTCCACACTGAAACAGTGTTGCAAATTGACCATTAGTTTGACATGCCCTCGCTGTGATCTGCATAGAGAAGACACGACATGAAGCAAAGAGGAGCCACGGACACATTTTTTGGGGCAATTTTTATTAATGTATTAACAGAGGGAGGCAAAGTATATTTCCTCTACCTACCGCTCCGGTCTCATCGTTTCATGTGTTACTTTATCCCCCTGACCAGGAATCCAAAACTCACATGTGGCTTTGCTTTAGATAGTTTACTTTTGAGTTGCAACAAGACTCAGATTAAATTTTAAAAAGCATCGGGTAAAGTAGTGGTTACCCACCCCAAAGAGCACAGGCGGTCCCTGAGGCTTTGAACAGTTAATGTCCTCATATTTTATGGGGAAAAAAAGTAAGAATGCATGTTGTTTCTTTACCTGTGGCTTCATTTAAGGACAGGACTCAGTAAGAGTATAATATTTATGATGAGAATTTCACTTTTGAAAGCATAAAACCAAGCATGGTTTCAGAACAAGGGTGGGCCAAGAGGGCTTTTTAGTAGGCTATCTACATGAGGAGGGTCCTCAAGGAAAATAGGTCGAGAACCACTGGTGCAAAGGGTGTGCCAGAATTGATGAATAATTATTATTTGTCGATTTTGTGTCCCAAGGACTTTTCCACAGAGCCATCATCCAAAGTGGCTCAGCGCTATCGAGCTGGGCAGTCAACTACCAGCCAGTCAAATACACCCGCATGCTGGCTGAGAGGGTCGGCTGTAACGTGTTGGACACGGTGGACATGGTGCTGTGCCTGCAGAAGAAAACTGCTAAGGAACTTGTAGAGCAAGACATTCAGGCCGCCCGCTACCGTGTGGCTTTCGGCCCCGTCATCGATGGAGACGTCATCCCAGACGACCCGGAGATCCTGATGGAGCAGGGCGAGTTTCTGAACTATGACATAATGCTGGGTGTGAATCAGGGTGAAGGACTGCGCTTTGTGGAGAACGTGATGGACCTGGAGGATGGTGTGTCAGGCAGCGACTTTGACTTTGCTGTGTCAGACTTCGTGGACAGCTTGTATGGCTACCCAGAGGGAAAGGACACCCTGAGGGAGACAATTAAATTTATGTACACTGACTGGGCTGACAAGGATAACTCAGAGACCAGGAGGAAGACCCTAGTTGCCCTCTTCACTGACCACCAATGGGTGGAGCCATCAGTGGTGACGGCTGACCTGCATGCCCGCTACGGTTCACCCACATATTTCTACGCCTTCTATCACCACTGCCAGAGCCTTATGAAGCCCGTGTGGTCAGACTCAGCGCATGGAGATGAGGTGCCTTACGTTTTTGGCATCCCCATGGTGGGCCCAACAGATCTGTTTCCCTGTAACTTCTCCAGGAATGACATCATGCTCAGCGCTGTGGTTATGACATACTGGACCAACTTTGCAAAGAGCGGGTGAGTGAGTAACAGGATGTTCCGTGATTTATTTACTCATTGTAACAGTGTGAACGATTCTCATTCAATATCTAATTTCATATTCTAGTCACGGCTTAGAAATGGCTGCAGTTTTGGATTCAACCTTAAGATGGGCTTCCTAATTAAGTGCAGCCTGAACTCCCATGTTCCATGTCTGTCAGATTCATCTAATTCTTGCCTTTGTTAGTTCACAGAAACTCCCACATGAAAAATTGTGCTACAGTCTTTATTGATTTATGTGAATTAATTTAAATGTAAAAACTGTAACAATGTTCTGTAGGTCTGGATTCTTCTTATTCTCTTCTGTATTTGGTCTTATATTATATTGTAAAAAAGTAACAACTTTCTTTTAGACTTAAAATGAACTTACACATTTCACTGGATGCATTATGCTAAATGCTAAATAAAGCGATAGCAGTTTAAGAGTAACAGTGAGTATAGGGTGTACGCTTCCACTTAAATGTTGATCTGTATCAGCTTTAGGTTTGTAAAATATTTCTAAATCATAAAGTTTTATCACCTTGGGCAGACTTCCTTAAGGTGATGGAGCCTAAAATTTTCAGCACAATCCACATACATTTCTAAAGCGGTACCTCAGTATTAAACAAAAATGTTACATGGACTGAAAAAAGGCAGTTTATAAACCAAGACTAACTTTACTGAGATCTGTGGCTTAGAGTGAGAGAAAGAAGTGTCAGCGCAGAAATAAACCAGACACAAATAAATGCACTTCAAATATGTTGTTTTTGGATGTCAACTGGTGGGAGGGCTGCATCGTTCCTCCAAAAGATATTCCGTCATTTGGGATTATGGGGATGTTAGTGGAAAGTAGTGTCAAACATGCCAGTCAACAACCTCCTGGTGTACAGATGGATGGATGGATTCCCATAAATCTTATACATACTGTAGAAGAATAGAATAGAATAGAATAGAATAGAATAGAATAGAATAGAATAGAATAGAATAAACCTTTATTTTCATTGTACACCGTACAACGAAATTGAAAGTGCAGTCCATACAGTGCTATATATATACATATATACATTATTTATTAACTATAGGCATGTTTTCATACACAGAATATAATCTTAACATGTATAAAATCTTGTGTAAAAAGTGTAAATAGTGTAAAAAATCTTCTCTGAAACAAAGATTCACTGGGTCTTTTTATAGCTTAAGAAACACTTCAGCTAATTCCACTGTGGTGTAAAGCTCAGCTGATGTATTGCTGTCCCCCCACATAGCAAACACACAAATGCAAAAAGGTCTTATGGAGGATGACCGCAGCAGAAGGGGAAAGCACAATGCAGGTCACTGTTGGTTGCCATTACAGTGTCGGGAATAAAGGAATGCTGAGCCCTTGAGGAGAGACTGGGATATTACATTGTGTTGACCCATATTTTTTTCTTGCACTCAAGTTCTTCTGCTTCCTCTTTTGCTATTTCATCCCAAGCGTTCTGTTTCAGATGTCATCTTTGCATTATATTATTTAAAATATGATTGTGTTTCAATTACTAAATAAAATCCTCACAAATGTATCTTTTATGACCCATTCTTCTATTATGTGTCCACAGGGATCCAAACAAGCCAGTGCCACAGGACACAAAGTTCATCCACACCAAGGCCAACCGCTTCGAAGAGGTCGCATGGTCTAAGTATGACCCCTATGATCAACTCTACTTGCACATTGGCCTGAAGCCTCGCATCCGTGACCACTACCGGGCTACCAAAGTGGCCTTCTGGAAACACCTGGTACCCCATCTCTACAACCTCCATGATATGTTCCATTACTCCTCCACCACCACCAAAGTCACCCCCATGGATCCCACCCAGTCCAACGGTAAGAGGCCCGGCAGCACTGGCCGGCCTCCTGTATCTACTGCCCACAGTGACGGCGAAGGTAAAAAAGAGATGGGTCCTCTGATCATGCCAAACCCGAGAGATTACTCCACTGAGCTCAGCGTCACCATTGCAGTAGGAGCTTCGCTGCTCTTCCTCAATGTCCTGGCCTTCGCGGCCCTGTACTACCGCAAGGACAAGCGCAGTCGCCAGGAAACCTGCCAGCAGCCCAGTCCCCAGCGTGAAAGCAAAGGAAACAACGCAGGTCACACCAACACAGTGGATGAGACCCTGTCGTCCCAGCAAAGGAGCCCATGTGAGGCCCTTCATAATCCCCTTCATGTCTCCCCAAGTTATTCTCTAAGTCAGCGCCGCTCCCCTGACGACATCCCTCTGATGACCCCCAACAACATAACCATGATCCCCAACTCTTTAATGGGCCTCTCCAACATGAGTCCATACAGCACCTTCCCCGCTGGCTACAGCTCTGCAGGCCTGCCCAGCACCCACTCCACCACCCGAGTATAGCCTGGTAGGAGGTGGAAATGGCGAATGTGACTTATGTGAAATAGGAAATGTAAAGCTGTATTTAGGACGTGTAGGTAAAATAGGATTGAATATGTTTGTTCTGTCTAATATGTTTGTTCTGTTGGTGTCCGAGTACCAACATCCTGCCTTTGCTCTCATAATAGAAAGTTTAACTGCAGTCATTTTATAATAATCATTTTCAAAGGCAGAAAAAAAAGAAAAGAAAAGAGAAGTGCATTTCATTTTCCACTTTGGCTTTTTTGGAACTTAACCTTGCAAGAACCTTAGTATAATGTTTATACAGTTGGATTTGTATGGGAAGCTTTTTCTTACTCTGTGATATCTATTTTGCTCTTGTGCAACAAAGTGACAATACAAGTTGTGGTGGACAAAGATGAGTTCTGGAAAAAGCAGAGAAGCATTACGATTATGATCAAGCTATTTTATACATATTTCTCATACCACATTGCTTATTATGAAGAAGTATTTTTACTGTAATTACTTTAAAATGCCTTGTACATCGCTAACACAAGGAATTACTGTGGAGTCGTAACAGGAGTGGATGGAAATTTTACTCAAACACTGGTCACACATGGTAAAAGTGTCCAACTTATCCATAATGTTTCAGCTGGTAGTGCAAATATAGCACTTGTATGTTTGTGTGGGTGTGTGTGTGTGTATGGGTGTGTGTGTGGGTGGGTGGGTGTGTGACTGCGTGGATGTGCCAAAAACGATACAAAATGTAAATTAGGCATTGTTTGAAATTAACCATTCGGTTTCACATATGTAGTGTAATTTATTGTAATCTATTTGACTATCCTTGCTATATTTTGGCTTTATGTGCTTATGATTTTTGCTAAATACGCTGTAGAACTATGACTTCTGCTTCACTATAAACAAAAGATATGCTTAAAATGTGTTTTCCTAATCGAACTAACTCATGGTTCTTTTGGCTCGGCTTGTTTGTACAGAATACACTGAAATTTTCTTTGATGTTTGTTTATGAACACTGTAAGGTCTTCAGAGAGATGACTGTAATTACATTGTAACTGTATGTATATCAATTCAGTTATTCACACTTAAAAGGGAAGTTCATGAACCTTAGAGAAAATTCTTCCTTCTTGAAATGGTTTGGACCCTCTACAAATTATATCCAGGGGTCATCTTTTACCGAATGGACATGACGGACATTAAGCTTTGAGATTTTATTCCTTTGAACTTATCATAACATTGTTTAATCTAAATGAGATGGCTATTAAAAGATTTTTGAACTAAAGATGAGTACACACGGGTTTTATCTCAAATAGTGTGTATTGCATGTAAACAAAATGTTTTAAAATCATGACTGTGTGAAATGTAATCCACAATGTCAGGATGAAAAGTAAAGGGGGATAGATAAAATGTTTGGAGATGAATAAAAGGGCCAGTTCGGAGTTACTGACGACAATCCTCACTTGGGGCTGTTTAACTGTTTAATCTGAAACTTGCAAAAGGGACCACCAAAGCATCATGTAAGGACGTGCAGGGTTTTGTACGCACACAGTTAGTGGAGAATGCTATTATGGCAAAGTGGAAATGTTATTAAATGCCATACAAATGTTGTAGAAAGGCCTTTTTAAATGCCAACCTTAAAGAACACTTTTACCACTAATGGCTAAGCTGATTACAATTATAACTGACAGTAGAGGTTTTTTGACCAAGCACCATCAACAAGTTGGGATTTAAAAAGTTCTTCCCTTGTTCTGTAGCTTATGCTTATGTTAGCCAATGTTAGCTGGCTTTTTACAGTATAATATAGTATAAATACAATTTGTTGCTTCTGTAAGTCAGGCTGTCAGACTAGACATAGACATAGTCTAGTCATGAGTGTTTCTCTTTGAAACTTTAAAACTGGTTTCATTATCTACAGGCTTCAAATATAGTCCCCCTGCCCACGCTATTATATATACATTTAAAGAAAATAAGATTAAACACAACCAAATTGGAAAACAGCTCAGCACACCCTTACCTCATAATCCATTAAAACAAGTTCAACCCTCAGCACAGGAGGTTATTGCCACTGAATTCACAAGTGCTTATTTGTTTGTCTGACAACTGTTTGCCCGTTTTGTCACAAGATAACAAAAGACGCATTGCGATAACAGGGGAAAGAGAGGGTGCAAATATTTTGGGTTGGCCTCTTTCTCTTCCTCCCCTGTATAAACATGCAAATTGCAATGTTCACTGAGCAAATATTGGCAAGTGTATCTGCCACACAGCAAACTGCTGCAAAAGCGACTCACGGATCCGAGTGTTGTTTGTCATATACGCCCTGCATGCACAGTCAAAGACTGCATTGCATTCTTTACTCTATGCTACAATCTCTGTGTAATTATGCAGAAAATATAGCACAGATATATGCAGCTTCATAGAATTTGCTTAGATGAAAGTTTAGTCTTATGCATTTTCTTCATAATCACTTAAAGGATTAACCAGTTACTGTTGTATTAAATGCTTTGCGACAAATTTATCATCCAAACTACATATATCACTGACCACCATCTAGATCTGCCTCTGCTGTGTGGAACCTTTTCACAAATTCTCTTTTCATGTCAGCCAAACTTGCAAACCTCTGAAACTTTTCCTCCCACCTAATCCTTTGATTGTCAACATTATTACTTATTTACATCTTGCAAGTAAAGCTGACAAGCATCCCACACATTTATATATAGTGCAGAGGTTAATTAATGCTTCCGGTCTGTCTCTGTTTCTCTTTTGCAGGAGATTTCAAAGGCATCATTCCTCTGCACTTCACTTCCAGTGTGTTTCATTAATCCTTTCTACATACTAATTACTTGATCTCTCATTGCTCTTGGTTTTTGAGAGATAAAAGGCTACAGAATGGAAACCAGAATCCAGCAGCCTATTATTTTTTGAACACACATCAAAAGAGGAGTTAATTTATGTTCAGCAACAGATCGGTCCCCACGAGAGACTGATTTCTGAAGGAACTGATGAGTTGATCTATTGGTATAGCATCTGCAGCAGTCTTAGCAAATCGTACCTGATGAAGCAGTTTGTACAAAAAATGTTGGTATTTTATAAACATTGAATTCAGTTAAATGCATTATAAAAATGTTTTGGGTTGGTTTTTTTTGGTTGTTTTTTTTTTGCTGTTTTTTTATCCTAACTGCATATTGTCAGCTTAAATTTGCGAGTTAAAAGAAGACGAAGGTTTTTTCTCTCTCAAAAAAGAAATATAGCATGGTGTTTTCTCCTGCTCCACACTGGCTTCTTTGTCATGAACCCAGCTTTGACATCAACTGGGTCAAACATGAGGGAGGGAGGGAAGGAGGGCAGCAGCTGGACCCAACCATCAATGTCACTGTTGTTACTCAACTTCATCAATGTCAGTCTCAGGCATTTCGATTTATTCCCCTCTTTTGTCTCTGCATACTTCTTATCTCTGTGTTTTCTGAAGATGCCGCTTTGGAGAGTATCAGACTGTCTATAGGGTGCTGACATCTAGCATGTGGAACATGCAGCCAACATAAGTAACTATGCTGACAATAAACACACAAACATTTTCAACTCAAAAATAGTGAGTCCCCCCTGCATAAGAGTGTGAACACAAACTGAACAAGTATGTGGTTAAAACTGTTCAAAATCAAACGTTTTCAAGTCATTTTTAGGTGTGTAGGATTTTTTAAGTGTAGTTTTGCAATAAATTCATGTAATATTATTATTATTATTTCAGTTGGGTGAAATATATAAACTTGTCAAATCTTTTAGAATGACACTGTGTAGTGTGCATGCAAAAGACATACATTTTTTAAATTACACACATATTTTAGCATTAAAAAAACTCAGAAAGGCAGTGCATGTCAGAACAAATAAAATGCTGTATATGGCATCATAAATCAGACAACAGTTTAGGTTTAGATTTTGGCATCCTTCATGTTCCCCAGTGCAGAACCCAGTGGCTCCATAAATAATGACTGGCAGCTGAAATGGGACTTTGTGACTTTAAGATGTGACTCGGGGAGATGTGGTCTATCTATTGTTGATGAGACAAAAGCACGAGTCAGATTCATATAGGAGTGGTGGGGAATAACTTCTCATATCCTCATATCAGTCACAAAGCCACCCAGCTAAACTTCAAAATCCTCGCCCTTCTTTCTGGACATGGGTGAGTGCGCAGCATTTTTAATAACTCTTATCTTTTCATACTAATGTCATTTGAAATCTCAATCTCTCAATAACTTACTAATGCTGCCTTTTAATATATCACTTCCATCCTGTGGTTAGAGCTTGATGCAAATTGATTCAGTGTTTTGATATATGAATGGCATTTTTAGATCAAGCTGACTTACTAATTTATGACTTATTCACCTTTTGCTCTTACTCCTGACATGTAACAGTTTTTAATGCAAATGTGCTTTCATAAAACATCTTTGAAAGCATGGCATGGGTTTGGCTGAGATTACTTTTCAGTAAGGAAACAAGTCCGCATTGCCTCCTCTAACCTCATTTGACCATAATATAAACTGGAACCCGAGCGGCTGAGGGAGACAGACTGCAGCTCCTGTCATGCCAAGGCCATGCCAGGTCACTCATGTGAAAGAGGCCAGATGCTCCCACATGTGTCAACAGTGGAAATTAGCAAATTTCCAAAAACTGTGGCGCTAAACAAATCCTGCTAACCCCTTTAATTCTCCCAAACATCCTGTGTTCTCACTCGAATAGGACTTTGAACAGCTTTGAAGTATCTATTAATTATCCTGAAACTACCGCAGGAGCATTTGAGCTCTTTACAGAGAACTCAAACAGGCTATGATGGGATTTTTTATCTCTTTCACTACAACCACCGCTGCAACAGGGCACAGCTGATGTGTGGGTGTCTGCGAGCACTTTTATTTTTGGGACTATCAGTCTTCCTGCTGTTTCTATTTATACTTTGGAAGCGTTTTGTTAAACTTGAAATCTCTCTTCCCTGGCAGACAGTTACAGAAATATTGAAATAAATGGTGAGGTAGTTTACAACACCCCAGGATTTCAGAGCCTTCAAAAATGCCATTTTAAGTGGGAGTTGCTGTTGTTATGATGATTTTCGAGTTACCCAACCCCCCCTTCCCTTCATTATGTTTCCACCCACTCTTTGAACACTTAAACCCATCCCCTGCCAGCATGGACACCCAGTGCCATGGTACCAGTCTCAGCCAGCTGTGGATGGAGGGTGGTCTGAGCCGAGACATTGGCCGCGGTGTTGAGACGGTCCTGGTGACCCCCTCCGCCACCACATACATTATATGTGTGCGCATTTGTGTATTGTGGCATGATGCTCTTTGTTTGTTTTACATCACTGCCCTTTGTTCCTCCCGATTGCTGCAAACACAATGGATATTGTGTCTACAGCCACAAAGAGAAGCTCTTTCTCCGGGCCCCTGAAGCCCGTTTTTCTCCAGCATCCCTAAGTGGCCTGGTGACGCCTGTGACCGCTGGAGAAAGAGGGCCGGACCAGATTTAGTAAGAGCTAAGCTGAGAGGTGTTGGCACAAGCAGAAGAGCTGTCTCATACGAATGAAATCAGCTCAGGGAGACTGATTGTACAGTAGCTCTACCTTGTAGGCAGCACTGTACAGCACTGCTTGGCACTGGGATCTTTCTCGTTGTGGAGTACAGCATCTGAGCCAGCAAATGTTTCCGGTCAGGCAGCCTTGGCTTTGCAAAGCCTTAGGTGCTTTCCTCTATCCCATTTCTGGCAATGCATTTATTAACACTTTGGATATTTGCTACCTGCTTCAACGCCGCCACTTACCCCGGAAGAATTGTTGAGATTGCTGTGGAGTCAGTGGTGGCTGCTTTTATTTGGACGCTTTGGGAAATGCTGCTTGAACTCTTGTTTGTCACTGCTGTCTTTTTTCTTTTTTTTCTCTCTTTTGTTGCTTTCTTGCCTGTTGATGGAGTTTTGGTGTATGCTGATGGATCTGCAGACAGACCGAGGCCTTTTTCATAGATCCCCCACAGGGTGAAAGAATCCCCTGCCGTGGCATAAATGTGCTGTGTGGTTATATGTGCGGTGTGTGCCGCCTGTGTGCTGATATATTATGCCCCCTCAGGTTGTTATGATTGCTGTATCCGCTGCATTGGGGCAGTGCCCTACCCGTCCCTGGTGGCCACCTTGCTGTGCTACGCTGGCATGGCGTTATTTTGTGGCTGTGGGCACGAAGCGCTGTCCCAGACCGAAGTCCTCGTCGAGACTTACTTTGCCCGCAACGTTCAGGACTATGTGGTCATGGCCTCTTTGTGAGTGTCACACCATAAATTCAGCTGCTTTAAAAAAAAATCTGTTTTTCTCTGAGGAACTGCTTTGTTTCACTGTTTCACCGACTTCTCCCTAATATCCCAGCATCAAATACTTCCAGTACGTGATCTACGGTCTGGCGTCCTTTTTCTTCCTCTATGGCATCCTGCTGCTGGCTGAGGGTTTCTACACGACAAGCGCAGTCAAGCAGACGTTTGGGGAATTCAGGAGTACCCAGTGTGGCCGCTGCCTCAGTTTGACGGTGAGAGCATGGGTGGGTGGGGCGGAGGAGATAAAGAAGGAGGGGAAACATGACGTCAAGTCATTCTTATGATACTACACTCTGGCCTGCGTTAAAGTGAAACGAAATGTTCTTTGTTTCTCAGATTTTTATCCAAAGCCATAAATTAGGGCTGATATCTCACTGAGTGACACCACATTCATCACGCTGACACCTGAGCACCCAGGCTACAAGTCTTTAACCTCTCTGTTTTTACAGTTCATCATAGTGACATATATCTTGGCCTTCATCTGGCTGGCAGTGTTTGCTTTCGCTGCCATTCCCGTCTTCTTCTTGTTCAACATGGAGCAGACCTGCCACAACATCAACATCCTGGCTGAAACTACCCCCAGCATTAATCAGCACGGCTGGATTTGCATGGACGCCAGGCAGTATGGTGGGTTGTGCTCACAATGATTGACCGAATGTCCCCCTAATGAAAATGTTAATGTGTCCTTGTGAGAGCAATGAATTAATCAATGGGGAGTGACTGCAAGACTGATGGCTGAATTAAATGTGAAATGACAGAAATATCTACGACTTCATCTTAATTTCCACGCCGCTGTTTCCCTGGCGTGTTGCATATAAGCGGGAGCTTGCGTGTGTCATAACAAGTCACGACGCAGCACTTGTAAGAGATCCCTCACTTACATTTTGTGTTGAATTAAGGTCTGCTTCCGTGGAATGCAATGCCAGGCAAGGTTTGTGGAATGTCCTTGGCGTCTATCTGCAAAGCCAGCGAAGTGAGTATATAAATCCAAGTTTTCTTTTTACAAAATATTGCCAATGTTTAGAAATTCAATTCATGAATATTTTTCCACAGTGATTAATGCTTTATTTCTTCAAATATACATTAAACTTACCTGCATTTGTTATGTCT
The DNA here is from genome assembly GCA_037177115.1 of Craterocephalus stercusmuscarum. NCBI lineage: Eukaryota > Metazoa > Chordata > Actinopteri > Atheriniformes > Atherinidae > Craterocephalus > Craterocephalus stercusmuscarum. The sequence continues at coordinate 6,897,887 of JBBDHI010000016.1, forward strand.
CACAGTTCTATGTCACCTATGACTTGTACATAGCTGCATTTGCGGGGGCTGGGATCACTCTCTTGGCACTGGTGAGCAGTTGTTTACTTTGTACATGTAGTTTTTGTTTAAGCCTGCTTGTGTAAATGAATCAAATGATTCAAAGATGACTATCTGAACGTATACAAGGGAAAAACGGTTGTCAAGGCATTTAGCTTCATAAAAAGTGACTATTTTACTGTCAGTGTTCCAGAAACATATCAGTGAATGGTGTTTCCAGAAGAATTATTTCTGATGGAAAGAAAATATTCCTGCTGCGGCTGCTCACATGGTTTATTTGGCAAACTGTCAACATGTTTCAATACTGTAGATGTAAAAAACAAAACACTTGTTACTTTATTTGTCTTCAGTAATTAACTTGCAAAATAGTTTTTCAACATGTGGATGATTTCAAATGAAAATCATACTTGCTAGTTTATTCTTTCTTGTTTTTTTTTCTCAATCATAACTGAGCAAAATGGTATTTTTGCTGCATAATGCATAATGTCAAATGTTATCTAGAGTAACTGTTTTCATATTATTTCTGCTCCTCTCATCCCTCTTCCCATCGTATCTGCCTTTGCAGTTCCTGTATCTGGCTGCCACCACCTACAACTACGCAGTTTTGCGGTTCCTGGGCAGAAAAGGAATTCGCTAAGCGCCCCATTCATCACCATGGTCCTGCTATGAGATGGACTCTCAGCACATGCAACACTTGATTTAAATCCTATTCTTCCATAAAACAGCAACTTTTGAACCTGGATCCTGTTTTTTTTTTTCTTGTGTCAATTGTTTCCCATTACTATTATGTACAAACAACAGAATGAGAGATGAAGATAATTTACACAGAGAAATGAGCTTTGGCCTGCTCCACGAGTCATCCTCTCCAATGATTCTCTTAGCTTTGTTGTTCATTTCCCTTTTTGCAGGGTGTATCTCTTATTTTATCCTTTTTGTGAAGCTTCACTGGTGCTCGTTGCGATGTATGACATTTCATGAATAATTAAGAGAAATGACAGCTTGCTTTGCAAGTCATAACCGTGCACACTATTCAGTGTTTACTGATGCACATATTGGTTCTGAATATGGTTTTGCTTGCTGCGGAGTTTACACCATCTTGCATATCAACACTGTGGAGCTAAAGTAGTTGAATGTACAACAGTTTCCCTTGCAGCTTTTAATTTCACAATATATTTACCATAAATTCTTTCACTCCCCATTTTTGCTTTGTTTAAAATACTCTATGTAAGAAAGTATCTTGGTTATTACTTAGAATATGTGACTGAAGGGTCGGTCCTTCCATAACTGATAAGTCTTGTGTGTGCTTCCTTGAAATTAAGGCTTATTAAACCATGTCAATCTTAGGCATTTAATTGTCATTTTTTATTTAAGGCTTTCACTGTTGTATTAAAATCATTTATGCATACTGTGATGTGTTTTATTTAGGCATATGTGGTAATTAGTGCTGCTAAGTCGTTCAATTACACAATTCTTAAATATGACAGTGCTACACATCATCCCTTTCAGAGGAGAAAATAATTCAGAAAAACAGAAAGCAGAGTTCGAGCTACAGTGCTGAAGGTCTCAGTCTACACAGCTCATTATTCATAGCATACACTGAACTGAACGCTCTCTGATTACATATTTGTCCCAGATAGGCTTCAAATTTTCAGAATCTTGGAAAAGCAGCTACCACACTGGAACATTTTGTCATGCAGGAACATAGGGGTCACCAAATCTCCCAGGTCCTTAGCACAAACACCACACTGCAAAAACACACACAGCATTAAAATATGCATTGCAGTCAGGATTATATATAAAATCTCAGATAGAAAATGATGTAATAAACCTTAAGGCACTGTGGATGACAGGTCACTGCAGGTTCACTAAATGTTATCTTGACAATTCCATCAACGATTTGGTCACAGAAAGAACAAGTTGCTTTGGCATTGCTGTGGAATAGAGATGAAAGTATATGACCCTCGGATGCATAAATTAGCAGTCTATATTATAATACTGGGATGATTATGTGAGACATTAGAAACATACTTGGGGATGTAATTAGATTTAGTAGAACTTGGCTCCTGTGCAGCATTTTGAAACTCTTTAGAACTGTAAAAAATAGTAATTGTGATGCATTTTGATGCATAATATAATGCATTTTTCACTCATCAATGCAAACATCAGTAAATTCCATTTTATTCATTTTTGTAAAATCTTACTCACCTGTTGGTCTCATCACACTGTTGCTTTAGCCCAGGCTCTTCTGAATGTACTGGCTCAGGAAGAGCTTCAGCTGCTACCTCACCATTTAATGTATCTAGCAGATTGATTTCTCTTTCAATTAAGTTTACCTTCAGAGATTTAGCATCTGAATCAGACATGGGTTTGACAGCATCTTCAATGTTTAGCTCCAGCTTGTGGTGTATTTCACCCTCAGGTGTTGGCTCAACACTTGGCTCAACGATAGCATTGTCAACGTGCTGAGCTGGTGCAACTTCTGGTGCAACGTCTTTTCCTGGTGCAACTTCTGGTGCAACGTCTTTTCCTGGTGCAACTTCTGGTGCAACGTCTTTTCCTGGTGCAACTACTGGTGCAACTACTGGTGCAAC
>JBBDHI010000016.1:6965213-6976549 GCA_037177115.1 Craterocephalus stercusmuscarum
TATATATGTGTATGTATTTTGATTTCACCATTGTAACTTCATCTTATTTTTGCTATGTTTTAGAATTCAGTGCATGTGAATGGGCATACAGTCACTCAGAATGGACACAACCCAGCTGTTACATCATCTTCTGAGACACAGTTTGAATCCCGAGCACCGAGTACCACACCCGCTTCACCAGCGATTGTCCCGAGGGAGCAGTGGGGGGGAAAGCACGAGTTCCTTCTCTCCTGTATCGGATACTGCGTGGGACTGGGGAACGTGTGGAGGTTCCCATATCTCTGTTATCGCAATGGAGGAGGTGAGGAGCCTGCATCCATTTTCTCTGCTTTTCAAGTCTCAGACACTTTGAATGGCTGGGTGTGTGTTTGTTGTGGTTTGTTGCCATCATTTAGACAAGAGGCTCTCTTTGCCTAACTGTAGGGTGTGTGCCGTCCTCGATCATGCTGACATATTTAGTAGACTTTAGTTCTAAGCTAGGGAGCACTACATCACACAGTATTTACTAATCCTCTAAGTACAGACAGTAATATCCATCGATTACACAGCAGACATGTAGTCTCTCTTGTATCCCAGCCTTATATTTTATGCATCTTTACCTGAAATCAAACAGGCTGTAGCTTGCCTGGCTCACAGTAAAGGTGAATAACATCTGTCTGTAAAACTGGTTGTATTAAGTTGACCTGCCTCTACAGGCCATCTATAAATGTAACACATTGCAGCGTTGGTCGTTCCCAGCACTACACTCCCTTTCAAATTTTTAATCTTCACAGGTGTGTTTCTTATCCCATACTTCATCATGCTCTTTGTCACGGGCGTTCCACTCTTCCTGATGGAGCTGAGTTTGGGCCAGTATGGTGCAGCTGGCCCCATCACCGTGTGGAAATGCTGCCCTCTGCTTAAAGGTAATCACCTCCATCATTGGGCTTCTCTGTTATGTTACACTTCTATAAACTGTTGTACCTGTCTCAATCTGAGATTAGATCATCTGCATGGTGACTTGGTGTAACTCTAACTTAACTTTCCATTTAGTCAGACAATGTTTAATCTCATAAAAATATATGATTAGAGCTTTCCATTAAAGGAATACCGTGTAATAATTACTAAAATCAATTAAGTGGGAGCTTAGTAGTAACCAGCTTGAATCCTGTTCACCTTCTGCCAAACATCATCTGTGATTTCCATCTGCTATAAATCACACCAGTGTTTATTTTGTTGTCTTTTTCCACAAAAAATCTGTCACATATTTTTTTTGCTTTTTGCCCATTTTGCCATAAAATAATTCTCAAATGCGAATCTGTTTCTCTTTCTTGTCTGCTCTTTCCTCTTTTCCATTTCTTTATTGACTGTAATTCAGCTGCTCTTCCACTGAGGACGACGTGCCGCACAAATAACAGTTAGACCATAGTTGTTAATTATATGATCATCAATCTTTCTTGTTGTACACGTTGACTGTAATTCTCCAGGAAGCATCTATACGACGCAGGCAGAATGCCTGTGTCACCAGTCAGTCGAGAATAACGTCACGGTCTGGAAAAACAATCAGCTGCTGACTCACTTTAACTTGCCACCTCACTGCTGTATGCCATGTGGCCGATCCTAACAACTCCTGACACTTCTGCAGCTCCATGGCTAAAGCTACTCATTGGATAAGCATTTGAACTGTATGTGAACTAAAAAGAGATCCGAGATTGAGGAAGTTTTGTTATTATTTTAGTTGGTTCAGGGTGTTGAAGTGGAAATCTCTGTGGTTTTAGTTGAACAGGCCTAATTAAGAAGGACTTGAGGTGGAGTTACTTGCAGTTTTACAAAAAGAAGTGTCTGTTTCAGTTAACAAAGTCAGCGTTGTGTCAGAAAATGCTGGAGTCGATCAGCAATACATGCGTACTGTTACATACAACTCTATATGGAACAGGGATTTTACAGGCACATGTAAATTTATCCACGTGTTCTGTCAGCGTGTTTTACACACCTGTGTGTGTCATGTTTTTTTCTGTGATACATATGCCCTTTCTTGTTCTGTTTTCTGTAGGTATTGGAATAGGGATGCTGTGCGTGTCCACATTGGTGTGTCTCTACTATAACGTCATCATAGCGTGGACATTTTACTACCTCGGCAGCTCGTTCCAAAGCCCTCTGCCCTGGTCATGTGACGCTATAGCCAACTCAGCCATCTGTGGTAATGGCACCACTGGCAATAGCTCCTCTGGTAAACCCCGCAGCCCCACAGAGATCTTCTGGAAGTAAGCGCTTTGTTCTTCACTCATGCCTTTGTGATGGAAAGAAGCTTGCTTTCGAATGTAACCAGTGGAGATGTTTGGTTTTTATGAATTGAAATGGTGATATATTTAAGGGAACGCAGGCATAGATGTTGTTTAAATGCTTGTTGTTCACCATGTCTGGACACTTTGAATGTGATTAATTTCATTTTCAGCTAATATCAGGTTATTAAGGCAGGACTTTATATAATAAAATAGAGCATGCAATGCAAGACTTGAAGTTGGCAAATCCAAATACTAATAATGGATATAACAACAGAAAAACTGTTTATGCACTTTTAAGGCTTCCATCAATTCTTATGTGTGTGTTTTACATGCGGCATTACACAGAATTTATCAGTATCACTTCAAAATCTTTTTAATGCTTAAAAAGTGTGACAAAAGACATATTTTGTGATTTTACCTTTAGTGAGAGAGTGCTGGGTGTAGTAAACAGTGAGGGACTCCATGACCCGGGCCCTGTGCGGTGGCCCCTGGCTCTGTGCCTCCTGGCTGCATGGATCATCATCTTCCTGTGTATGCTCAAGGGCATCCGCAGCTCCGGCAAGGTGAATCAGCACAATGTGTTTATTGTCGGCTTCCCTCAGAAAACAGCCCCTCTCTCACAAAAACACCCTCCTCCATTCACGGTCTCTCCCTGTCACACTGATCGCCGTCTGTTTTCAGGTGGTTTACGTGACAGCAACCTTCCCGTACTTTGTCCTTGTGGTTTTGATCATCAGAGGCGCCACGCTAGAAGGCTCTCTTCAAGGCGTTGCGTTCTACCTCACGCCAGAGTGGGGCCGCTTAGCTAACGCACAGGTACTTCTGACGGTCGCCTCGGCATACTTTGGTGCAGTTTTAAAAATACCTGCATATATTTTCCTTTTTTAAAACGTCATTCTCTCTGAAACGACGCAGGTGTGGAATGACGCTGCCTCACAGATCTTCTACTCGTTAGGTATAGGAGTGGGAGGGCTGCTTTCCATGGCCTCTTACAATAAGTTCGACAACAACGTCATCAGGTGAGTTTGCTTATTGGCTCTGACGTTGCAGCCATGACAGCTTCGTTCTCTTACTCGGGTTTTGTTTATTTATTTGTGTTTTATTCCAGGGACACTATAATAATCACCACAGGAAACTGCACCACCAGCTTCTTTGCAGGATTCGCTATATTTTCAATCCTGGGCCACATGGCATGGAGGAAGGGAGTACCTGTCGGAGAGGTGGCAGACACTGGTAGGTACCATGGTCTTTGGACAGTTGATTGCTTATCATGCGGTCTGCTTCAGTAATTTATTGATTTTTTTGCCTTCAGGTCCTGGGTTGGCCTTTGTTGCATACCCAGAAGCCCTTGCCCTGCTCCCAGGCTCAGTGTTTTGGTCCATTATGTTCTTTCTCATGCTCTTTATGCTGGGGGTTGATACACTGGTAAGACCACAAACCATACAAATGCTTCAAATGCTTCAAGTAAGTACACTTCTAATGCTTTCCACCATCTGATCCATTTTCTCACAGTTTGGCAACATGGAGGGCATCACTACGGCCGTCCTGGATGAGTTTCCACAACTCAGAAGAAACACGCTGCACAAGTCTTTGTTCTTGGGCGCTCTTTGTTTCTGCTTCTACCTGATGGGCCTCCTTTTAGTGACTGATGTGAGTGTGCTTTGAAACAATGGGAGTATGTGAAGAATCCGACTGTGTCTGCATCGTATTGTTTTGCTTAGACTCACATTTTCACATTTTTTGTGTTTTCATAGGGAGGGATTTACTGGTTCACTCTCATTGACTCCTTCAGCACTAGTTTCGGCCTCATCATCATCACCCTTTTCATGTGCCTTGGCATGTCCTTTTTCTATGGTATCCCATTTTACAATCCTAACCATCACATTACTTCTAATCATATCACTCCTCTGTAGTTCAGGAAACAGTAAAAAATGAAGAAACTTTACTTTTGTCTTTGAAACTTCACACTTGCAAACTCTTTGTTTCGACAGTTTTATTGTTGCTCTTAAGCTTTTAACTTGCCTGTTTATTCTCTGTTGTTATTGTGACGTACGGTTTTATTTCATTGTACCATATATACATCTGTCATTGTTCTTTTCTTGCAGGAGTCAACCAATTTTGTCAAGACATTTTAGATATGATCTGCCATTGCCCTCCCTGGTGCAGCAAAGTGCTACTTTACTTCAAAGCATGCTGGGTTTTCTTCACTCCATTTCTCCTGCTGGTGAGTACGAGCACGAGTGGCAATGCTCGTCTAAAAGTGTTCGGCTCACAGACGTATAGTTGTAATTCAAATGCAGTCATATAGATATGATTTTAATTAGGGATGCATAACTTATCGACTTCAACATCGGTATCAGCAGATGCTGGTAATTTTTTTGCAGTATTGTTTTGGACATGTGGCAGTGATAGTAAGGCAGCATTGTGGGTGTTTAACTAAAGTGGAGAAGCAGTGTCAGGGGTGTGGTAGCTTTTCATGGTATCGAAAGAAGATGCTCGAAAAACAGTGTGCAATACCTGCAACGTCAAAGTAATGTGAGGAGGATGTTGCATCAAATCGTTCAACACCACCAGTTTGATGCATCATCTGAAAAACCACCAACCAGAGGTTCACCGACTTTAGCAGGAAGCTAACGCTGCTAACGTTAACTTTAATTTTGTACAGAATTTGTTCATCTTAATGTAATTTTTTAAATAATCATATCAGTAATATCACTTATTGGCCAACATCCTCATATTGGTGCATCCCTAATTTAATCATCAATGTTGTGGTTATGGTAATATCTTATTTCTATAAAACTAAAGCTGCTAGTCAGCTCATTCTGCTGAAGCAGTTAATGATGTTAACGCAGAGCTGTGGCGATACTGTTACTTGCAGCATTGTTTGCACAAGCCATCTGACATCACCTCTGCTTTTATGTCAGCTCCTCTGTGTGCTGCCTGTAGCAGTGTTGTCTTTTGCATTCAGACCCAGATGATGCTGTCTGTATTGTTGCACTTTTAGCAAAGGGGGTAATTTGATGAGGGCTGAAGCATTGTGCTCTTCTGAAAAGCTAAAAATACCCCAGGAAATCGCTGAAGCACCACAAACTGCAACCCCATTTCCTTTAAAGAGTCGTATAATGTAACAAAATACAGATTGGAATAATTTGCAATCTCATAAACCAATATTTCCTTTGCAATTAAACATTTAGAACCTATCAAATGTATTTACATGTACTGTTTTATGAAGAAAATATGAGCTCATGTTGAATTTGGTAGGAGTAAAATTAAAAAAAGTTGAGACAGTTGGACCCTTTCTCAGAAGATTTAATAAATTACTTTGTGTTTCAAAGACTCTGTTCATGAAATCTAAATCACTTCCTCTACTTGTGACAGTTGTAAGAAATAAATAGCTGCATACCATGTAGAAATTTGGAAAAAGATACAGCACAAATTTGGAAGCTTGATCTGGGCTGGAGAGGGTGGAAAACCTCCTCTTCCCAACTTTTTGGCAATACGGATTTTAAACTAACTTCAGTCATTTCAGATCTACAGCACAGCACCTGACTGTCCTGAAATCTTGATGCTGGTTAAATAATTGAAAGGCAGAAACTGATATGAGCTCCCCCTGCAGCATTTCAGGACTAGGTCTGCATTTGTTTTTTCACTGTGTGCCTCTTCCATTGCATCTGCAGTTCATCCTGACCTACATCTTCATTGAGATGTACAACACACCGCTCCACTACGGCTCATATGTGTATCCACGGTGGGGTAAAGCTTTGGGCGTGTGCATGGGTGCGATCTGCTGCCTGCAGATCCTCATCTGGGCTATTGTCGCCATTTGCAGGGAAACTGGAACACTCAAAGATGTCAGTATTACTTCTATGTTACTGTCATGGCCACACTGCACAGCTCAGACTGTCAGTGCTGTAATTGTTCATTAACATCAGTCAGTGGAATGGTGCAACTTGTGTGCGGTTTCTGATCATCTCCGTCTTTTTTGCAGCGTTTCAGGAAATCGATTCAACCCCTAAACTCCTGGCGAGTAAATAATTTGAACAACACCGGAGGTGAGGAACAGATGGAGCCTGAGAGGGTGGAAACTCCTTTCACTGTTACCCTCACTGATATGGACTTCACAGCCATGAGCTGGGACATAGGAAGCCAGGCATAAGGCACCCGTGATGAACTCACAATGATGAGCAAACTGTTGAACAGATAAGAGTTTATTCATTTGTTGCTCGGCTCTGGTGGCTGGGTCAGATTAGTATGTGCTCTGCAGGGCAGTGTGAAATAATAGTTTTTATTTATACTATTATATAGGTAGGATTTTTTTTTTTAAACATGTTTTTATGTTGTGTCAAACCTAACGTTACAAAGGTAAAGTAAAACTTTAAATCATCTTCCTGGTGATGATCTTGCAACGCCGCCGTGGTGCAGGACAACAAACTTTCACTGATAGCATCCAGCCACCGCTAAAGGACAAGATTGTATTCATCATGTGCAAGGAAGGACAAAATAAAACATAAGGGACCTGGAGTATGACGACACATCGTCAGCCTGCCGGACCAAATGTTGACAGCATAGCAACGACGGGTCATGAACACTGTTAATCGATCCTTCTTTTTTTAAAAATAAATGTCTGCTAAAATTTATTTGCAGAATAAATGACTTTAGTGAGTTGCCAAGCGAACAATTTTTTTAAATGTATGTTCATTTGTCTGACATTAGTCTCTCAGAGTCTGCTGAATTTAGTTTTAAAAACAATTCATACAGACAGCTGAAAAAATGTTAACTTATTGAATCATATCCAGAATACATCCTTCGACCATCCTAATGAAAGTATGTGCTAATGCTAATGTTGTAGATTTGCCTACAAGTGGAATATCTGATGACTGATGCCATCTGATGCTATTGTTTGGAACAAAATAGAAGTCACACTTTTGTGTTACCAGAAGTTGGTTTTTCACACTCCTTAAGTGTCTGTTTCCTTTCTGCTGTTTATAAGCATAGAGCTCTTATATCACTGTTACATCACTGTGTTTGTGGGATAAACGTGCAAAATGAATTTATTATTGTAATGGTATCCACTTTGCAAACATTACTCACAACTTTTTGCAGGTGTAGATGATACTCGGCTGTTAGCCTGGCCTATATCAATGTATTTTTTACTCACCTAGTGATATCAAACTTACGACATGGATGCTGCAAAGAACCCGAAACAAAATACACCAATGTGTGGTGCATTCACTGAACATGACTGCCACAGATTTACTAACTGTACTACTGTAGCTGCACTTTTTATCTAATCTTCTTCCTCAAAGATCCTGTTTTATGTAAGTGATGAAAACACATCCAATTAAAACAATGTTTTTATCAGAAGATGTTCCATTAGAAGGTGGTCCATGTTCTGCCTGATCTGTGATACATGATAGAAATGTATCATTTGTACTCCGTTTACTATACTTATATATTACTTGAGAAAACAGGCGACTTTTTATCCATTAAGTTCAGCTAACTCTTTTAAATTTTGCTGCTGTCAGATCATTATGGATAAAGTAAAACCACTCAGTTTTTTTATTTGTGTTGACTTTTCTGATGAAAATCATATTGAACTGCTACATTTTTTAATATAGCCACAATTCAGAATTTGTGCAAAGATATCCCCCCTGGAGAATATTATCTTCATCAGAGGTTTGTGGATTGGAAAAATTTGCATCTACACTTTGCATAAAATACCAGGCCTGAAGATAGGCCTGAGATGACCTGGCCTTAGTTGGCCTGTTACAGAAAACTGATTCCTCCGGTGACGTCTCTTATCTTGCTCATATAGAGGCCCTTGCAGCTAAGTGTCTAGCCAGCCAGTTGAAATTCAATGTGTCAAAAACAAAGATGTCGGTCATCAGCAATAAGACAGACATGACTGTTAAATCAGTTTCACTCAGAGGCCAGCTTGTTGAAACTGTGGAAACGTATAAGTATCTTGGAACACTTACTGATCACCAGCTAGGATAGTCTGAAAACACAGCATGTTTTCAGGAAATGCTCACAGAGACTTGGTCTATTCAGACGCTTAAAATGTCTTGATGTCTGTCCTTAGATTTTAAAAGTTATGTTACATATCCAGAGTGTTTTAACTTTTCATCTCCCTGCTTGGTTTGGTCACTTAACCTGTAAGTGAAAAAACATATTAAACAGGATTGTTGGGATGGAGGGCAAAGTTCTGGGCAAAGTCCTACAGCCTCTTGGGACTATTTACAGTGAAAGGACTAAAAGGAAGGCAACAAGAATACTGGCAGACGGTGATCACCCTCGATCCTGTCACTTCGAGCTCCTGAAATCAGGTAAGAGATTTAGGGTCCCCTGGCTAAAGGTCCATTTAAAACATCCTTTATACCAAATGCCATCAGCGTTCTTAATTCAACAAAGTGACCTATTTGCTGAGGTTGACTTGATCTGCTGTTGCTGTGCTATTACTTATCCTGTACAGTTTCAAATGTTTTTTTAAGATGGTCTTATTTGTATTAATTTTTAATGCATATATTGTAATAGTGAGCCGACAATAAAAATCTATTCATTTCTATTCATTTAATTTTGTATTATTCTATTCTATCTTGAATGGGGTTGTTTGAATTTGAAACGAGCTATGATTTCTTTATTGTTGTTCAGCATCATGTAGGATGTGTGTATATCACAATCCATGGAGGTAACAGTGAGGCACAGTTAGTTTAAAAAGGTAAGCACAAATCAGTAGGTGAAAACTAGGACAAGAACTAACAAAAGACACACTTCATGTAATTTCATACAGATGAATCAGCTGTGGGCTTACTCGGTGGAATATGAATTTGGCCACCAGAGGGCAGTGTTGGTAAGAACAGAGTGCAGGATGGCCCGTTGATATTTACTCATTATCTGTCGCATCTTTTGATAATATATCAGTATCTGTGTCAACATGAAAAATGCATGTTTCCAAGGTTAAGATGGAGATTTTAAATTGACATAATAAGTATATAACATAAAAGTGAAAACAAGCTTTTAATATTTTATAGGGCGGAAACTATATACTGGAACAGACACGCACGACTTACCTTGCTACATTATAGTAGGTTGGGAAGAAAACAAAAACAAAACAGCAGTCTGAAGTTGACGCCCTGTGCCATGACTCTCCTCTGTGGCGGGTTAAATGCAAATAACCGGATGTGGCGTCGACGTTTTCCCGCGTTTTCAGCTTGGGAGTTTAGGTGCGTTCGTTTGCGTTCTCATGGTGAACGCAACTGTGGTTTGTTTATCATTCCTACGAGCTCGGGATAATCGTGACACTATAGCATGGATATGTAACGTTTTGACACAATTGCATCTTAACAGAGAAAATAATCCTAAAAAGATTGACAAACTATTTCTTCAAGAAAGTATTGCAAACACCGAATGCGGAGTGCCTAAAAATAACCTCCCACTGTCGGACCTGGCAGGCCGTTGCGTACTTCCGTTATTCAAAACGAGCATCCCTTGCATTACGGTTTCAGGAAGTAGGGCAGATCTTGTTGTATTGTTGGCACGGAACTTCTTCAGTGGGTTTTAAACTCAGTTAACATTTGCTCTTGTCTTTAAAAGCACAACTTTTTTTTTTCCTTATTACAGTTGCCTTTCAGGTAACCCGGGAAACTAATATGCCACCTAAAAAACGAAACTCGGGGACGGCACAGAGCAAGGAACTGAAGCCCTGTGCTGACAGTTCTCCAGATAAGATTCCAGAGTTAAATGTGAAAAAGTAAGACAAGTTAAGATTCTTCTAGTGGGACTCAGTTGCCAGCAGATATTTTGTTTATTCTGTAAAATTTCACAATTTGCCGTTATATTTCGGCAGTTTGTCCACGTATATGACCACTACTTGCTAGCTTGTTGACCAACCGTTAGGCCGACCGGTTAGCTGCTGTGAGCGATGTTGGGCCTGAATTTACATCTTTTGCTATAAGTTGAAAACTTTCTCCACACTACACAGCTGGCCATTGATTTAAATCTTTTAGTAATAGGTTAGAAAGATGTAATACGAGTTGTGACGCTGTTATAATATGTAAACAAACCATATTTGGCAGTCTGGCTAGCAGCTTGTTTTGATATTTTTTTCTTCCATTCTTTAGGCACAAAGACAAGGATGCTGAGTTTGTGACACTGTGTAAGAGCCTCCATGTTACAGACCTGGTCTGTGACCGCGCCTGGACGCTGTGGAAAACTGTTCAGGAATCCATGGATGTAGTTGTTGTATGTATTTATAGTTGGATGACTGCACGTGTTCATTGTGATCCTGTTTGATAACAAAGGATCACAATCGCACACATTTTGTTGAACAATCCTTTGAGGTGATCAAAGCAATTAAATCTCAGACTTCTACGCCTGTTGGGAGGTATTCTGACTCAACGCTTTATCAGCAAAGTGCTCTCATTGGTCCTGAACTGTTCAGTTTGTGAACTGCACTTTTTAACTCAATTAAATGAAAACAATGTATTATATAACTGATTTATAGTTAAACAAATGTATTACTTTTCCACTCCGACCAGTTTACTCAAAAATATGTGGAGTTTGATTTTAGCAACTTTATTTTAAAGAGAAAATTAATTCATATTAACACATTAAAAGTTTCTAATGGAAGGTGATCTTTAAGGGCACACATATCCAACAGTTTTAAGTTTCATTGACAGCAGAACTTTTCTCATCTTGTTTTGTTTGTTTGGTCTTTTTTTCATTTTTTTCAGGACACTCAGAAAAGGCTGTGGGGTGCTTGTCTGTTTGTGATTATAACAGACATGGACGTTGCCTGTTTCACTGTGACTCAAATCCTGAAAGCAGTGTGTCTAAAGTAAGTGCTCACTTGTCATTTTGGAAAAAGAACCCATTCCAGTTGTGCCTGCTAGCGTATATAAGTTATTTAAATGGACTTCAATTAGGATATAACATTACTTCTTTGAGCATTAAACATATATTTTTGCTACGTTTTTGCTGCTCAGTCTTTTGGATTTAGATTTTCAGTAGTGGTTATAGCCATGAGTAAAGTACAACTTGTTAAGAACTGCCTTGTACATTCTACATTAAATA
>JBBDHI010000016.1:6977408-6993175 GCA_037177115.1 Craterocephalus stercusmuscarum
TTTACATTAAATATGTGCCTGAAAAGTTACCATTTCATTTTCATTTCAACAGATTTAATAAGAAACTGTGTCACTTCCATTTCTCTTTTCTTCTGTAGCATAAAACCGTTCATGGAACTGGTGAGGAAGTTGGATGTGAACTTGGATACGATAAGCACTAAAGTGAATTCAGCATTGACACGGCTGGAGAAAAAGTACGACGTGATGCTGGCTCTCTACCAGAGGTTTGAAAAGTAAGTGACCGTCTCAGTGGATTACAGAGTTGAGAGCCCTTTTTGGCATAATTGTAACTCTACATAAAATTTGTTTTCTTTCAGAACATGCAAAAAAATCTTTGCTTTGACCCCTGACGGGAAGTAAGTTGAATTTAAAAGGGTTGTGTACCTCTGTTTTTTATTCTAATTTCACCCTTCCTTCAGGATCTTTGTCATCTCTTTTTGATATTTTCACACATGTTGTAAAAAATGTGCTGCTCATGCGTGTTTAATAGTTTGCCGTCTTGTTTTCAAGGGTGAGGGAGACGATGCGGACCTGCTGGACAATGTTTCTATTGGCAAAAGGTAATCTGAGCTTTCTAACATGATCACCATAAAAACAAGCGATATCAAGTTGTTAACACACTTGGAGGAATGGTGTTCATCGTGCTCCATCTTCTTCTTTTCATCCTTCCTTCCTCCTCCCAGCTGAGTTATGGATACCATCTCCATTGGAAAATGGTTTTTCTCATGGTAGCAGCTCTGTTAGCGGCGGTATTGCTGTGATGACACTCATCATGTTCTGTGTGTCTGCAGGAAGGGCTTTGCAGATGGAGGATGACCTGGTCATATCCTTCCAGCTGCTGCTTTGTACATTGGAGCTATTCATCAAGCGCTGCTCTCCAGACCTTCTGCAGCCTCTTTACAGTCAGTTTCAGCATCAGTATTAGTCTCTGACTTTGCTTTGAATACCTTTGATATGTCAAAAAGAACTTAATAAATGTAAAGTCAAAGGAACATGTTGCTGGGTAACTGGTTCTCCTGTTTCCTAGCTATTGGAATCTTAAATTTCACATATCAGTTGATTGATGTCGAGATAGATCCTTGATGTTTTTTGTATTCTCTTGGTATATTTCCATTTTTAGGATCAGCCATCAGTAAGGTTCAGAACCCTCCAACGCGAACATCTCGTCGCAACCAGAGCAAAGCCAAATCCCGACCTGCAGAACCAGAGGTTGATGTGCAACTTCTAGAAACCTTGTGCAAAGAGAATGAATGCAACATAGAAGAGGTCTGAGTACACTTTTTGTTTATGTTTTTTCCCCCCATATATTATTCAAGCCATCTTATAAATAGAGTTCAGTTTCCTTTATGTGCTCTCACCTGTTTCTTCTGCCATTTGCAGGTAAAGAATGTATACCAGACTAGTTTCTCAACCTTTTTGGACTCCTTGGATCTTTCAAGATCCCCAGATTTTCCTCAGGTAGTGGGCAATTCTCAGAACACCTTCTCACTTGTCTCCTCCACACTAACTCCATCCACTAGTTCTCCCACCTTGCTTCCTCTTTCCTGTGTTAAATGTTTTAGTGTATAACAGATGTTGGCTTTTCTTTTTGCTGCTCGTACATGTTTGTTCATACATACACGGTGTCACAAAAATGTTTACTTAAGCAGGGGGTTCTTTGTGGTACATCAGGGCAGTATATTGCTGTGTTTGGTATGAAAACAGTGGACACGGGATGCCACTGTTTGCTGATAGAGACACTCATCTAGAGGAGGATACTGGACATATTTATTTTTCTGTTGCATCACCCCGGTAATGGACAGATGGTGTCCATTATTTTCCTTTACTATCTTATGACTGAATAATGCCCGAGTCTTACCCTGTTGGTCCTACTTTCCACAGAGAGGTTTGGATGATATTTCATAGCAGATTTTTTGGGGGGCAAGAGATTTTTTTTTGCTGTAGTGGCCTTTATTATTAGTGGCTAGACTTGAAAGTGGGGGCTAGAGAGAAGGGAACGATACGCAGCAAAGGGCCATTAACTCGATCCTGGGTTGGATGCATTAAGAAGCTACAGTATATGTGTGGGGGGTGGGCATGGAGGTGTTTGGTGAGGGGGGGTGGGTGGTTGGTCATCACTAAAATGTAAAAGCAGATTTTGTTGTTGTAACTAGTGAAGCTTGATACACTCCACAGCTTTGTCTTTTTCCCAAAATGTTTATTTTAAGACTGAGATTTCATCAAATGCATACTCTCGCGGTTATGATACAGTCTTTGATTTGTAATGTTAGCTGGCTGTTGTGCAGTTTGAGTCAAGAGAAGAAACGCTTGAGGTATTGGGCATCTTTGTGAATAGCTCAGATTAAAATGGACAAATCTCAAACCTGATTTTGAAATAAATATTTTGAATGGAAAGTATGCTTTTTGGCAAAGGTTTGCATGATTGCACGTGTGTGCATGCACAATATTCTTTTTTATGTGAATGCCTGTCTTCTGCATGTGTTTAGTTTGTGGTCTTCATAGGACTACTAACTAATGCTGTAACAACTACATGTAGAGGTGGTTTTGTAGACAACCAATTATATTTGTAACCAATTATCGCTCTGCTTTTTTTCTGTATTGTAACACAGCAATTGTTGATGTAATTGCCTTGTATCATTTAATGACCCTCAAATATAGAGCTGATACCTTACTGCTCATCTTCAGTGTGAACCAAACCAGGAGAGACTTGTTTGTAGATTTTAGGGTTTGACTGGCAATGATCAATTTGCAATAGTGAAATTAAATAATATAAGCAATCATGTTTGACTGTAAGCTGGATGGCTTCTTAATATACATTTTTCTTGTAATTTTCAACCCAGGTGACTGATGTCAACCAGCAGTATGAAGAGCACTACCTTAAGAGCAGAGACATTGATGGGCGCCTGTTTTTTGACAGAGATGAGACTGTTCTTGCACCTAAAGTTGAGATGTAATGTCTTTCTTCTTCACTCATTCTTGTTTGACCTTGGTTTATAGAAAAAAATCAGGTCAAAGTGTTTGACAACCTTATTATGCATTCAGATCCCAGGTAGAGAGGACACCGAAGAAGAATCAACCAGAGGAAGATGGGGCACTCATCCCTCCCCAGACACCAATCAGGTGAGCAGTTTGCTGACATTAACTTGGTCTAGATTAGGGACTGAGAACCTCAACTATTTCACATTTAACCATCACCGCTGTACGCTTTTTCTATTTTCTTCTCAGGGCTGCCATGACTTCCATTCGGCTGCTGAGGGGGGATCTCCCCTCAAGTGGGGACCAACCATCCACTAACCTGGCCACATATTTCAAAGTGAGTCTCTTGAAGCATTTGCTCTTAATGTTGTGTACAGTGTGCTCCCATTTTCATTAATTTAGTCCTTTGGTTTATTTTTCTCGGTTTTCCTGTCAACAGAATTGCACCGTGGACCCCACACAGGATGTTCAGAAGCGTTTGGAGACACTTGGACAGGCGTTCAGCCAAAAATTTGGTGAGGCCGTTGGACCACACTGTATTGTGTATGGCAGGCAGGTATGAACTACTCCTCAGGAAGACAAACAGGAACACTGATAACACATCATTTCCTCATATGGTTTTCATATATTTTGTGAAATTTCTTCTATCTTCCAGAGATTTGCCCTTGGTGTCAGACTGTATTACAAAGTAATGGAGGCAATGCTGAAATCGGTACAGAATCTTGTTTGATTCGATTAATTTGGAAGTGTTACATGTATTGCCAGGAAAAAGAATGACCATACTGGATGATAGACATGATATAAATGTCAGACACTTGATTTTTTGTTTTATTTTATTTTCTAGGAAGAGAAGCGGCTGTCTGTGCAAAATTTCAGGTAGGTGTGGGTTTATTTTGAATCAAGTTGCTTTAGCTGTGTATTCACTTAGCTGCTGCTGAACATTAGAAACAGGTAATTTATGTACTTCTTTTATATGCACAGAGACTGTACTTTTATTGAGCAAAGGCATGTGATCTACTTTCTAGTAAACTGCTGAATGACTCCACGTTCCACACTTCCCTTTTGGCCTGCGCTCTGGAAGTGGTCATGGCAACATATGAAGGTACCATCCTGTCATTTTTATTAAACATTCTAGTTTCATAAACAACTGTTTCCCTCAAAATGTATTGCTGATACAGCTAAATGTATAAATGTTTTTCATGTGTGACTAATTGTTGCGATTTTATTTGTTCTGTGTAATCAGAGAGCAGCTTCAAAAATGGAGGTTGCAACCATGGAGGTGGTGACCAGGCGGTAACAGATGTATGTTTCCCCTGGATATTGAACGTGTTCGACCTCACTGCCTTTGACTTCTACAAAGTAATTGAGAGTTTCATCAAAGCTGAGCCTACTCTGAGCAAAGATATCATAAAACATCTGGAGACCTGTGAGAACCTCATCATGGAGAGGATTGCATGGAAAACTGTGAGTATTATGTTGCATTGTTAATACAGTGTGTTTGCAATACTATTTTATTGAGATGTACAAAACCTATAATTATTTATTGGTCTATAAGAAGAAACAGTAGCTCTCATAGTGTAAGAATGATAAATAAATCACTCCATTAAATCTGTTTAACATTTTTTGGAAAAAAGTATAGATTCTTTAGGAATTTGCGACACATGAAAGACATGATTCCATGTATAATCAACACACTGAGTTTGTACTAGGGATGCACCGAAATGAAAATTTGCGACCGAAGACAAATGGCATTAAAATGTTTGGCCGAATGCCGGATATTAAATGTGTTTCAGTTTTTCCACAATTTTTTTGAAATATTGCATAAATAGCCTAGAACAAATTTGTAGACATTTTTCAATCAAACTAAGTATTTATTGAGAATCTTAAACCCTTTTATCTTAGATGTATTCTTTTTTTTCTTTTTCTGTTGTGCAATGGTTTTGAAATGTGGAGCGATCTTTTCGAAATGTGTGATATGAGGATGCAGATGTCCAGAATGTCTGCTCTTAACCTCTTTTAGAAAATTTCCACTCAGCTCATTGATGAGATGGTTTTGAAGATCAGCAAAAAGGACAGTGTGCAAATATTGCAGTTAATCCTCTGGGCCCTTTACTGTGAGAGTGTGTGTGTGTGTGTGTATGTTCCCTGCACCCATCACACTTATGTCTGAAAATGAGAGTCCATTTCCATTAGAAAATCTATAGATATAAATCATGTGTGTGAACAGCAACCACCAAAACAATAAGGACCAAATAGCTTGTACATTCTTAAAAACATCCCTAGCGTTATGTATGAAAACAGCCTCAATGCTGCACTGGTATGAATGCTCATGAAATGAAATGAATGGAAATAAAACTTTATTTATCCCGTAGGGAAATATTATAATTCAATAGATTATTGATATAATTCAATAGATCAATCATTATAACTATATTCAATAATTATTATAATCAATAATCACAATGGTTAAGGTCACTTTAATAAGCAATGCATTAACCTCTGCATCAATTTAATGTGAGAACTACACACTGCTGCTAAAGTACAGAGCATCTATTTAGCACATATGGTTTTCCATCTTCTCCATCATGAATCACACAACACTGGGAACAGATTATTTTGCAGTATTTCCTCAGAAATGGGTTAGTTGAGTTGACAGTTTCAGGTTTCTAAGCATTCAGTTATTTATTCCTTAATCAAAAGACATTTTAAGTTCTGGTAAGAAATTTGTGTCATTGGCTGCCGCTACCTCAACCGCCTGGTACCTCCCTGTGCACCAGGCTGCTGGAGAAATAATAAATAAGTGGGTTAAGGCAGCAGTTGAAGCTGGCTAGGCAAAGGACCACCGGATGCACTGCCTTGGTCACCTTGGCCAGACCACAGTGGGGCAGCAGTTTCATGTGTGTGAGGGTGTATCCCAGCAGGTTGATGTGATAGGGGAGGAAGCACAGCAGGTAGACACCCAGCACCCAGTAAATAACTCTAAGGGTGTGCTGCTGGCGGGGGCGACGCTGATTGCCGTAGCGATGTCTGGAGTGGCGAAGAACACTCAGCACTCTGCAGTAGCTGTAGAGGAGTATCAGAGTGGGCAGCAGAAATGACCCCAGCACCAGACCCAGGGCTACCAGGATGATGGTTTTGTGATGCTGCGAGGACGGATCCAGCAGACAAGGCTTGTTTTGATCAGAGGCTGCTGAGCGCAGCAAAGGCAAACTCACACTGAGTGTCAGTACCAGGCACCAAATCCCCCCACTAACCACCTGTGCAACACGCAGCCTGCGGAGTGTGGATGCCAAAGGGTGAACCACAGCCAGGTATCGGTCCACAGCGATACACACCAGGAAGAAGATGCCCCCGTACAAACTGATGTATTTGAGGATGAAAGTAATCTTGCAGTAAGCTGCTCCAGGAGTCCAACTGGATGCATCTCCTGCCTTTGGGGACAGAGCTTGAGCCTTTTGATGGTAGAAATAGATTCTCATGGGTAGTGAGATCACAAAGAAGAGGTCAGCAACTGACAGACTGGCCATGTAAATGGCTGTGGAGTTCTTGGCACATGGTGATGAACAGAGTCTCTGCAGAGCCAGGCTGTTGGTGGCCAACCCCAGCAGGAAGATGATGCTGTAGGCCACTTGGTAAAAGGTGAAGCGATAGCTTGTGTCCACTGTACAGTTTGATGGAGATGAGGCCAGCTCGCCCGTCAGATCTGTCATGTTCCAAATCTCCATATCTCAAAATGATTTCAATCTCCAGTACCTAAAATCTCTGTGTTGCTCTCATGTCTGCAAGAGATCGGGTCAGATGGAGTGAGTATAAGACAGGAATGTGTTCAGTAACCTCTGCTAAAGCAATTATACCTGTAGCTAGTTAAGACTTCATCAACTCAAAATGTGTCATGCTTTATGAAATGTAAATTTGCTAAGGTGACTAGAACACACTACGTTAACTGGTATGGTCATATGAATTCTGCCTATAAAGTTTTAAGAGCAGCTTTCTGCTCATAAAACAAGCAAACATTTGGCTTTATTATATTCAGAATGCAAACAACAGAAGCAAGTGGCTGTCATACTATTTGCTTACTGCTTACATGCAGCATTTAGTAAATCTCGTAAAGTTAACTTCTGGCAGAGATTTACAGAGGATTTAATTGAAGTTTGTAGAGTGTAATCAAATATCTAACATCGGCAGTTTAGGCCTTTGATCAATTTGACTCAGTCAGAAAATGATCATTGCTATAAATGATTACATCTGCCTGAAGAAACGAAGGAGCTTTACACAGTTAATGTAAGACTAATTAAACTGTGGATAGCATTTTGTAATTCTTTTTTAGTTCAAATCCTCTGGTCACCTCTATTGTACACTACAAAGAGAGTAATATTTTTGTTAGACAGCCTATGGCCAGGTGCTGTATCGCTCCTCTCATCAGTTTCTCAGGTGCAGCTTAGTTTATTATATTGTCAGTGTCCATAACCATGTTTTAAAAAGCTTTATTCGCAAATTGCCAGCAGAGTAGAATTTATAGGTTTATATGTAAGCTCTACTTCATAATCTCCTGTTGGATCAGAGCTACTTTTGTCTTAGGTCACAATTCTGCAAATAATTATTTTTTCAGACAAACTGAATTCCATCAGTTGTATGATTTGGCAAAATGTAACCAGTTACTCCATTATGATTTCAAAAACCAATATGAACTGTTACTCACCAATTTTTTTTTTAATTCGTTTTATTTATTTATTTTTTATATATATTTCCCAGACGGGGAAAAAAAAAAAAAATATATATATATATATATAACACTGTTCATTTGGTGTTCTAACGAAGCCTTATCAACTTATCTTTTCAGTTTAAAAGACTAACTTTCTTATCCATACAACTGGATAATCACTCTGCTGTTAGCACAATTTGTAGAACTGAAGTTTACATAAAAAAGTTATTATTTAATCACTTACCAGTAACAGGAAAAAGGCAGTGACCAGTGCTAATGCTCTTCAGCATCCTGCTGTAGCAGTGCAGATTCTACTGATGGGGGCAGAAGCGCCACTGATAAGGATCCTCCACCCCTTGCCCCCATACACCAAACACACACATACTACTTTTCAAAAGAGGAAGCAGTAGCGGTTGGGGTTGATCATTAACCATATTTCCATCCAGCTCATACCGAAATAGCAGCTATTCAGGGACAGAAGGTGCCGCAGTCATTGAACAGAGTATTTTGTAAATCAGCACTGTGTGAGGTGCTGTGCAGAGGATTCAGTTGCGGAGAAGCCAAGAAAGTGATTTTGATCCAAACTCATTTTAAACTGTCAAACTTGTAGGAAAAACTACTCTTTCCACAACATATTTTCTGTGTACCCAGTAAAAACTTTGTTTACGTAACAATTTTTTTCAATGCAAACTACAGGCAGTGTTTTATTAGCACCTAATTCCATAACCCCCTTTATGCATACATAATCTTCTTTTTCCAAAATTGTATCCAAATTTATGCAAAGTTTTATAGTATTAGTAGATATGTCTTTGGTATAACTTTCTTTGCAGTCTCTATCATCTTGCTGGGATTTTTTTCTGTTCTTTTATAATAAATTTGTATGTTTTGGAGCCTTTCCAGGGACACAACTGCAACAACCATCTTTTTTCCACTTCTGTGAGAGTTTTTCTAACTCAACAGGCATGCTGTTGCTTGAATGCTTTGCTTCCCAGTCCTCGGTTGTGATGAGTCTACACTTCACAGCACGTATCCCCAGGCAGAGCCTCTCCAGGAAGAATTCAGTAATGTTCTGTCTTGCAACACATAGCTTTTATGAGAAGGAGCAAATTCTTCACATGCATTCAAGTTCCACTGCACTGTCAGCTCTGTTTGCACATGTTGAAATGCAGCCATGTACATCCTATACGTAGATAAGCAACATAGGAGCAACAGGTAGTTTGTTGGTGCAGTTTTGACCAGACCTGAATGCACACTTCACAAGTTACGATGGTTTTACAGTGTAACTCTCTATGTTATTTGTACATGTATCACTAATGAGTCTTGGTAAATGAGTAGGCTTCACCCATTGACAGAGGAACAATTGATACAGTTTTTTTTTGCCAAATATTCCATAGCAGTTTTTATCAAGAAATGAAATTACTGAATACCACACACAAAACAGTTTTTTTTAGAAAAAAAAGAAGCTTGCAGCCTTTTTATTCACTGTCAGTATTCAGGAAAGTACTTTTCATAGAACACACCACTCTGTAAAGTGCTTTAAACTCTTACAGGCTCCGCATGTTACACAGATATTTAGAAACTATAATACTGGTTCAGAATTGCTAAAGGAGTGGCAGCTTTGAGGATTAAGACCACAAACACAGTTTTTGTGCTAAAGCAAATTCTTATTTATGGCAAAACTTGTTATTTCTGCTAATGTACGTTACAGAAACACACCTTTTATTAAATTAGTGGTTTTATAACTTGAGTTATAATTGTTACCCTGATAAAGGCTTTTATGTTGCAGCAGTTATTTTCCAACTCCTTTATTGGCTGAATTGGGATCAGTGTCTTAAGTCCTAGTCAAAGGTCTCTGTGGCATCAAGGAAATGGGTGTAACTCCTTAGTAACCTTTGTGTTTGTTTCCAAGTCACTGGTTACTGGTTGTCCTTTCATTCCCCTCCATACACACTGAATCAGTCATGCCACACATCAGAACTCCCATCAGACGGTAGACTCACTGTCAAATACTTTCGTGTTAAGTGTAAGGTTCCTGGGAGTTGAATTCGGGCTGCTTTGTGTGCTGTCCATCTGTAATCTGTCAAATAGTTTGGCCCCATTGTTCCATACTTTTGTTTTTCTTTTGATGGAGCTCTGGATAGTCTCTGAAGTAAAGTAGTAAATGACTGGATCAAAGCAGCAGTTGCTCACAGCTAAACAGAGAGCGATGGGGTAGATTGTTCTGACCACAGCTTCTGCATAGCATCCCTTTAAGATATTGGAGCGGACTAGGGCATAGAACATGAGATTAACATTGTAGGGGATGAAACAAAAGCAGAAGATGAGCAGATGCACTATGATCATCCTTAAGATCTTGGTCTTGTTGAGGCTCCCTCCCCGACTGAGGGTTTGAGGTTTTCTCAGGGTCCGTAACACCATAGCTGAGCAGAAAACATTTATGATCAAAGGGAGGATGAATCCCACCGTCTCAATAAACACCACCACTTTGGACAGCTCAGACTTCCACTGTTTCTTTGAATAGTTCTCAAAGCAGTAATTTTGGGAGGAGTTGGTGTTGTTGGGTGAAGTGGTGTCCAGAAGGAATCCTGTCGGTATACTTCCAGAGAGAACCATCACCCACACTGTAAGGCAGGCCAGTTTGGCATTCCTCCTAGTACGGATAGTCTGAGACCAGAAAGGGTGCACGATGGCCAGAAAACGGTCAACACTGATGCAGGTGAGGAAGAGGATGCTGCCGTACATGTTGGTGTAGAACAGGGCCACGGAAATCTTACAGAGCACGCTGGTGAATATCCAGTCACGTTTAACGAAGTAGACGATCCGAAAAGGCAGGCTGAAGACGAAGAGTGAGTCCGAGACGACAAGGTTCATCATGTAAGTCGTGGTCTCGTTCCGAAGCTTCACTGTACAGCCAAAGATGTATGCAGCCGTCATGTTAAAGAGAAGTCCGACAACAAACACGATGCCAAAAACCCAACTGTACAGAGGGTACTTGAAGTCATCACTGTTGTCACACATGCTATTATTCATCTTTAAATCGGGCTGGGTGTTTTGGTGCACGTACAGTGAAACCGGTAAATTTTCTCCTCAACGTGTTGCTTCCGTCTCGTCCAACACACAAGAAAATCTTGAAGAATGCTCCGTTTGTTTTTGTCTCGTCATGAAATCTTGAGTTTACAACGCCGCCATGAAATACCTGTTTTATTGGCTTCCAAAGTTCATCCCTTGACAGTCCTTCCCTGACAGCTGTCCACCTGCCCTCTTCTCCTCATTTAAGTGACACTTTCAGTCTTTTCAGGTCTCTTCCACTGTAGAAATGTTTATCTCCTCAGAGCAGTCATGTGTTTCTCCTCAGTTCTGTGAACAGATGAGTGGCTCTTCCGCTGTCTTGTTCTTCTGCATGTTCCTGCAGCTTCCCAGTGAGCACATGGCGGTGATTACTCTGCTTCTGGTTGACTGTAAATCGGACACCTCAGCTGCCTGCAAGAGAAAGACACAGACACAAAGAACTGACTGATCTGTTTAACTAAAGGGAGGAGTCTGCAACAGGGCGAAGTCCTCCCACTGCTGCTTCATTTTGCATTAACACTAAATTTGAATATGGAACAATTAGGAGTAAAAGTGTGACGTGTCTCCAGGTTGGCATACTAAAACACCAAAGCATGTTTTTAAATCTTTTTTTAGATTTATGTTTTAGCTAAATAACTCGCATTTTATATCTGTCTTCATACTGGTCATTTTATTAGGGCTGGAGTCTGTTTTTCAGCCAAATAGAACCATAAAACCTCAAAAACATTTATCTATAATCTACAGAACTCTTTAAAAAAGAGACAACACCTAATAAATTTTCTGTGCTGGTATAATCATACATCGCTGAAAGCATTTAGAACAATGATGCACCAAATGTTCTTTCCAGATGTTGTGGCGTCAGCAGGGTGTGGCAAGCATGACTCGAAGAATGTACTGATGGCAAAATTTACTCCTTTGCTCATGCAATCATTCCAAAGATGCAAGTGTGTGCGGTTAGAGGGAAATAAGGATGTGTGTGTCTTTGCAGGGCTCCCCGCTGTTTGAGCTCCTGAGACATGAACACGAGGGAGGAGCAGCGGAGCAATTGGAGACTCCGGCTAGCTTCAACCAGCCCCTGCAGCATAACCACACTGCCGCCGACCTGTAAGTCAATCAACTGTCTACAACCTGGGGACGCTTTTTTGAGAGTTGTGAAATCATTGTTATTAATAAGAGTCAGAGTTAAATTCCATGACTCACTGGGAGCGACACTTTAGGTAGCTTTGAATCTGCGATTGTGAAATATCTAAAGATATGTGATTTTCATTCAATGGAATGTGGAAATTTTACTGTTTAACAGAGGTAGCTGTTAGTGGATGCATAACCACTGATTCTTCTGTTGTGTGTACAGATATCTGTCTCCGATGCGCCCAGGCATGCGTGTCTTGCCTCAGGAGTCCCCAGCAGCGCCTACCTCTCAAGCTTCCTCTCAGCCTGCAAACCAGACAACCAACCAAGCTCCAAAACACCCAAAGTCCAACTCTCTCAGCCTTTTCTATAAAAAATGTAAGCTGTTGTTCAAAACAATTATTTTAATCACTGTGATCCCTAAATCCCAGCAGCATTATCACTGATGTGGGGAAAGAAGAGCTTGATACTGCTACCTCAGATTTGTAGTAGTTTTAGTTATAACATGGGCAATGTTGGCTGTAGATGATCAGACATACTGATCACAGTAAAAACAAGTTGTTTCTGTTACATTTTGTTTTACTTTTTAGGAAATTGTTAAGCAAAAAGAGGTACTGTTACCAAGGGCTTTTTCTCTTTGTCTTTTAGTGTACCGCTTGGCATACACAAGGCTGAAGACGCTCTGTTCCTACCTGCTGTCCTCACACCCTGAGCTGGAGCCGATAATATGGACCCTTTTCCAGCACACCCTACAGTACGAGTATGAGCTAATGAGAGACCGGCACCTCGACCAGGTAGCTTATTATTGGTTCTTCTGTTCCTCACTCACTCATATTCTCCTATTGTTTTATAAGTGATGTACACTTTAAACAATAACTACAGTGTACGACTTTAACAATGGTAATGAAAAACTTTTATAGCTTCAATTATTTAGTTGTTGTAAAGTGATCTGATGAAGATTTTTTACAATTGTTTAAAGTGATGCTGAAATATGGCTGTTTTCTTTCAATTATTAGTGATTTTCTTTAAAGTAAAATGGATAAAAGCGTAATCCTAAACTTAAGTAGTGCCTTTTGCCTTTTTTAATGGTCTCTTTTAAAAGCCGATTGATGTAGGGAACACTTTTCCTATAAAATCTGCCAGTGTTCGCTATTATTCTAATGAAATGTTCAGTGACGGTCCATTGGAAATCAAGACATTTTAGAAAAACAAACTAGAAATCCTTTTAAGCCAAGGTGCTGATGAGATTAATGAAATTGTTTCTTCTTATTTGACAATTACCATGAACCACAAAACTGTGTTGGCTCATATGATACTATGAAAACAAGTTGTCTTCAAAAGTTATTTCTTAGATGACCCTGTTTTTATCCAGGCATAGTTGGAGCTCTGTTTGCAGAATATTGCCTCTCAGCAATCCTCACTTGATCATCATGATTAGTAATTGGTCTTGGGTGTAGGTTGTGTCCTTCTCTTGTTCTCTTATCTCCTCTCCTCATGTTTTCTTTCCTTCATTTTCCAATTAACCTCCAACTCTGCTTGCAGTTAATGATGTCAGCCATGTATGCCATTTGCAAAGTGAAGAGTGTTGATCTGCGCTTCAAGTCCATTGTCTCGGCCTACAAGAACATGCCCAATACTAACCAAGAGGTAGTGCAAAGTTTTAAAATGCCATTAGAATGAATCATTTCTGTCAAATCTTTGCTTTTCTAAGCGACCTTGATACTGAACCATAATTTTATGAAAACTATTTTTGCAGACTTTCAAACACGTGTTGATCACGGAGGGCCAGTATGACTCCATCATTGTCTTCTATAATCAAGTGTTCATGCAGAAGTTGAAAACCAACATCCTGCAGTATGCATCTACCAGGGTGAGTCATGTTGTGGTCAGCAGTTTTCTTTTAATACATCAGAAGCAGAAAAATCTGCACCGCTTCTGCTGCTTCTCAACTTTGCTGCTTTTTTTGTTCTTTTTCTCCTTCCTAGCCACCCACCCTCTCTCCAATCCCCCAAATTCCACGCAGCCCCTACAAGTTCCCCAATTCCCCTCTGCGTGTGCCTGGCAGCAACAATGTGTACATCTCTCCTCTGAAGAGCTCTCGCATGTCCCCGGGCATCATGACCCCTCGCTCCAGGTCGGGGCCGCCTGTTCCTGATAGATTTGTCGTGATTAATTTAAATTCTACACGATTATTGACGTTATTCTTTCTTGACTCTGCAGGATGCTGGTATCTATCGGTGAATCATTTGGGGTATGTGCCTCTTGAGTTTGCCGTATTTTGTCATGAATCTCAACTGCGGTGGTAGACATGTTTCCCCCTCTCACTCTTTTTCTTTTTTGTTTGGTCTTCATCTCCAGCTCGCCAATCGGTTCCAGAAGATCAACCAGATGGTCAGCAGCAGCGATCGATCCCATAAAAGGACTCTGGATTTCGGCTCCGCTCCAAAGCCTCTAAAGAGGTTACGTTTCGACATGGACGGTCAGGATGAAGCTGATGGCAGGTTAGTCACAAATGGTGCAACAGCTGCTCCAGCTTTTGAAGCACCCATATCTATTAAATGAAATCAGAGACACTTAATAATGAAACGAAAAAGGAACTAAGAAAACTAAGAAAAGAAAATTGCAGTTTTTTAAGGCAAAAGCAATTTAATTTGTTTTACAACTGAAGAAAAAAAGGTTTTGTTCAACCTGTAAGATATTGAACTGTTTATCTTTTTAACATTATTAGATGTGATTTAGTATTTTAAATGGACATTCCCCCACAGAAGTCAAGGTTTTATACAGTATTTACAGTCTTTATTTTAACGCTTACTTTGCTCTGATTTACAGCAAATCTGGAGGAGATTCTACGCTTATACAGAAGCTTGCAGAGATGAGTAAGTCAGGATTGCTTCATATTTCCTATTTGTTCTGCTTGAATTCAGCATATTATCATATTCCATCTTGTAGATGTGAATTCCGTTGAAGTGTGTTTCGTTTTGTGCAGGCTCCACTCGGAGTCGCATGCAGGAAGAGAAGATGAAGGAGGACGCTGAACTGAAGAAGGAGATGCTCTGAAACCTACTGGGCTGATCTGCATTGTTTGTCACAATGTGAACACTAACATTCACACACAAAGTGAAACACAGGTTCTTCTGTACATTTAGTGATAAATATTCGTTTTTTATTTAACTTTGAGGAGTAATGTGAGAATATAGAGGACTTGCTCCTTGTTTTTGTGGTCATGCTGTGAGTGTTTTTCTAAATAAGGAGTTTTATTGAATTTCCTTTGAATTTAATAAGTTCGAGATGAAGTGTGTTTGGTTTTAGGAGTGTTGTTAACTTTTGGGTCTTAGAAGAAATCATTGTTTTCATCTTGATGGCTGTTATCTAATGTGTTGCTGACACATTATGCCAGTTTTATTTTTGACATTTCAAATGTCTGGATCATGATGCAGCGCTTCAAGTGTTAAATCATGATTACTGTCTTCAAAAAGGAAAAGGTGTCTACCTCAGAGACACAACAATTTGTACTTTTACTTCGAAGGTTTTCAGCAACATAATTTTCTCTGGAAGTTTATCTCATGTCTGAAAGTGAAGAAACCTGCATAACTGGCACTCAACCCGAAATACACACGCTGACAAAAAATTTGATTTGATTTTTCTTTGATGTGACATTCATAGTTTTATAGTAGTTTTTGTTTTTACTTTTGGGTGGTAAAAAAACAAAAAAACTAATATGCTTTAACTAATATTTTTATACTTTTTTTCCTTTGGTTTTGTAATGTTTGTTAATAGGAGGCAGAGGATTATATGAAAGGGAGAAATAAATTGGTATACACCACTTACAAGAAATCCATAATCAAGTTCTCTCTGTATGGAATCTTGTTAGAAATTCCAGTTACCGAATTTG
>JBBDHI010000016.1:6993407-7007773 GCA_037177115.1 Craterocephalus stercusmuscarum
GATCTCCGAATTTGTACGATACATGTTTCTAATGTTATCTATTCATATGATTTCTGGGAAAATTTGAGAATATTTGACTTGTTTTGTACACTGGTTATGCCAACTTTGTGCTTGTTCTACTCCAGTTGTTGACTCCAGTTTTGTTCTCCATTGTGTTACAGGGTGACAAATCACCGAATAGTCTGAGCATTAATTTTGGTTTGTTTTCCTTAATACACCATTGTTAAATACCTATAAAGTCTCCCTACATTTTTCTGACTTCTCACAAATATACCTTTTTTGTAATACATTTTGAAAGTAGTTCAATAGTAAATTGAAGTTTTGACTAAAAAGCAAAACATGACAGATGGATGACTAGATCTATTAAATGTGCATAATTTGTTTATGCAACATTTGTCAGTACTGATTCTAACAATATTGTTTCCACCATATCAGACAGAATTTCAGGTGCCTCAAATTAAAACACACATTTCACATGTGAGCTACTTTTGTTAGTTAATTTCTTCATTTAGTTTAGGAGAAAACCAAAGTTCCTTTGTTAATCCATGTTTTAGTTGTGATGAACCAGTAAAATCATTGGTGGGTTTTTTTCATCTTATTAAATGTTAAAACATGCACACAAATCCCTCTTGGGCCTCCTAACAGTCGCACAGATCCATAATATAACTAATAAAAGTACTGGGATTTTAAACATCATACTGCAATGAGAAAACTGCATTCAGTTAAAATGTCATTCTGATTTTGTTATAAATTAATGTTAAGAATCTGAAATCTCATACACAAATACTAATGTAATCAAATAAATTTGGTTGCTCATATTTGACATAATTATCTAAGACGTGAATAACCACCAATCCCCCTATCACCCCATGCTTTTAAAAGGTTAATAAGCTGAAAATGATTAAATGGTAGAATAAAGAGTTCTTGCAAAAAATTGCAAGCATAACAGCCCTCCAAAAAAAATCACTTAAAAAAAGAGAAAAATGTACAAATATGCCAGAGGAAGGCATAAAGGATCATTTTGTTTGTTTAGATACCCAGTCATCCAAGACATGGTCATCCTAAGAATTTGAATAAAAGCAGCTATTTGAGAAAATCTCCAAGTTCGTGATGACCGTGCTAATGTCCCAGTTAGTTTACAAGCCTGGAAGTCCCCACTAGCTGATGGGAAGAAGCCTTAAGACCAAAGACCTTTGTCCTTATTTTACTCCCTAGTGTTATTGTTAATTTGTCAAACACATTTAGCACCTGGGAAACAGCAGATCTAGACGTAGATTTGGTCAAATCCCATGAATAACTGTACAAAAACCCTGTCAAAACCAGTAAAATGCTCTAAGGAGGATGAAATATAATTATGCCGATGTTTTAAGACCGGAAAAAAGTGGTCTTGTCTAAAGAGAACTACATGTAATGAAAATTAATCAGCGAATCTTTTACTTGCTTGTTTTTCCCCCCAACTGTGGTGAAATCCTTCTGGTTCCTCTGGGAGGAATGATGACAGCTGCTTCATGTCGCTAACAGCTACTTTAATTGTGGCTTGGCACTGTTGCCAAATGGGAGACCAGAAATAATTCCTGTTTGAGTGCAGAAACAGTTTTCCTCCAGCTCAGCCGAGCGTGAAAGCCTTTGAACAGGTTACATTTTAATTGGCCGTGCCCCTTGGGGTATTGAAGTGTGTTATTGAGTTTGTGGATGCTGAATCCATCTAGTCAGGCGCTAGCACATGATCTTCAAAGTGCTCAGTGCTCTTGTTGAAACTGAATGTATGATCTATTGGTATCTTTTACCTTCATCTCGAAAGCTCAAATTAGCTGGCAAAAACTCACTGGATGTCTCCAGAGAGCGTGATCGCGGCGTTGCTTTAGGACCACCTCTCAGAAGTGTTTTGTCAACTACAATGGAAAACCTCACGGTAAGCGGAGCTCTGTCCACATTTTATAGAACGTGCAGTATTAGGAAATTTTGCTAGACTGAAATGATGTTTTAAACTTTATTTGGATAAAATTGTATTTTTAATTTTCATATGACACTCTTCTCAACTCATAATCTTATCTGTAAGAAATATTTTAGGGAACTTTTTTCAAGGTTATTTCCTAAAACTGGAATCAAACTATAATTTACTATTCATCAAATATCCGGCATCACTTTTCCAAAGTGAATCATGAATAGCCGTTTAAGACAGCTGCTGACGTTCTGCCTTGTTCCCCAGCCAGAACAATGGCGCGAGATCATGAACAAAAAGATGCGCTTTCCTCCGGAGCTCATCAGCGCCATTCAGGAGGGGAAGATAGAGCTGCTCTGTGGGCTGCTGAAGACGGGCGACGGCATCATCCGCCAGCTGGATGAATCAGAGGATCGCCAGTGGAGGGAGGCTCTCAACCTCTCCATCCGCCTCGGCAACGAGGATGCCATGGATGCCCTGCTGCAGGGGGTCAAGTTTGACTTCCGGCAGATTCACGAGGCCCTGCTTGTTGCTGTGGACACCAACCAGCCCATAGTGGTGAAGCGTCTGCTGGACCGCCTGGACCAGGAGAAAGGCAACAAGATGGATGTGCGATCCTTCTCTCAGGCCATCTTTGACCGCTCTATTGATAATTCACAGTTTGCCCCCGGTGTGACCCCTCTGACTTTAGCCTGCCAGAAGGACCTGTACGACATCGTGACGATGCTCACCCAGAAAGGCCACGTCATCCCATGGCCGCATAAAATCTCCTGCACCTGTCTTGAGTGTCGCAACGGCAGGCAGTACGACCTGCTGAAGTTCTCCCTGTCGCGCATCAACACCTACCGTGGCATCGCCAGCCGCGCCTACCTCTCCGTCACCTCCGATGATGCAATGCTCAGAGCTTTCAGTCTCAGCAGAGAGCTCCGCAAGCTGTCCCAAAAAGAGCCCGAGTTCAAGGTGCGATTGTGTTCACGTACATGCTGCAGGTGTGAATGACCGATGAGTCGTGGCTCAGATGTTTCCCTCTTTCTCCTGCAGCCTCAGTACCTGGGCCTGGAGCAGCTCTGCCAGGAGTTTGCCGTGGAGTTGCTGGGCATGTGTCGCAACCAGAGCGAGGTGACCACCATCTTGAACAGCTGTGGAGACGAGAGCCAGGATTCCTTCAATGTGCAGGCCTTCGAGGAGGGAATACCCAACCTTTCACGTCTGCGACTTGCTGTCAACTACAACCAGAAGCAGGTAGCGAGATTTACACGATGCTGTCGAGCAGAAAGAGACGTGAACCACACGTGTGATTTTCCTCTCATTGTGTATCCTTTTGGGTAGTTTGTGGCGCACCCGATCTGTCAGCAGGTTCTTTCATCCATCTGGTGTGGAAACCTGTCTGGCTGGAGAGGCAGCAGGACAGCCTGGAAGCTCTTAGTCTCTACTGGGATCTTTCTCACCATGCCCCTGCTTTGCCTCGTTTACTGGATAGCACCAAAGTCAAAGGTCTCACCGGATTTCCTCTGATAACTGAGCAAAACATGTGTTGAAAACTCACAAAGTGGCGTGTGGTGTGCCCTTAAAGAGTCTTTTGCTTTTTTCCAGGCGGGGAAACTAATTCGGATTCCTGTGATCAAGTTTCTCCTCCACTCAGCGTCTTACCTGTGGTTCCTCATCATCCTCCTTGGAGAGTCCATCACCATGGAGCTTTATCGAGACAAGTTTGCCTCCCGGCAGCAGAACATCCTGCACAGCTCCTTCCACATGGTGTGGGTGGTCGGTAGGTTCACTCTAAAACAGCGTACATTCCCAACTCCGGACTGAAAAAGTCACATAGATAGTCTCCTGTAGGATTCTTCTGGTACGAGTGTAAAGAAGTGTGGCTCGAGGGGCTGCGGAGCTACTTCCTCGACTGGTGGAACTGCCTGGACATGATGGTGCTCAGCATGTATCTGGCATCCTTTGTGCTGCGAGTGCTTATAATGCTCAAAGGTTATGTCGTCTGCCATGATCAGAGCAGCAGTGAGGAGTGTGTCTACTTCACTCAGACGGGTAAGGAAACGATCTCAGGACATTTATGTAAAATTACTGCTTCGTGTGTTTAAAGTTCTGAATACCTTAACGGCTTGTTGGTGTGTGAAAGTGCGGCAGGACTGGCATCAGGAGGACCCTCAGCTGATTGCAGAGGTGCTGTTTGCTGTGACCAGCATGATGAGCTTCACTCGGCTTGCCTACATCCTGCCGGCGCACGAGTCTCTGGGAACGCTGCAGATCTCCATTGGGAAGATGATTGATGACATGATGAGGTGACGGCGCAGAGGAGAGGAGGAGAACTGGGTTCACGTGACAGAACAGGCAGAATGAGAGTGTTTTTGGCTTTCTTTCGTAGATTCATGTTTATTCTGATGATCATTGGGACAGCTTTCCTCTGCGGCATCAACAATGTGTACGTTCCTTACATCATCTCTCCACATCTTGGCAGGTAAGATATGAGACGTTCCAGTGCATCAGGCCTTTCGAGTTAGTTTTTTATAGCGTAAAAGCTATGAAACCAAGGTAATTTTTGGTAACCCTCTCCATCCCTCTGCTGCAGGTTTAATGAGACCTTCCACTTCCTGTTCTGGACCATGTTTGGCATGGCCACCCAAGACTACGTGGACATGCCGCAGTTTGTGTTGGCTGAGTTTGTGGGGCGAATTCTGTACGGTATCTTCACCCTCCTCATCGTCATCGTCCTGCTCAACATGCTCATAGCTATGATTACCAACTCCTTTCAGAAAATAGAGGTGGAGTATAACAGCCTTTCGGTGTCACATCTGTTGTAAAGGAGGCTTTGATGTCATTTGTGCTGAAGCCCTTATTTCATTGCAGGACGATGCAGATGTTGAGTGGAAATTTGCCCGGTCGAAGCTGTACCTGAGTTACTTCAGAGAGGGCCTCACCATGCCGGTGCCTTTCAACATAATCCCTTCACCCAAAGCTGTTTTTTACGTTATAAGGTGAGTCCACTTTAAACTCTAACAACCCGTGTTACTTGTGTGTTTGTTTTATTTTTGTGATTTTTTTATTATGATCAAATCTTTTCAAGGGGGATCTTCAGACGAATCTGCTGCTGCTGCTGCCCTTGTGCTTCTGAGCAGCAGTATCCACCTCTAGCCACTATGGTAAGTACGTGTTTGATGCGCGAGCTCATGTGAGATTATTAGATCATTTTCATCTGTAAATTCTTTGATTATCACTTTCTGGGATCCATTGTACAAGATTAGAAATCAATAATGTGAAATATATTCTGTAAAAAGTCCAGCGATAAGGGTGCGGAGGAGAGTCAGATACCTTACCGGCAGCAGGTGATTGGGGCCCTGGTGCAGCGCTACATTGAGTCAGCTCGCAGGGAGTTTGAGGAGACCAAGAGGAAAGGTAACTGTCACACACTTTCACACAATGACGCAGTTTAAGGAAAGACACGACCAGTAAAAAGTTTGGACATGCACTGGATTTAATTGGAAAGCGTTTCCAATCCAATAACTGGCACTAAATATTTTTTGTGATTATTTATTTAGTTTTGTCTGATGCACTTCATCATAAATGTTATTCTTCTTCATTTTAGATTATTATTTTTGTGTTTAGAAATTGTGAAACCCTCGTGTGTATGCAAATTTAAAGGAAAAAAAATTGCAAAGAAATGATCAAACTTAGCACGAAATCATGTTTTCTTTTGTGACAGTTTTATAGGTAATTATATTCATGACTTACATTTAATTGGAGCAGCAGTACTCCTAGTTACTATCTTTCATAACATTACTTTTTATGTCTACCTTTTAGTTTTTAGCTTCTTCTAAAGTAAGCCACCTATTTGGTGTTAGAAATAAGAGGCCAGGTTTGCTTCATTTGCTGTTGAGTTGTGTTCAGAAGAATATTTTAGAAATATTAACGCCTGAAGTTTAACAGCCCAAAGGATCAGAGAAAACAAAGGCCGTGTTTTCATTGAGCAGATGACTCTTACTGCAAACACTCATTCATTATAATATCAGTCTTTCAACTTGCTGGCTGGATTCTGTTGACATTATTATTTACTACAGTATGAAATCTATTATTTATGTGCTCTTAGACAGAAAAAAAGTTCTTAAATTTAGCCTCAGCCTCTTTTATAGCATTGAATTGTTTTACGTTTTTTTCATTCACACGCCACCGCTCCTCCAGCATTTTTCTTCTTTGGGAGTTTTTTTTTTATCAAATCCAAAATGAACATTTGTTTTGCTCTATTTCAGATTAAATCTGGGTCTTTTAAGGTTGCATTCATTTAGATTTTAAACAGCGTCTGATATTGACAGAGGGGGTCTAATAGCACTTTACAGGGCTCCATTGAAAACATCTTTGCTTTTGGCATATTTACAGACTTTTGTAACAAGTAAACTAGGAAAATGATTTTGTTCCTGGGAAATGATAAATCAGATCGTTTACAGCTGAGAATAGCCACACTGGGTCTCTGTTTGCAACAAGTTTCACAATTTCTAAAGTATGAAACAAATCTAATTTTATATTAGTCGAGCATCTGATTTCTGTTGTGTGAATGAAATATTTTCTTCTATTAGACATTGGCAATCGGATCACGGAACTGAGCAAAGTGATCTCCAGGATCCACAGTGATATGAAAGTGGTCCAGCAGCTCGGGATGCCCGATGGACACGTTGCAAATGATGCACTGACCAAAGATGGCTCCTCTATCCTGGGAAAATACATCACTGGCGCTAAGAATAATTTCAGAGGTTTCAACAGCAGGCATGATGATAAAAGTTCATCCCTTAAAGTGACTGTACATCACAGAGAGGAAGGCGAGGACAAAGACAGGGCTGATTCAGAAGTAGAGCAAGAGTCAGACACGCAGGTGAAACAGGTGGATGAATGTGGAGCAGAAAGGTCAAAGCAGGTGACAGAGTGTGAGGTTGTGAAAATGGAGGAAGGACGAGCTCAAGCTGAGCAGGAGGAGAAGAAGGAATCTGAGAATAAAGAGCAGGGAGACACAGATAGAGGCGAGAGCTGTAAAAATAAAGAAAAAGAGGAGGTGGCAGAGGGGACTAGTTTTACTCATGCAGGAGAAAAGGTGGAGGTGGAGATCACACAGCATGAGACGAATAAAAAGAGTGAAAGCGAGATTAATAGACAGGCAAAGGTGACAGAAAGACACATGGAGACAATACCTGAGGATACTGAGAGCACCAAAGTCAGCTGCGAAATGACAGAAACAAAGAAAATAATGAACCGTTTCAAAGACATGGAGCTGAGGGAGAAAGGTGTGGAGGTGGGGTGGATGAAGAATAGAAAGTTGGAGAAGAATGACTCGGAAAAAACCCAGGTTAAGGAGAAAGATGAAAAACTAAAAGAGAAAGTGATTCCCTCTCCAACAGGAAGCAGCAGCTCGCAAGACACAGGCTTTGGCTCCCGAGAGGGGGAAGGATCTATTGATGGCGTCATAGTGAAAGCTTAACCACAGAGTTGAGCTCTTTGGTGAACAAAATCTGATGAGACATTGTATGCTATGACTCATAGGATTTTTGTCTCTATATCACTAAAAACTAGACCAGCAAATAAGTGTGCAGCACATTTGAGGAGTAAATATGTTGTACTAAAGTATTTGATTATGAAATAACCAAAAAGGATTAAAGTTCAGCACATAATCCATCTTTAAAACGGCTAAATGCTGCTGTTACCACATGAGGCGTTAAATGAGCTCCATGCTTTTTAGGTAGACTTATTTAAAGCAGAGACAGAACAGCTGTCTTTCCATCTCAGACATATAGGTCTGCTTACTGCTGCTTCATATTTACTGCAGTGAAAATCAAACTGGCAGCCATTTTCGCCTCACACAGACACATGCCTCAACAATGGTCAACTTTATAGCTTAACCGGACTTGGAAACTTGTCAATGTGAAATCTGAATCTTCAACTGTCTCTGTTTGTTGTTCAAGATCTTTAGTGTGACATTTAAATATCACAAGAGAAAAAGGTATTGTGCCTCGTAAACCAAATAAACAGTTCAAAATCAAATTCGTTCCCGTGTCTGACTCTGAATGATGATGTAAAGGTGTTACAAACTATTGTTTCTTTCATGTTGATCCCCAACTGTTGCTGCAGTGATGTGATCACTGCAGGTCTCAGCTTGTTTAACACATTCTGTTCCCATGAGGTCTCCCTCATGAACAGTCATTAAATCATCACCTGCTGCATCACCCGTCCCAGGGGTACGGTGCATGCTCTTTCACTGGAAAAACACTGTTGTACTGCCTTGTCTGCCAGTATTGCATAAGTGTCGGTGTTCTGCTTCTAGTTTGGCAGCTCCAACACCATCAGAATGGCTGTGAGAGAGAAAAATGTATCTTGTCTTCTTCCAATTCCCAAACACACAAAATGCTACAAGCGGTCCCCCTTCGCTGTACATCTTTTTTTTTTCTCAGTTGAGGAAAATATTTACCTTTTGTAAATGGATTTTAAAAAGTTCTTGTCATAATAAATCCAAGTCTACATGACATAATATCATCGATGACAATTTTAATTCTGCATGAAATTCATCCCACATGTTCCAAAACAGCAAACATGACTTCATTTAACCCTAAAAATGTCATAGAAAACATGAATATAAAACACTTCATGGTGAAAATCCTGTAAATGTTAAAAATAAACTGCAACATTTGTGATTTATAGATAATTAAAATAGTAATTACAAAATCATGTACAAAATGGGCATGGAAAATACAATAGCTGTTTCATCGGGAGGATGATGGTCAAGGATTGAGCTTGTTTGCAGGTCCCTAGGAGCCACACATGAGGCATTCGTCTTTATTTGCTAAAGAGCAGATCATGGCCGCAGTGTTGCGCTCTTTAGTCTCCTCCTCCACACCTTTGGCCGACTGGGTCTCTTTTAATTTCTCCTTGTTGAGGGTGAACTGAATAGGGTTGGCAGCCGGCTTTGTTCGCAGGTAATACATGCCAGTTTTCAGACCCTGCAGAAGACACATAAACAGGCTTTAAACGATTTTATTTCATTTTCATTTTATTGCATTTCTAATAGGGATGTAACGATTCACTCAAGCCGTGATTCGATTCGATTTTAAGTTCTTGATTTTCATTTTTAATGATTTTTTTTCCCCAATGAAAAATGTTTTAATTATTTTATGGCCAAATGAATTGTCTTTTTCTTATATTTGCCCTTTTCTTCCTTTTTTAAAACTGTGACCTCCTCCTCCTGTTGTACTAACATAACTTAACACTGAACAAATAATTATTATAGATTAAAATGATCCCAAATCTTTTTATGAACAAAAGAAGTTTTATTTGCTTTGAACATCATCTGCATTGATTGTTTTGATGCATTGCATGAGAATCGATTTTCCTTTTTCCTACATTGATCGCCATTTAAACCAGTTTGAATTGATTTTAAATACATTTTTGAAGTCTTGTTACATCCCTAATTTTTATTGGTTTAATTTAAAGCATTTTACTGCGATGCAGCACATTTGCCCCTCTGTACATCCACCATGCCCTTCTTCAGTCCCGACTTACCAGCTTCCAGCCATAGAAGTGCATGCTTGTGAGTTTTCCATAGTTTGGCTCTGCAATATGAATGTTCAGCGACTGGCTTTGGTCGATGTAGGCGCCACGATCCGCTGCCATCTTCAGCACCGTCTTCTGGGAGATTTCCCAGACAGTTTTGTACAGCTGCTTCAGATCATCAGGGATCTCTTTGATATCCTGAGAAATCAGTCAGGTTATAAATAATTTGTAAACCAACAATAAGCCAGTTTATCTAATAAAAGCATTAAAGAGTGTGACTTTTACCTGTATGGAGCCATTCTGAGCAATCAGCTGGTTCTTCATGTCATCGTTCCACAGTCCTCTTTCTGTGAGATCCTTCAGCAGGTGAGGATTCACAATCTATACAGGTAGGAAGAGAAAAAACACATTGCAACCTTTTCTTTTATGCTTGCCTGAGTTTAAACACATTCAAATCACCAAATCCAAACAATCCTGACCTGGAACTCTCCTGAGAGCACCCTGCGGGTGTAGATGTTGCTGGTGTACGGCTCAATTGATTCATTGTTGCCCAGGATCTGGGCAGTGGAAGCTGTGGGCATTGGAGCCAAAAGGAGGCTGTTTCTCACACCGTGCCTGAGGACACACACAGCGGCATAAATAAGATATATAATAGTCTCTACATTCGGTAGAAGTAAGGTGTATCTTGGCAAGAACACAGATGACTTACTTGGCGATTTTCTCCTTCAGAGCTTCCCAGTCCCACAGATCAGAAGGAGTTTTACCCCACATGTCATACTGAAGGATCTGGAAAATACAGACCATGCTTAGTTCACAATCCTAAAATGCTATAAATGAATTTGAAATTTGGGAAAACTACTCACTCCCTTGCTGACAGGAGAGCCAGCGTAGGTTTCATAAGCGCCAGATTCTGCGGCCAGCTCACAGCTGGCCTCCAGTGCAGCGTAGTAGATTGTCTCGAAGATCTGAATGTTGAGTAGCTGAGCCTCTGGGCTTTCAAATGGATAGCGCATGAGGATGAAAGCATCAGCCAGCCCTTGCACACCGATCCCTATTGGCCTGTGACGCATGTTGGACCTTTCAGCCTGTAAAGAATAGAACAGAATTTAGCAGGCATGTAAAATAAAGCCGGCACAGAAAGACTCTGCAGCATGGTTGATGCAAGAAGCCAAACCTCAGGTACTGGGTAGTAGTTGATGTCAATGATCTTGTTCAGGTTCTTGACGATAACTTTGGTTACGGATGCAAGCTTTTTGAAGTCAAAAGTCTTCTCTGGGGTGACATACATGTTGAGGGCGATGGACGCCAGGTTACACACTGCCACCTGAGTTAAAGAACAAAAATGAACATGTCTTAACACGCCAAATCTATAGGTAGCAATTTATCTTCTATCTCTGCCCCTTACCTCGTCTTTGCATGTGTACTCTACAATCTCTGTGCAAAGGTTGCTGGACTTGATGGTGCCAAGATTTTGCTGGTTACTCTTCCTGTTGCATGCATCTTTGTAGAGCATGTAGGGCGTGCCAGTTTCTGTCTGTGACTCGATGATGGCGTACCACAGCTGCTGAGCCTTCACCACACGCTTAGCCCTGCCCTCCTTTTCATACCTAAAGTCCAACAGGACCAAAGGGAGGTTAATGGCGACAGCTGAGTTTATTATTGAAAACAGAGATTGGTGTGCTGAATTTACCGAGTGTAGAGATTCTCAAACTCCTCTCCCCAGCATTCCTCTAACCCCGGACATTCACTGGGACACATCAGAGACCAGTCCTACATGAACAGCACAAGAATGAGAAGGTTTGTCTCCAGTCCACATATGGCGAAACCAAAGTATGACATTTATTGTTGGATTTCCTGCAGTCTTCACCTGATTGCTTTCCACTCGTTTCATAAAAAGATCTGGGATCCACAGAGCGAAGAACAGGTCTCTGGCCCGCTGCTCCTCTTTACCCGTGTTCTTCTTCAACTCCAAAAACTCAAACACATCAGAGTGCCACGGCTCCAGGTAGATGGCGAAGGCCCCAGGTCTCTGAAGAAACGCAGACACACTTATGTAACAATAATGTCAAACAATATTTTAAAGGAACATAAATATATTTTTCTTTCTGTGGGGTGAGTCCCATCCTTACCTTGTTGCCACCCTGGTCCACATAACGTGCAGTGTTGTTGTAAACTCGAAGCATTGGAACCAGCCCATTAGACGTGCCGTTCGTCTGAGGAGCATAAATGACTTTTAGGAATATGTATTTAAATAAATAAGATATAAACAAGTCACAGCATTGCAGCTTTACTCACCCCTGCAATATAGCTGCCCGTTGCTCTGATGCAGCTCACTGCCAATCCAATGCCTCCAGCTGATTTGGAGACTAGCGCGCACTGCTTCAGTGTGTCGTAAATACCTTCAATGCTGTCATCCTTCATGGCAAGCAAGAAGCAACTGCAAAAATCAATTAAATCAAAAAATGAAACAAGAATCTAAAAGTTGAGTTGCACTTTATTGCGTTTTTTTTTTCCTTGATTAAACTTGGACGGCGATTTTAACATCATTACCTGGACAGCTGAGGCCTGTTGGTGCCTGCGTTGAACAGTGTAGGGGAGGCGTGGGTGAACCACTTCTCTGACAGCAAGTTGTAAGTCTCAATGGCTGCTTCAATGTCTCTTTTATGAATCCCGACAGCCACCCTCATTAGCATGTGCTGGGGTCTCTCTGCCACTACAAAATCAACAATAAATCAATAAATATGTTAATTAAGAATTAAATCGACCATTTTGCACCTATTTCTCACAAAATAAAGAAACTCACCTTTTCCATTGATCTTCAGCAAATATGACCTCTCTAAAGTCTACAAGAGCAAAAAGACAAATTTGGTTCCTATTCCCCCATCTGTGAAAAACATTGTATTCAAAAGAAAAAGAAAAGTTACCTTGAAGCCAAAAAAGTTGTAAGAGAAGTCTCTGTCAAAAATGATGGCTGAGTTGAGACGCTGCAGGAAATGGAGATGATGATCTTAAGACAATGTGAACATAATTACAGTCATCTGAAAGTAATGTGTGAAGATCATTGCATGTGGCTTACAGCCTTGTGTTCGAGAACGATGTTGAGTGTCTCCTTGGAGATCATAGGCGAGTGGCGTTTATTTAGAGGGTTGACATAGTTGTACAAGTCTTCCATCACGTCTAGATGAGTGCAAAGAAAAGATAATCACTAATACAATGTTGCAACTTTATTAAACAGTCTTGCTTGGGTTTTTAAGTAAAATCTATAAGGAAATAAATGAGGGCATTATGATACATTGTGATGTTGTTGGTGTTTCTTAATTCTAAGTGAATTTTTATGGATGAATTCAATACAGAACTTAAAATTATGCAACACTTTGTTAATGATAACAGTTCTTACCACTGAATACTTTCTTGGTTTCCTTATGCAGGTTGGAAACAGCAATCCTTGCAGCCAGGATTGCATAGTCAG
This sequence comes from Craterocephalus stercusmuscarum, assembly GCA_037177115.1. Classification (NCBI taxonomy): domain Eukaryota; kingdom Metazoa; phylum Chordata; class Actinopteri; order Atheriniformes; family Atherinidae; genus Craterocephalus; species Craterocephalus stercusmuscarum. The sequence continues at coordinate 7,006,355 of JBBDHI010000016.1, forward strand.
GATATTTAGTGGTGAGGGTCGCAGCTGTCTCTGCTGCCAGCGTGTCCAGCTCCACCGTGGTGACTCCACTGTACAGACCCTCGATCACCTTCTTCGTAATCTGGACCTACAGAGCCAAATATTAGATTATATGAACTGTCATCTGCCAAGACTGTCTCACTTTATGCTCCTCGGCTCTTTATGCTGGTTTGAACTTACAGGGTCAATAAAGTCACCGTTGAGTCCATAACACAGTTTCTGGATACGAGAGGTGATTTTATCAAAACTAACTGCCTCATGGCGCCCATCTGCAAAACAAAGAAAAGTGTTGGTTTCACTCTTATTTGGATGATATCTGATTTAAATCTGCGCAGCTGATTGGTTTTCCAGCTGTAATAATCGCTTGATAAATATCCATTTAACTGCACTCCTCAGTCACCGCGAGCCCGCAGTGAAACACCTGCCTGTTATGCTGCAGATGGGTGCTGCTGCGCGCCAATATAACAGATATAAAACCTAAAGTTCTCCTTTTAAACATTTCATATACAAATGATTTATTAAATATATAAAAATAAGCAAAACATAAAAAATCGAATAAATAAGAACTAATAATAATACGGAACAATTGTCTATTGTCTTGATTTAGTCGCCTCTCTTTAAAACAAATAATGCAACAGTCATCATCTAATTTAGTCTAAAATTACAAAATGGGCAACAAATCAGGCAAACAGAGAGCAAACGAACAAAAAAGTGCATTTTCATTACTAAGTGTCTTTGTTCGGTGCCTCAACGGATACAAATACTGTACCGCACAAAGAAACAAAAATACTCTATTTCAACAGGACCAAAATTAAAACCATTTATCTCTTATGCATACATATACTTAAAACGTTTCATACATATTTAGGAGTTTTCCAGGGCTCACCAACAGTAACTTTGTTTAACAGTTATATCTATGTAACTACCAAAACATGAATTTTAGCTACTTTACCTCGTTTAATAACATGCATGTTGGTAATGGAATAGCTGGTTTTCTCAGATGACACTCTTTGAAGGTATCTTCTCAACTGGACACTGGTAACAAATATAACTACTATTGTATAAATGCGTTTTCGCAGGTTAATACACAGCTGAAACAAACCTCCACAATATTGAAACTCAAACAAAGAGCGCCAACAAACCACAAGCCGGCTGTCGGTTCTCCAGCCTATTAGAGAATAGTTCAGCGGTCCTGTAAACCAATCAGAATGAGCATCCGGTGGATTAACGCGTTCTTTCCGGTGACAATTTCCGGGTTAATGTGGCGGGATATGTACAAACAAAAGCAGGACCAATAGATACAATTGTCATCACAGAAGTTCTGTATAATATCTATCTATCTATCTATCTATCTATCTATCTATCTATCTATCTATCTATCTATCTATCTATCTATCTATC
>JBBDHI010000016.1:7099961-7111253 GCA_037177115.1 Craterocephalus stercusmuscarum
AAAGTCACAGAAGACAAGATGTTGATGTAAAAATATTTTTTAGTACTGTACCAGTTCAAATGACATGGATGAGTTATGGTTTCACTATGTAACATTTTAGCAATAAATTACCTGAAGGCCCAACAGTTCATCTTCATTATTTCATTGTCATGTTATTGCACAAGTCCAGAACCAACATGTCTCAAACTTGCTGAAGAAGTGGCTTCTCACCAGTAGATGTCACTATATTCCAAACACTAAACCTGTAAAGATCAAATAGGCTCCTTAAACAAATATGTTTCTTAATGTTCTAATGACCTCAGATGCATGTTATTTCTTACCTTGTCTTTCTTATTACAGTTCAACAGTGGCAGAAGATGATGGAGGAGAAGTTGATTCCCTTGTTTAGTTTAAAGGAAGTGCTTTCTGAGGAAGAGGCTCTAAAGATGGGCCGCAAAGATCCCGAGGAGGAAGTGGAGAAGTTTGTGTCTGCCAACACACAAGAGCTGGGAAAAGACAAATGGCTTTGCCCTTTAAGTGGCAAAAAATTTAAGGTGAGTGCTTGGAAATGAGAGGAGCGAACAACCAAAAGAAGCTTTGATGCAGTTTTGCCAGTCTCTTCCAAAGGTTAAAAATGTTTTTACTTGTCCTTCATTTCAAATTAATTCCAAGGGTCCAGAGTTTGTACGGAAACACATCCTGAACAAACACGGAGACAAAATTGAGGAGGTGAAAAAGGAGGTGGCTTTCTTCAATAATTTCTTGATGGATGCCAAGAGACCATCGCTTCCTGAAATGAAGCTTCCTCCTCTTCCAATCCCAGGGCAAGGTCGATACATCATTACTTTTTCCACATTAGACAAAATAAGCGGTTGTACTAACGCTTAAACAGTAATAATAAACCAACTTTTATCTTTCTTTTTTGTCTTATACAGGTTTGCTTTCTCCCACAATGCCATTTCCTCCTCAAGGTCCTCAGGGTCCAATGGGCTTCGCTCAGCCTCGTCCACCGCTGATGGGCTATGGTGGTATGCTATCATAAATGATTGTAAATGTGCTTGTCAATCACAGTTTTCTATGTTTTCTTTTAAAATTGTTTATTCTTCTTGAGAGCAGGTGGTCCTCCATACCCACCCAACCAATTTGTAGGAGGCAGAGGGAACTACGATAACTTCCGTGGACAAGGTGGCTACCTGGGCAAGCCACGCAACATCAGGTAAGACTATTGTACGTATGATTTTTGTTTTGTAACATTCAGTCTTATTTACTGCTGTTGGAAGATTTTCATGTAAAAGACTGCTACTAATATAGCCTCCCCTCTTTAAACTCTTCACTCAGGATGTCTCGAGGTGATCCACGCAACATCATCGAGTACCGTGACCTAGACGCACCGGATGATATGGACTTCTTTTAGAAAGCTCATGTCTTCATTCCCTACCAGTGTTGTGCTCTGTCTGATTTTTGAAGTAATAAGAGGAGTTCCTTTAAAAAAAAAACACTTTGTTATTGTGTATCTGGAACATGTCTGTACTGCTGTAAACTGATACCTCAATAAAGTTTCGATCAAAAATGCATTGGTTTAAACCTAGCCTGATTCTGTCTTTAAATATTGGAAGCAATTGCTGATTTTCTAAAGATGAGTGACATGTGAGTGAATTAAAAAACAAAAAAGAAAAGAAAATAGCCCACCGCAAAACATGATGTCTTATGTTCTTCTGAAGTCAGATAAGACCTCAGGATTAAGTTTGCACAGTACAGTTCAAAGGGGCTCGTATATGTAGTAAAAATGTAAGTTTATTGAAATTTTCATGAAGATATCGGATCATCAAAAACATAACAGATGGGAAGTTTTGCAATACAAACTAAAGGAATGGGTTTGGCCCTTTTTAATTTTACCAAAATCCCTTTAACTGCTTGGCCTTTAAAGGATCAATGACTCGTTAAAAAAAAGCATAAATCAGAGACTGAAGAAAGGCGTTCATGTTTCCCCTGTTTTACAAAGAAATCTGTTGGCACGCTTTAATAAAAAGCATCTTCCTCATATCTGGGATCGGGTTGCGTGGACAGCAGTCTAAGCCGGGAAATCCAGACTTCCCTCTCCCTGCCCCCATCGGCCAGCTAATCCAGGGGGATCCTGAGGCGCTCACAGGCCTTCCAGCATGTCCTGGGTTTACCCCACGGTCTCCTCTCAGTGGGGTGTGTCTGAAATACCTCCTTGGGGAGGCATCCTGGAGCAATCCTGACCAGATGCCCGAGCCACCTCATGCTTACCTCATGCGGAGGGCTCTTATCCGAGCCCGTCCCGGATGACCAAACTTCTCACCCTATCTCTGAGGGAGAACCCGACCACTCTGCAGAGGAAACGCATCTCGGCCACTTGTATTGGCATATTCTTCTTAAACATTTGCAAATACAGTAAGTTTAGAAAAAGCATAAACCTGCGACATTGTTAGGGCAAGGCTGGGAGCTCCCGATTGGATCACTTCTCCATAAATTCCAGCATAGGAATAGTTCATGGAAATTCTCAGAGCAAAGACAGAACATGTGTGTTACTCCAGCTGCCAGGTATGATTGATATTTTATATAATGTGGGATTAGTTGATTAGGTAATAATCTGACTATTTCCTTTTTTTCTTTCAAAAGGCGACATTAACAGGAAAGAAGACATTAAAACAAATAAAACATACAAAACTGAAATAAGGCATGCCCTGTCAGTAGGATACCCAGTCCCCTTTGATTAAAATGCTGGTCTTTATTAAGATTTGAAAAAAACAGACAAACATGGTTTGCAGTCCTATGATGGTTACTCAATTCTTTGATTCAGTTTTTATTTAAACACTATCCAGACCCAACAAATACTTTTCATGGTGACCTGTTTCCTGGTGGCTTCATGACCCTGAATTGGGTAAAGTGGATGATGAATATAAACAAAGAGTCCCTTTAAGATTCCAATGTAATTTATGCAATACCAAAAATAACAAAAAAAAATCTGAAAATATTAGTAATTAAGGGATACTAAGCATTAGTCTGCAGGATTATTTAATGACTTTCTCTGATAATGGTTTGATCCTCTTCAGCCAATTGATTTACTGAAAGAAGGTTTACTTATTTGTTATTATACTTTGCACACCGACCCACACAGCTAAGATAACCTGAAATCAAAGACACAGATGAAAGCTGAGGAACTTTTCCCCCCAGATATCAAACAGATAATAACAAGATTATCAGCATGTAAGATAACCCTGCGCCGGTAAAATAAGCCATCAGCAAGTGAGTGAACTTTTCTGCAGTCAGGGTTATATTTCTGGTTTGTAGGCTGTCTAAAGAGCTTACACTTTAATCATCAAAGAACTCCACACATAGTTACTCTGCTATGCACAGACTCTTGGATATAAACTTAAAGTGAACATTTTCAGTGAATTCTCAGACTGTTTGTGAACAGCCCCCAGTTATACTCAGTTCCTTTTTGAATGATTGACTCTGAAAATAGTGTAATGAGTACTTCACTGACAATAATATTAAAGAGACATTTCTAAATGATCTGAAGCCTGTGGTTTTCAGAAAGTCCACAGCTGACCTTGTGTTCATGGAATAGTTTAGTTAGGGCTTCCATGTACAGTCTGTGATAGTGATCAACGTCCTCTTCAGTGGGTGTGACACACTTTGGCACTGAAATTGGACTTCCCACTAAAAGAAGTTGCACAAGAAAAGAAAATGGATTCAACACATCAAATATCTATTGAAATGTGAGATATTTATTTACATATTTAAAGAATGAGGAATCACTCACCGACAGTAGTGATAGGGGTCCGGTAGGGCAAGAGTGCAAAGCGCTCACCAATAAACAGACATGGTGCAAAACCCATAATTTTTTTGAATAAGTCCTGCAACCTGCGACCCAGACTGCCCTCCGACAGAATGACCTGCTGAAAGAGCTCGTTCTCCCCGAAGGAATAAACCGGAACCAGATCAGCTCTGCAGAAGATCATCAGACATTATTGGAGTTTTTTTTAGCCACGAAGAAAACACTGCAAATCAATTATCACTATTTTGTGTGTGTGTGTGTGTGTGTGTGTGGGTTCCCACCCAAACTCGAGAGCAATCCTGACAAATCCTTTTCTTTGCTTCATGACGACTGTGTTGACTCCAGGTGAGGATGCCAGCGACTCGGCAGCACCCCCCACAACAATCACCACTGCATTTCCTTTCCCTTTTTTAGAAAGGAGGTGCTCTAGGCTGGGTTTGCTGACTGGATAAAGGCCTTATTATACAGACAAAGTTGGAGTATCAGCAGTTTGTCTGACATAGACTGAAAGGCAGAAGTAAAACATCATCAACAACAACAGGTCACTGTCATGGCTCGTAAACGGAGGGATCATAAATGATTGTGTTTTTTATCAATTAAATTTTCCCCAATTCCATTTGTGAAAATGGATTGCTTTTTTTTTCATTTGGTAGCAAACAGTCTGAACATCAATCATGAGAGCACATATGCGGTAAGTAAAACAGCTTTTTTTATATTACTAGAACAAATATTCTAAGTGCTGTATTTGGCTACTGCAGTGTCATCAATAAGCTATTGGTTTTGTGCTAGAGAAAGCCTTTAATCAATTTTGACTGAATACAAATGGCTTCTCAGATTAAAACAGAGTACTTCAGCGCCCTTGTTGAGCATTTTATAAATACCTGCACTCATCAAGTATTCCCTGAAGAGTGGTATCCTGAAAAGCCCTGCCAGTATTGCCAGGGAGGATCGCACGCCTGGAAACATCTCGGCAAAACCACAGGCATCGGTGCTGAAGGAGGCAAAGGCCCCGGCGCACATGATACCGTGCGGATGGCTGCCGAAGATGTAGTTCTTGTTCGGATTCAGCTCCGCTGTCTTCACCAGCTGAGCAAGAAAGAATATTATTGTGGCTGATTAGTTTCTGTGATCACAAAACCAAACCCATTTTCACTGTTTTATCCCACTTTCATGTTAACTGCGTCTCGCAGGATGGCATTTGACAGGAGAGTTAATGAAAGGGTTCTGATATACGATCTATGAAATTACATGCTTATTACAAAGACTTTCATGTCATAGATGTGTTACTGTATCTGCCCTGATAAAGAATCACAGCAGATGATACTAGAACTGGAATATTGTTAACATAATTAATTTGTATCTCATAAAGTCGGATGAAAATACTGGGAAGGGGGAAGGAACTGCGCGCAAAGCTATTTATTTCCATGTAGCTATTAAAACATGTTATGAGTTGGATCAAAATGAAACTTACTTTAATTGGGAAAAAGTCTCTGAAGTACTCCCATACCCTCCATTTCCTCACGAATGTTGTTTTCCTGCCCCCTGATGGACACATTGCCAAACTTTAGAGCCATTTAGAACCTCAGTGTCAGACTAGACTAACTTCATAGATGCTGATTGTCATAGTCGACCATTTTTCTTTGATATGTGTTGTGTAATTCCCCCAAAATACAATAGATTAGACGGTTTGCAAGTTTGGACTCCAACACCTTAATGCTGCTCCCTGATGCAGTGTAAAAGAGAAGACTGAAAAGACTGAAATTCCCTCCTTGTGAGAAACTCCACCCAGTAATGATTTTATTACCAGCTACAATTTGTATTTTCATTGTCAAGCGACCAATGATTTAACCTTGATGCCTCATCTTAAAAAAGCCATGTTATGTTTATTAATTACAATATTTGGAATTTAAAATTTAAACTGAAACAAAAATATTAAAGTTATATATTTTTCCTCCACTTCATACCTTTTTTGCCATGGAAATGTTCTCTTTAAGTTTATTTTATGATTAAATGTATATGAATTAAATATAACTCCTTCCCTGTCACTTTTGAACATGTAGGAGCTTTTTTTAAAAACTAAACTAAAATCCAATATTCCAAAAACAATATTAAGAATAAGAATATTGATTTTGTAAAAATCTTTGCTATTGTCATAATGTCCTATATGTCCTATGTCCTGAAAAAATTCTCTTTAAATTGAAATTATGATTGACTGATTACCTGTTATCAGTGAACTACAATGCAACGTTCCATTAGTTTTGATTAATTCCTCTAGCTTTAGATTTCCCCAATTTTTACACTCTAAGAACCTCTTTATCATCTGTGTTCAAGTATTTTCCATGTAAACTACTCACAGCAGACTGCCCCCACCCCTGCTGCCTGCAGCAACCAGTCATAACAGAGCATCTATCTGGCTGATAAAATTCACCAACAACCCTTCATATCGTAGGTGCAGTGCATTATGGGGCACGTCAACCGTACAACAACAAAAAAAAAAGGCATTTCTTTTGCATGTTAACATTTTAACACTAAAAACGTGCTTGGAATTTGTATTTTTCAGGACATCGTTTTCTTTACCTCTTTCAGGAGTTTGCCAATCCTTCACCAGCCACGTGAAGCACAGAGTGGGCAGGGGCCACAGAGAGGTAAACATAAGATACACCATCAAGATAATGCAAGCCACTCCTGCAGTCGGTGATTATGGTGCCGCGTTGGACAGTATGAGAGTCCAAATATGTTGGGGTACAAGAGATGTCTCTCATGAGCTCAGACTATTTATACAATGTTTGTAGGAAGCAGGTAAAAAAGGAGCATGTGATAATCTTACCCAAGAAGAGAAAGCTCAGCACCCATTGCAGAACACTTACTGCCTCTAAAAACTCCGTCCACTTAGTTTTTTCTTTTGTCATTCTTGAAACCTGAAGACAAGACCATCATTAATCAGCAATCAACATTGTTTTCAAGTGAGCCTGCAATCAGTAAATGTCATGGGCACTGGAACACTAAATGCTCGTAGAAATGAATCCAAAGTAATATAAAAATGATTATGGATGCTTTTAATATCATGAACAGATTGCTTTAATCAGCGCCTCAGCTTGTGCTTTTAATCTTCAAGGGATAAAAGAGACTTAAAAACTTGCACGGCATTCAGCAGCCTGATCAAATAACTCACTCATGAACAACAGGACGATTTAAACATGCAGTTATTAATATGTACACAAATGAAACCATTATCAGTCAGGTCATAAAAAACCCTTTAAGCTTGAAGTTTTCATGAGAATATAAAACTACTTTTTATGATCATTCTGCTCAACATGAAACACAATACGTTACCTCACGAGAGTTTATTCCCTGGCTCGTTTGAATGGATGAACATGCTCTGCTTTTCCACTGTTCAGCTTGGTGCCCTTTGACCAGATCACTCTGTAAATGACTGCTGATAACAAGTCCACTCCCTGAATACTTTGACATGGTGTCAGTCAGAAAGAAAGTTTTATAGACGAGTACTTTGCATATTAGTATGTTGCAGCATCATCAGCTGAACATATATTTTATGATCACATTGGTGATAGGGTTATTGTTCTATACAAACAAGAGGAGCTTGCACACTCTAAAAAATGAATTCAATTTAGTTTAATTACATCTAACATTATTCCCTTTTTATGTATTAATTAATTAATTGATTTATTTCTACATTTTAGAAAATATTAGTTTATTCACGCATTTCAACATTTCTTTCCTGTATGGGTCCATAGATCCCAGATATTTTAATTGATACTCGTTCAAAGAAACTAAAACTTGACAGAAGACACATGAACTCAGTTTATGCATATATGATTGGCATTTTTAAGTCTCTTTCTTATTAAGGTTCACCCCACTGGTGGGGGCAAACACTCCCATCCAAAAGCAACTGAAAATGCTCCACAAGCTCTCAAAGTAAAAGTTTAAGCAGCTCAAGTAACAAGTTTTTGCAAATCACATAATCGTTTTCAGTGGATAAATAGATTCTCTCCTTCCAATAAATGTGCACCTTGCTGGTTAGACGCCTTTCTGTTACAGGACCACAGTGTGAGCTGTACCCATATTTTTCATCTGCAGAGAACAATTTATTTTCAGTCTTTTGTTCACTTTCTTTAGTGAAGAGTCAAGGACTCTAATTCTGATAAACAAAGTGATACAATGGGACTTGTGTTTTCTGGGTGAAGGCCACTAGTGCTTCAGAGATTTTACAGTCAAATTTGTGTGCTATAATACTAATACCATCGCCAACTTGTCAGTTTTTTTTTATTTTTTTATTCAGCATTAATCCAACAGACCCCTTCTTCCACCAACCACATCAACTCTAAAATCATGCACTGGTTCAATCCTGTCACTGATGACACAGCTGTAGAAGTTGCGGATGGACCCATGCAGATTCATGCCAGCTAATGCAGGGGACTTCTCAGCAACACACCCAAGCCTCTGTCAGCTGTTGAGCAGAAACAGCCTCTGCAGCGCCCCCAGCAGCAAATAGGCTGAAGTGGATCAGAGAATGCAGAAAAAAGGTTCCATGTGACAGTGACAAAAATCACTTTTCCGCCCTTTGACCCACCAGAGGATGGAGCAATCACTGTGTTGGTCTCTCTGGCTTTTTGAATTTTGTGAATCAGTTTGTCTCTTAAGCCTTTGCTCTACATGTCAGAGTTTCTTTGTCACAACCAGCGCTCGGTGGGTATCTAAATTGAAGAATTCAGCTTTTGTTTGTATTGTACTGTTTTGTATTTATGTTCATTTGTTTAAATTGAATATTATATGAGCATAACTTCCCTCTGTGTTTTTTTTCCCCCTCTTCAGCCACAGATTCATAGATTTAGATGCAAGTATACACTTTTTAGTATTGATAATCGGACTCAGCAGCAATAAGAAGTGACATAAGAGGAAGTGTGTCGGAGTCTTATTGTATGACACATTTGTTCTGAAAAGAAGATACAGAGGCTGCACATATTTAGAAATCAGTGTCTAATACACAGTACAACTCATCACTGAGGTTGGACCTTGGTAAACCTGTTATAAGACATTAGATAATATCTGACTCTAATCAGCCTCTTTTCCACCTGAACCAAATCACTGACAAAAAGTGAAAAGTTGGACAATGCTGATTTAGATGTAACGTTTTTTTGAGTGAGAACCCCTTCAAGAATGAACACCAACTCCATATAAGTGTTTTTGTACAGTAGATATGCAATAGCGCATTTATTACAGTTTCACATAACAACCACAAAAAAATCCAGGTGTATTACATGAATTGCACAGGAAAACACAGCCATGTACATCTTTTACCTTGAAAATGTAGTGATTTGACCTTCTTTGAGCATGAATGACATAGTTCATTAATAAAGACAGAGGCCAGGCCTGTTGGGGTTTTCTTTGAAGCTGAGCAAACATGTACCTTGTGCCACACAAGGCACATGTCTGCTCTGTTTCCATTTGACCAGAATCTGGGAAAAATGTAATCAAAGCTAAACATACTTGCATACCTGTGATAGTGACTAGCTAATGATCAGACGCTTAACTTCAAGAAGAATCACTTATCATCTGGCTTGGCTGATAAAAGTGTAACTTTATGTTAATCTGTTATCATCTTTCACATTGTTTTTTGGTGCTGGTGGCGGTTGTGAGTGGGATCATTTGTGGGCTACTTGGTCATGTGATACTTTCCCCGAAAAATGTATTTGTATGCCTAAGTAACCATGTTAGTAAATGATGTTAGTTATACTGTCCACAATGGACCCATGTACACATGTTCCATCACATTTTATTCTGGCTTGAATATTTTTCTTCTTTCTACAGTCTTTCAGTAAAATGAGTGGTCATCTAGGGATAGTTCATACAAAATGCCAAACAATTATTACTATGAAGGCTTAGCCTACTTTGTAGCACTCAGAGCAGGGTTTATGGCAGGCTTATGGTATATTAAATATTATTTTTTTTTATCCTCTATGACATCACTGTGACGGTTTCATAATATTTCCATGTTTGTTTGTTTTTTGTGCATCATGATGCTCTATTAAAATGATAAACGTCTAGGTTTAATGTGACTGGTAGAAAATAAATGGTCCCCTGCCTCAGGACATTAAATGAGTCTGCTGCTGAATCCTCGGATAATATGAGCAGTGATGGGGACTTTCATTTCAAGATACCAGCCTCTGGTTGCAGCTGGACTCGGCGCCACCTCGGATGCTTTTTTTTCTTCCGAAAAACAGCCACTCGTCTGCTCTCAGGAAGTACTGTATGCATATTAACATTGATGCAAATGCTCAGTGAGGATGCCCAGCGCCTGAGCCTACGCAGCGCGCTGATGTCTGCGCATTTTTGTTTTGACGTTTTTGGTGTTTTTCCCCCTGTTCATGCGTGAGCTGGAAGCATGACTCTTTTTCGGTGATCGTCTCGGAGCCTTAGATGGCGTTTGTACAAGAGCTTTTTGTATCGAATAGCAGCATGGTTTTCAATCACATCTCACGCCGACCAGTCTACGACGAAGCTCGGTAGTACATACAGTACGCTGTTTATCATAAAAATGGAAGACCTTTCACGTCAAGAAAAGGCGTCAGTCCGATGATGTGCGTCTGAATATCTTATTTTTCATCTCCACGTCAATTGACACATCTGGGAACGGGATTTTTCCCTCCTTTCTGTCTACCAAGACAGCTGTGTCATCAACAACCGGCGTGGTTTTGTTGTTGTCTGATTTTTACGAGTCTGGGCAACTGGATAGGGCAGTCGGCGTAGTCTCCCTCTACGCGAACACAGCTGTACGGAAAGCAAGGTATGTGTTCCACCTTCATTGTACTATTAGGCCTGTGTTTTACTCCATAAATCACTGCATGGGTTGCTTGCATCATCCAACCTAGCCAGCTGTCAGAGTCCAAATGCGCCGTCTGCCTAATTAGCAGAGGAAAATCTGATGCTGTATTGCAGAGGGACATCGGGCCTTATGGCATTTTATGCGTAAGTTTGAAAGAAATCCGGTGGTGACAGCGAGCCGCTGTGTATCCACAAGCCAAATTATTCAACCTTGAGGACCGACAGCTGCTGATTGGGAATAAAAGGCCTTTAATTCTGACCCCAAACACAAAAGATGTGCCCAAATTGCCGCGCGGCATGATCAAACTCACAGCCCGCGTTTGAGTTCAGTCGTGACAAGCTCCTATTAATATTTCACCAAAAACAAGCCAGCATCATCAGCTGGCAGGAGGTGCAGACGCAAGTATGGCGTTTTTGTTTGTTTATTAAAAAAAAAAAAACATATTCATAGCAAGCAGTGACAGGTGTGTCACTATGTGGAGCTTTGTCTGCGTGGATGGGAAACATCTGCATGTTGGCGAATAATAAGAATCCGTAAATAAATACTGTAGACGCGCGTGTTTTTGTATGTGTGTGAGAGAGAGAGATAGAGAGAGGGAGAGAGAGAGAGAGAGAGAGAGAGAGAGAGAGAGAGAGAGAGAGAGAGAGAGAGAGAGAGAGAGAGA
>JBBDHI010000016.1:7111353-7126149 GCA_037177115.1 Craterocephalus stercusmuscarum
GAGAGAGAGAGAGAGAGAGAGAGAGAGAGAGAGAGAGAGAGAGAGAGAGAGAGAGAGAGAGAGAGAGAGAGAGAGAATAGGCGGTATTTCTGCGATTGTGGAAATACGGGTGACGCGTGTGTGTGTGCGTGCGCGCAGCCAGGTGAGGATACGTTGGTGCGTCTTTGAGGTGCGGGAGAGGCAGGTGTCTGGATGGAGGGTGGGGGAACATCATTCCATTTTTTTTCTTTGAAAAAGGGAAAGCCATTTGTCGATTAGGCTAGTCCTCGATCAGCTGCCGCAGTATCCCACCTAGACCGTTTATAAAACGCTTAAAAAGCATGGGTTGTGAATTAAACGGGGAATAAAGCACCTCAGCATCGTTTTTGTTATCCCCCCCTTTTTTTTTACCGGGCGTGACAGCCCACTCAAAATTAATATCACACCTCCTGAGAGATTACTGCTTCTGTTCACGCCCCACCACATGAAGAAAGTGAACGAGGGTAACAGTTCTCACTTCGCCTATTGCAGATATCTCATAGTCAGTTTATCAGTTTTTACTACTATTATTATTGGAAAATAAACAGGAACATTTGTGTTTGTGTTGCATAGCCCATTTATTTTCAAATGCAAGTGTCTGGCACAAAATAAAGACAATGTGATCTCTAAAAGGACACTGCAGTGCTTATATCAGGAGAACATAAGCCTGCAGTTTGGATATAGAAATGATATGATCGTTGATCTGTAAAGAGGATGCACTAATATGTTGCATCCCAGACTCTCCTTGAAACTGAGGCTGAAATTAAGTCTTGCTTGACCTTGGAGCTGCATATAGAAAAAAAGTCTTCCTAGTGGACATGCCTTTAAATCTTTCTTAGGCTAACAGATGCACACGAGCAGGCTCTGCCTCTGTGCGGTTTGGTTTAACCACTATAGAGCAGGGATGGCTGAGAGCAGCTGTGACTTTGGGGTCATTGAGTGCAGGTGGTGAGCTATACACAGTGAGCAGTGTGTCTTCAGCGCAGAGAGAGAAAGAGAGAAAGAGAAACTGGGCTTGCACCACCTGTCATTGTTGTGCTCACCTGGTGATCCTAAAATTCAGTCCAGAAATGTGATTAAATCAGAGAACAGCAGCTCTGTGTTGCAGTTTAGGCCATATGAATATGCTTCATTCACACCTTTCAGCTAAAGGATGTACAAAGAGGAGTACAGCCTCTGTTATCCACATGAAAATGAACCAGAGTTTGACTGATAGTAGATGGAATTGAGCAGAGCGTACGGTTGCTATTCACAGGTGAAAATAATCATAAAGCCACCAGGGTTTCTGTAAAGAGGGGAGGATTTTCTAAACATTTGAACTTCTCTATGGATGATTCATTTGCTGTTACTGACAGCATGGATCATGTCTGATTCCACAAAGCAGAAAAATCAGTTTGAAGAAGACGAGTACTCGATCCAGAAAGAAAAGGACTGATGGGAAAGAGAATGAGGGGGCTAATGGATGTGAAGAAGACTTGGCAGATGTTCTCTTCATTTTAAGGCCATTTCTCTTGGCCAGTGGATAGGCCTGTCTAGATGAGCATTATTCGACTTATATTTACTCATGGGTTTACAGACACATTGTTTGATTTGATCCTGAGCAGCAGGTTAATAGGCTGATCAAAGCTATACAAGTATCTGCTTCTGACCGCTGGTGTATTTCAAAAACCATACAGCTGCAGTTATGATCAGATAGCAATGTTACTTTTCAAAGGGGATAGCACATGCTTCCTCCATCTGTGGTTTCACCATCTTGATTCTCGCAGCTCAGCTGGATGTGGCAACAGAAATGACGAAGGAAGGGTGTTTCTACTGCAGCATGTGAGAAATCTGAATGACTGCAGTCAGAAGGGAAACAAATGATTAAAGAGAAACTCCTCCTTTGCTTTTGTAAATGTAAATAATCACATATTGAAATTTGAGTAAAACTTAAAATAATGCCTAAATATTTCAGATGTGTCAGTTTTGCATTGACCTGTCCTGCAGTTTATGATCAGGTGTTGAGAAATTGAGGGTTTTTAAAGACAATTTTTAAGCAAATAAAATTTAGAAAGAATTTTGACATTTTGGAGAAAAGTACAATAATGGTAATTTAACTCTGCTGACTGATTTCTGTGGATTTCAGACCACATGTTTTGAAGTATTTGGAGTTGCTCTGTGTCAGGAAGTTTTCAGTTTCTAAGTATTATTTATGCTGCACAAACATTTTATGGAAAGAAAAACACAGGATAGAATGAATCATGGTAAGCAGAATCACCATAAATGCAAAGTTTTCTCAACAAAAATAAAGTAGGCGATGTAGCACATGATGTAGAACACAGAAGCACATCATGCAGTTGTTTCGCCTAGAAATTTGTAAAAAAAACAAAAAAACAAAAATTGGAGTGCTCTTTAATCCTTAAAACATCTGCAACCATTGATTTAATTACATTAAATACATTTTCATATTGTGTCTGCATGAATTAATTCTAATTACTCCCACCCAAAACGTATCCCCAGTTCTCAGCAACCAAACATTAAATTTAGTGTCTCGTCTGCATCAGATTTAACTTTTCGTTAACTTGAGTCAATCACAGTTTGTTATAAAAAGGTCTAAAGCTTCTTGATTAAAGGGCACGCCATTTATAGTCCATGTCCTGTGTACAAATGCTGCTTCAGACAATGTTACATGACTGCCTACTTTATCTTACATCCTGAGTTGCTCTTTGCTGTGTTCAGTAACTATTCAGAAATAGATTAAAAGTGAAATTGAATCAATAATAGGCAATCAAACAATTAAACAAATTCAATCAAACAATAGGACTTTTCTCTGTGTCCTTTGCTCTAATTTATGCTTTACTTTCTAGACAACATGAAGACAGACAAATTGGCTACAATCCCATGATTTTGTTTTTTTTCCCCCTCATAACTGATGCATTCACGGAAGAATAGAAAAAATCATGGACAATCTTAAATGGAGACACAGCCCCTGCAACCCACATGAAAGAGAGGAGGAGGAGGCTCACTTTTCTTTTACAAATGAGCACTGACTCCTCAGCGCTTCATCTGGGAGCTCCCTCTACAACTACATTTTTGTATGTTGTTTCTCCCAGTGTGTCCCTCCTATTAAAAGCCTATGTACTGTATGTCTGCCCCATGTCTGAGAGGGGGCATAGTTTGGATGCATATGACCAAATTAACCAATGGAATTCTAAATGAAATGTTCCCTTGAAATGCTTTCTTTCTGGATTAAGCGTCTTGCAACATCCTGTTTTCACTGCAGTGTGTAGTCAGGAGTAATGATGTGTGGTAATGATTTCCTTGAGGCAACTCATCTTTGTTCATTTTCCCGCTGTTTTCTTCTCATTAGACCTTTCAAAGTCATTTGCATGGTACCATGCAAAATAAATAAAGTTAGGCACCAGCAGTTGCTTCTCTCTTGTTGGCACAGAGGCCCCAGTTTCAAGTCATGTTGATCACCACCTGCTTCTCTCTTTTCAGGATTGTTTACATAAATAATGCGCCAGTATGTTGGACAGAAAACAAATGCATTTACATGAAAATGTATGTGTGCATTTCTTGATATGTCTTCTAAAGCCTGTAGCAGAAGACATTTTTTTGTGACAACAGTAATTGTCTAGATTTGAAATTATAGAAGAGGCCCATTTACATTTTTTACTCACGTTTGCAAAATGGTCCAGATTGTTATGTTAATGTGTCTGGTCTCATTAATGAGCCACATTTATGCTAAAACCTTCCAATAACCTTGAATATAATTCACGTATTAGGCGGTAGTAATATGTTCATGTTCATAAACAATGAAAAATATTCCACAAACATTGTTGCCCCAACATGCCACTGTATGAATATGGATCTGAAACTGATGTGGTGGATAACGGTCTCATAGAGATAATTTATAGCCTGCAGCATTGCTAAAGGTCACTGAAGTGCTGCAAAAACTCAAGACAACAGGAGCAATGTGTGCGATAGACGGCGGCATACAGTAACTTAAGAAATGCAAATCTGCATTGATGTGTAACTTAAGTGGCTTTGCAAATGTCAAAGCAATCTTGCTTTTTGCTGAGAGGAATTCGAAATATTGGCTAGTTGTCAGCAAAAGGAATTCCAAACTTTGGAGAGCAAGCATGTTTTTTCTTGCTTATATTTCTATTTAGCCATGTTTCAAAGTGCTTTTATTTCATCCGAGCCTCCGAAACTCGTTTCAGTGTTTGGGAAATTATGTCCAGTACTGTTTAAATGTGCCCTTGTTTTCTTCACAAGTCCCTCCAATTGAACATCTAGAGCAGATTTACTGTTAAGGAGGTAATATACTCCTTCTCAATATGCCTTTGATAATAATTTTGTCAACATCTGTGATATGTTTCCATGTTGAGTCCATTTCATCCACAATGATATAGTGTAAGTAAGCAACGTCTGGCTCAGGTATCCCATTGTATGTAATCTGCTATCACCTGCCATTTGCTCCTGTTAGTACCCTTTTTATTTCATTTCTGTCAGCGCACTGAACAGCCGGTTTGACAAGAAAAGAAATTGCCCATGTGAGACCTTGAGCTGAAACCCGTCAGTCACACCTGTGGGGCCAATAAACCTGTACCTTTCACTGCTTCTCTTGCATCTCGCATGCAGCAAGGAACCTTAAAATTCTCCCAGACACATTTGACTTGATTATCATAGCCCTTCAGAAGTGCCGGATGTGATTTTATTTGTGTACACAAGGCAATGAAAGTCAGGGAAAAAGAGGCAGTGTTATGGAGTCAGTGCTTCTCCAGCTATTTACTTTGTCAAATGTTTATTTCTTCAAACCTGATTTTGGATAGTTGGATATTAAAAAAAGAATCTATTCAAACTGAGTTACCAGCACACTGGTCAACACTGTGGGGTGCAAATAATGGGGCCACAAGGGAAATGATCTGTATTTGTTAAGATGAATGAGTAGGAGTGCGGTGTGTGTGGGCACGTATGTGCTTAAACTGCACAGCCTACGCTATGACTCGCTTATTGGGGGATTTTGAGCACAAAGAGTCGGGCGATTTAAACGTTGGAAGACCACTTGTGGCCTACATGGCATTGCTAATCACACCAACGCTGCTTCTGCTTCGTCTGTCAATCAGAGGCAAAGCAGCTCAGCAAGTGCTCCAGCAGGGTGTTTGCAGTAATATCAGGCTGGCTTATTAGGACAGCTTTGTTGATTTGTTGTGTGTGGCTTTGTTTCCATTTGACTGCTGTTTTCATTACTTTTGTGAATCCATTTTTTTCAATATTATTCTCTCCTTTCATTCTGCAACATCTGTCACCCATTATTCTTTGGCAAACAAAGCTTTCTATGGTACACATATTTTTGTTTTGTTTCACATGCATTCAATTTGAAAAGCTAAGAGTCAAGCCCACGATGAACTGCTGTGATGTTCACCTGATCCCTGATTTGCTTTGGGCTATTGGACTACACTTAATTGTTGCTGAATAGTTTATGAGGTTTGTCATGTGTGGGCACAGACTGTGTATAATGCTCCAGGCTATTATGCTTATGACCTCTTACAGGTGACTCCAAAAATGTCCATCAGGTTAGGTGGAAAAATATTGCTTTAGCTTTCCAGCCTCAATAATGCAGCGTTGGTTTTATGTTGCCGAATTGTTTGATGAGAACTGATAAAGATATAAACATTTCCGAACTAAGACTTTAAACTGAACAGACCTATAAGGGAGGCAGGAGACACTGGAGGGTAATCCACATCTTAAAGAAGTCAGATTTTGGTCAAGAGAGAGATGCTGGCTCAGTGAAGCATGTGCAGCTGCAGAGTGATGCTCTTCCCTTCCAACCCCCCCCCCCAAACCCCCCATGCACACACATGAGCATTAAAGAGTTTTTCAGTTCCTGCTCTTTTCCCTGCAGCGCCATATACCTAGCAGTCTGGGTTTCAGCGGCCTGATGAAAAGAACAAACAAAACAGGCTGCGTCTTTCTGCATCATGTGATCTCTGTTTGCTTTTCTTTTATCATGCTGGGACTCCTGGCAATTTTGCACTTTGTCTTTGTACCACATCCAGAGCCAGTGTTCATGCTGAACACACACTGAGCATCCTGACACATGGCTTTCATCCAGTTTGCTGTTTCGGCCTTTATTCCTTCTTCCTCTGTCACTCTACAAGTCATTAGCGAGGCAAAATCTACTATGAATGCCTCTTTTCCCTGTGATATGAAGAACAACATGGACTGAATGAAGTGCTGTCCAGTGTTCTATAAGGGCTTGTGAATCTGTAGGCTGTGAAGTACTTATGTATGCTAAGTGCAGTAGGTCACCTTGGTTACTGCAGATTCCAGCAGAAGACGATGAAGGCTAGGGCAAGCTGAGGTGGGAAATGGAAATCAGGAGGTCACTGACACCGCTGCCTGTTTTTTATCGATACAGAGACATGTCATTTTCATTTTTGTGATATATGTTCCTAAATCAAATTTTACGTGTAACTAGTTTAGTAGTACACGCTGTAACATCTGCGCTTCACATTTTGTAGTATTCATGATCTACACTTTGTGAAAGTGTTGACTTATAACTTCCTCCTACACAAACACTTGAAATAATAGGTGCACAGTTGAGATAAACACTAAGCATCTCTTCAAATTTGTTGTGGCTCAGGGCTGTGTCCCGCTTACACAGGGTTTGCAGGATCAGGAAAGGCTTTTTGTAAGATATTTTTGGTTGCAGTCCATGAAAGATTTAGCGGTCACTCAATTTGTACAACGCTCGGAAGGAGATTCCAAAGGGTGCAATGCATTTTGTGCATGTATATTTAAGCAAGTATATTTGGGTCTTCTGTGTGTTTCAACAATGCAAAGCTCTTCTTTCTTTCTTTTTCTTGTTTTTTTTAAAAGTCTTGCCTAAAACATAAAAATACACAACAAATATTTTGATGATAACCCCTTGTATGTTATGTACCCACCAGCTCTGACCTGGAATGAAGCTGCATATCTCACTGCATGAGATTGAGGAAAAACCATTAAGGGTTGCACCTGCAGAAAAAAATCCCCAAAATCTGAGGTGAAAATGATAGTTTGGTCATTGTGATGTTTTTGTTTTTTGTGTTTTAATAGACTCTTCTATATCAAATGTGAGTTTTGAATTAACACATTTTAGTTTTGGTTTGAAGTCAGAAATATCGCAAAGTCTGTAAGAACTGGATGTGTACGGAATCAACCCACAGTGATTTTTTTTTCCTTTTGTGTTTTCATGCAATACTCTTGTGTTCCCATGCACTACTTTTGCTTTTACATGAAAATGTAAAAGTATTGCGTGATAACGAAGTATTGCGAGGGAACGCAAAAGGAAAAAAAAACATCCATGTCCCCTGGGGGGTTCCGTACATGTGCGATACTCTCATGATTGTTAAATGGCTGCACAAAATCCCGGCAATGAGGAGAACATAAATATTTCCTCATTCAGCTGAGTTAGAGCTGGACATCCTGCCCACATTAGCACAGTTTTTGGTAAAGCTGATTGCATATGACGGAGCATAAATTATCCCACTGACCAAATGTTTAAAACAGCATTCCCTTTTGCAAGTTGAGCGCCTGTACAGAAAGTGAGAAATTTGGTTATTAAAATTTGAAAAGCATACTGTATTTACGTTGACAATAATCGGAATATTAACTTTTGAGAATTTAATTCTCTGATATGCTGCCATGCACCAATTTTTCCATTTGTTTGAAGAATTTCCTGTGTTTCTAGATTTATTGATTAAAAACATTCAAGGCATTTTTCAGATCCCTATCCATCCCTATCTCATTCCCAAGTTATCACTTACCTATTCTTGAAGCAAAATGTGATCTACCAAAACCTAATTTACTGATTTAGGTCTGCAGATATGAATTGTTTCTTCATTGCAACAAAACAAGAACTGCACCTCACAGAGGCACGCAGTGCCCATAGATTTTGTGAAAGAGAAAACTGTTGTAGTGTCACTTTTCTTTAAAGGCGACAACTTCTGTATTTGGAGGTCAGGAGGTTTGGAGAGCGCTACACTACACTGTCAAACCACACAACTGAACTCCTGTCTGAACTGCTGATTTTTTATCTTCACATAAAATGACATTTTAGGATTATGTGGTTTAGTTTTTATTAAAATAGAAAACAGCCAAACTGGTTTTATTTACAAAGCACCTTACAACAGTAGCTGTTGAAGAAAGTGCTGATCATAGAATGACTAAACCATTAAAAACATAAAAGAAATTAAATGTGAGACTAAATACAGACACTCACCTGTTTTTGGATTATTGACTGCCTAGCTGAACTTGTGAACTTGTGAAATCTGTGAGATACACCACTGATGCTCAAACTGGGGGTCTGGACCCCAATGGAGGTCGCCAGATCATTTCAGGGGCTATAAAAACAAATAGCCTACATTTATCAAATATATTTTGGTTTTGTTTCATACCTGTCAAAATTAAAGTGTTGATAGAAAAGATCAATCTAAAATTCGATCCCTCTTTTTGTAACAGATCAATGCATAAACAACAAAACCTTATTAAAGATTTGAATTTGGTCATCTTTGTGAGAAAGGATGAGTTTGACAATGTTGCCACACTGGCCAAGCGAATCCACAAAAAAACACTTTACCTTCCTCATTTATGAAAAATCTGATAGTTTTCAAGCCTAATATTTAGAGGATGGCTGCATGATGACCCTTCTGATATATCATACAATTAAAGGAGCTATATCTGATTTTAAGTCAAGCCATTTTAGTTAGTGAAAGCTAGTTTTTAGCTTTAGCGTGACGCTCTCTTTCTCGGCCAATTGGGTTAACTTCCGTAACTTCCGGATTCCCTAGGGGAACGCTCTTACTGGCTGATCGGCATCTGGAAATTAACCCCATTGGCAGAGAAAGAGTGTCATGCCAAAGGTAAAAATTATCCACTTTCGCCAACTAAAATGGCCTGGACTCGTACATATACGCAATCGAAGAGTCATTCATTTTATGGATTTACCCCGTTTATCACATAATTTACGGTGTAGAAACTGTTTTTCTTAAAAAGATTAAAATTATATCAGGCATAGCTCCTTTAATCAATATGGTCAAGGGCCAGGGTCTTGAATACCTGTTATCTAGGCGGTTGTAAAAAAGTTTGAGAACCACTGGGTTACACAACTAGATGTTGTTTGCAAGTCTTTAGTGTGTTTTTCTGAGACCGGTCAGTGCAGAGGTAACCGTTATAGCATAGCTAAGTATTCAGCATACTTGGTAACCTCTAAAAAAGTTCCTCAGTATCTGAAAAGCTAAAAAAATGCCAGTGGAGGTGCATGTAATATTCTATGACACCAAGAGTTCCTGATTAAGCGTCTATAGGTGATAAGTTTCTTCTCTTGCTAGAAAGATTAAAATTTCTTTGATGCCTAATTTAGTGCAAAGGCTTTAAACAGGGAAACTGCTAGCTGGACTCAATCAGCTTGCTAGCATCTGATCATCACCACGATCACCAGAGGGCCTGGCTGCCAATGTTTTAGCCATTTCTTTGTTTTTTTTCTTTGAACTTCCATAAGCCAGGTCAGAGTATTGTTTAATATTTAAGGGGTGCATAGAGGGCCGAAGAATGAATTAAAATCATATAAGTTGTTATTTTAAAGATATTTGTAACAATAAGAATAAGGGACAGGTTTGCATCACCAGGCTAATGTAACAAGCTATATTGTGTCCTGAAAGACATCTGCAGAAGATTATGAGCTCTCTTATTTACTTTATTCATTGAAAAAACTAGATTTCAATGAAAGATTATGTTGAATCCTTTTCAAATCTTAGTTCTAAGCCTACAGGACTGTTTACTTTTCCACCACCCTCTTCTCTTCAGGAATCAAGCAACTCATCATCTGGGGACTTTTTCATCTAAAGGATGTATTCACAAAGGGGCTGCAGCCATGGAATTGGATTCTTTTTTAATTTAATCCTTTTGATGCAGCTGCTGATAAAGTCCTGGCTTTTCATATTCAGAAGCTAAAACCCCACTTCATATTATTGTGCAGTCAACAGTTTTTTTTTCAGACAGGAGCACCAGATTTACAGATTTTTATGAGTTGGAAAAGGAAACCATGGAAACATCTAGTACGTAAAAGGATATATACATTTTTTTTTATTGTGCACATGTGAAATCTGGGCTGTAACCAAAAACAGGTGATAGTTTATGATTGTTAGAAGTCTCTGGGTGTGATTTGATGTGAAGCATCAATTGAAGTAGCTTTTTTTCCTTTAGATATTCTCAAGTTTCAGCTGCCTCTATACATTCACTCCATTGCTTACTGTGGCGACCCGTTGATCACACGATGTACAACCGCTAATTACGCTTCTTTGCTCTTTCTAGACCTACAGCTGGAGTGGGAGAAAGCATTGTAAAGCATTTATAGAAGTTGTTTTAATAATTCATACGTGCTATTTGTATTTTCCGTCATGATTAAGTTGCAGCCTACGTAATCTCCAGGGACTATGATGGTCAGTGCATTATGCGTTCACACCCATGTCGTTGATAATGGAAACAGATGCTTTAACCATTTAAAATGCATGTCATGCATTGATAACAAAAGATCAGGTGCAAACAAAGCCACGGCTAAGTTTAACTCGGGAATCATCACATATGATGAGGCTGACATCCTGCTTTGTGCATATTCAGGGGCTAAAGGAAGAGATGCATGCTGACAGTGTTGCTAGGAGACCACACACAGCGACTAGTGTGAGCGGCTTGATTTCACCTCCCTCCCCCATTCTTGTAGTCTGGCTGCCTTTTAGTGTTTCTCTATTCTCTATTCCTACTTTCCTCCATTTCCTTATCCCTCCCCTCCTGTATTCCTTGCCCGGATATTCCCCCTCCATCGGTCTGTCTGCAGAACGTTTTCTGCCTGATTATATTCATCTTCTTCCTGGGTTGATCTCTCTCTGACTCTCTATTCGTCGGCTTTCCCCATTTTTCTCCATACCCCCTCCTGTTTGTTTCCCACTGCTCCATCTCTCCTCTCTTTGGCTGTCTGCATTTCAAGCTGCTCATTCTTCTCCTGAACGCTTTGCTCCGTGTTTACGCTGCTTCTCTGGCTGAACCGCAGTGCTGGGACTGATGGGTCAAGATGCTGTACAGTGGTGGACAGAAATAGCTGTCGATATTGTTGAGCCGTTGATCAAAGAAACTCAGGCATTTAGATTAATTTTCATTTCAAATTTCCTCCCTCCTTCCAAATAAATAAATAAATAAATAAATAAGTGTCAGGTTTTAAAACTACTATGAGTTCTACTGTTCATTTTTTATTATTCGTTTGAATGATTTCTTGCAACCACATTTTTTTCTTTAACATGATGGTGAACCTCAGTCATTTAAGGTTTCAGTGATACAGCTGGCAGTCTTTTTCCAGTTTCGGTTGTTTCAGTTAAGTTTCAGTTCAGATTTTATCCACAGTCACAGATTATGTTGTACAACTGGTTGTCTAAGGGCTGCTCACCGCATCAGGGTTTTTGCCAGCTGAAGCATAAAAATCACTACAGTTCTTTTTATCTCCGATGGGAAGCTTTCATCTATTTGTTTGTCTAAATCCACCAGGTAGCTTTTTTCTTTCTTGTGTTTTTCCTTCTTTAAGTGCATGTGATTAGTTGTCTCTCTGCGGTGGCTTTTTGATGGACCGGTGATCTTTCCGGAGAATAGCCTGTTTCTCACTTAATGGCAGCTATGCTCCAGCCCCCTGCGACCCTAGATTGGAACAAGCAGGTATAGTCAATGGGTGGATAGACGAATAATACCAGGCATAGACGACTGACACACAAAGAAAGGATTTCCTTTTCCACCTGTGCAGAAAAAGAAACCTGATGATCTTATTACAAGACCTTAAGTTCATTGTAATTGTTCCTGGAAAAGGCAATTGTATATCTAATGAATGGGAAAAGATGTTGGTATTTGTTGCACAATCTTAGGTTACTTTTTTATGTTATCAAAACACAAAGGGTTATTGTACCCAAAAGTAATTAAATGTCTATTCTGAAAATGGTTTGTCCTGTTGTCAAAGGCCGGGTAGGTGCCATGATGTGTCATTCCACTCAGCAGTGTTACTGTCCTGCTCACAGTGAGGTGCAGCAACACTACTGGACAGCTTGCTGTGGTGGTGGAGGGCAGACGGCTGAAGCACAGGTTTTATGGGGTTTTAAATTCAGTAACAGAACGAGGGCTGTTAGCTAGCTGATACAAAAAGTGTACTATCAAAGTAGGTTTTGTGACTCCTTTGTGTTTCCCATATTTATTAAAGGGAACATAAGCTACTGTATCTACTCTCTGATATGATCCTCCATGACTCTCCTTATTTATGAAAAAATCTTTACCCCCTGTTTTTTCCCTACCTACAATAACTGCATTCAAACCAGCTGTTGTGCATTTTCAATTATACATCCACACCCATGGTGTATGTGTGTGTTTAGCATGCATGGAGGGCTTTTAAGTGAGTGTGTGATATGTTTGCTTATGTCCATGAATGAGTTGTCTACAGCACTGCATGCAGAGCAAGTTATATGAATCATGGCTTCATCTGTCCTCTTTCCTAATGAGGAATCCAAGCAATTCCCGACCCAGCAGATGCTCCTGAAAAAACTAGTTCAATGATCAGAATTCATTCATGTTATAAAGCATCATCAGCCCATGATGCATAATGGGACAATGGAGCATCTGTATCAGCTACGAGATCCTAGAAACCAAAATCAAAGCTCCACTTAGCAAAAGCCCAACTTAGAGTCACAGCTCCCAAACCTAATTAACATTGAGTCGGCAAGCATGGCAGCAGCAGTGGTCGAGGTTGTGGTCAGGGCTGTGAAATACAAGAATAGCAGTAGCCACGCTGACACGCATGATGACACACTGGGCCATGACAAAAGAAAGACACACAGCCACATCGGCACACCACCTGGCCCAGGTGACAGAGCCTGCTGCTCCCAACTGTGTTTCATTTGTGCATGTAGTAGCCACTGAGATGTAGCGTGTACAGTAAAGATAGTATGCAGCTGCTGGTGTTCTTTTAATTCTTCTGATACTCCACAGAAACAGAAGACCTACTTTTCACTTGAATACACAAGTTTGATTTTTGAGCAAAGGAGACTGTCAAATGTCCAAGTCTTTTGTGTTTAACTATTTTTTAAACTTTGCGTTGCAAAAAAAAGCTCCCACATTAAGCAAGCAATTTGGTTTTGATCAACAAAAATGCTACTCAACAAACTGATGCCAGAGGCAGCAGTGATCATAGTTATTGTCCTCCAGAACACATTCAAACTCAGTTTCTATTTCTGATGGAAAAACACTAGCATCATACATCAGCTGACAGCTGCGCTTTTCTTAGCCAATTGTGTTGCTCACTCACATTCCCTTACATGAATGCACAGTTGGACTCTCATAGATCTGCCCCACAACAAGCCTGACTTCTCACGGGGGGAGCATGAACATGAAGCTGTGCATGCGCTACATATGACAAACCACATTACTGTCTGCTTAGTAGACAGGCTTAGATAGGCCATCCCAGGGCCTGCAGCCAAAGATGCTCTGCAGCTGAGTTACCATGCTTACTCAAATATTCATAACTGGATAATGAAAGTATAAATACACTCGTGTTTGGGGTAAACAAAACAGCAACCTCCATCATCATGCATCAGTGTGTCTTTGCTGTGATGGCTGCCAGGTAGAGAAATGTGCAGGATTGTTCCATGATGGGCACCATGAACTATGATCCCCCTTAAGTTTCACCAGTGTTTTTTTGTTTATTCGGGTTTCTGTTTCCACATCACATAGTAACCACTGTCAGACTTGTCAGACTGGGTAGCTGTTATGTGCTCTCTTAATGATTAATGTGTTCAAACATTCCTGTTGTTTCTTCTTGTTTGAAGGAGGGCTGCCTGTGGCACACGTCCACTTCTTGAGAGTCTTCTTCAATACCATGAGCTCTGGCTCTGCCCAGGATGTGGCAGTCGAGCATTTCTTGCGTGACATAGAGCGGCGAAGCAAGCGGCTACACTGTGCTGTGATAGGCTGCGAGGAGGAGAGATCCCGCAGCGACATGAACCTGCTGTATCGTAAGAGCCGTTTGGACTGGAGGCAGAGAGAGCAAGAGGGAAGTAAAAAGAGGTGAGTGGATCAGCTCACAGGAGCTCCGCATATATGAGATTATAGTAAGGCTTAGTTTGCTGAAATATAAACCTCTTTGCCGGTGTGAATGAGTTTGATTTAAAAATCATAATTCCAAGCAGAGTTTATGAAGTCAAAGGGATTTGCATGTGAAGTATCATGCAAATTTGCATAGCAGCAGTTCACAATGAAAATGATGTGTTATGTTGATGTCATCCATTAAGGTCTTTTCAGTAATAATTGCGTGTAAAATTAAAATGAAAACAAAAAACAATTAGCAAACATCGTTAATCAATATTCTATTAGCAGCAGAACATAAAAAGCACAAGTGAAAAATTTTTTCACTTTGATGGCAGCGAAGGGTCTCAAAAAAATTGTAAGAGGAAAATGAAAGAATGAAAAGGAAGTGGTTCAGAAGCAACTGCTGGAGGAATATAATATAGCGAATGGGTCCAAAACAGTATGACCCCAAAAGTGAGCCCTGAGGAACCCCACAGAGCACTGGAGCAGACTCAAAGCCTGCTGTGCTGACACACATGATTCAATCCACAAAGTAAGGGCCTTTTCACATGGCGTATTCGGGTCCGGGCCGGGCCCGAGTCCGATCTTTCCTGAGTTGTGTTCACATGCCAGTGCTTGAACCGGGCTCGGGCACGCTTGGTA
>JBBDHI010000016.1:7135763-7160998 GCA_037177115.1 Craterocephalus stercusmuscarum
GGCGTTGTAAAGATGGGCAGAGTAATTAGATTACCCCGCTACTGAAAAAAGTAGCGCCGTTAATAAAGGCGTTTATTTTAATGCCATAATTCCATCACTGCTTTTCACCAGCCACCTAAAACACTTGTCCGCATTCAAGAGCAGAGATCCGCAGTGATTAGTGATGAATGAGTTATCTTTCCCTGCAATCAGACATCGTCGCATCCAACACCAACCAGGATCCTCCTCATTTTGGCTGAAAATGAGCTGCTACATATTCCACATCACATCGGTAGCCTATAATACAGCCTCCGCTGCTTTAAAAAAAAAATAAAATTACAGCCTCCGCTGCTGTTGGGGCATGGATGTATTATAGAACTTCTATTTATTTTCTTATAACTTATATTTTATCTATTTATCTATCTAGGTCTATAATACATCCATGTGTTGTGGTCGCCACTGTTTCGATATCTGCCATTATTCCTCTCCGAAGATCCCGCTCTGGTCCTGCCTCTTCCGCTACGTCAGCAAGATGGCGTCCTTTCAGTGCGCGTAGTGTGCTCATGGATGTTCATAAGTGTGCTTCGTTCTGCACTTGATTTTTGACCATTTTTAGGGCAGAATCCGGGAACTTTGCAGTGCACTGGATTTAAGTTGCAACCGCACTTACACTCAAAAGTAGTGCACTACAGGGTACAAGTGCGCTGATTGAGACATGGCCAATGTTTGATGTGCAAATGGTGTCATGAAGAAAATGAAATGAGATCTATAACAGTGTTTCCGTTCTTAAAATAAATCCCTCCCTTTCCTTTCCATGGCTCAGAGGATGAAGGACGGGCCTGGAACGGCAGTACTGATGCTCTGTTAAGGATGGATAAAGATGACCTTGGCATGGGGTCGAGAGGAGGCCACTCAGGCATCCCAGTCCATTTCAGCGGTGCCACCAGCAGAGGCCTCGGTCACAGTGAGTCCTTGGCGGGCGTTGATAGCACGCAAGGATTCAGAGCTCTGCCCAGAGCAGGACTACCTCTTCCCTGCCAGACTTTTCCTGCTTGTCGCAACGGAGGTAAGCAAACTCATATTTTTGTCATCTTCTAATCACAACACCTTATCTGTGATGGTATTTCTGCCTCTTAGTGCGGCTTTTGACACTACTGGACATAAAATCTTGTTGCAAAGACTTGAACAAATCGGGATCAAAGGCTCTGCTCTTGATTGATTCAAATCACATCTGTCAGACAAAATCCAGTTTGTAAATGTCAATAATGTCTCCTCCAGACAAACCAGAGGAAACTAAGGCATTCTCGAAAGTTATGGTAATGGCCCAATCCTTTTTCTTTATATGTGCTTCCTTTGGGCAACATCATTAGAAATCATAATATGAAGCTTCACTCACTGCTAGTCGGTAATACTCAGCTTTACTAATACTGAACCAAAAAGAAAGCTGAAGTCATCTTATTTGGTCCCAAACACATGAGCAGAACAAATCTTTGTTGGACAGCATCACATTGTCTACGAGCACAACGAGGAATCTTGGGGTTATCTTTGGCCAGAATCTATCCTTTCTCATTTACTTCTTTGTTCATGTAAAGAACATAGCTAAGAACAGGAACATTGTGTCCCAGTGGGATATTGAAAAACATGCATGCTTTTATCTCATTGAGGTTTGATTATTGTAATGACATTTTTGCAGTTTGTCTAAATATTTATTTTAAAATCCTTTCATTAATTCCGAACTTTGCTGCCAGAGTTCATCCTGGTTTGATCTCATCTCCCCAGTATTAGCCTCTCTTCACTGGTTCCCCATTAAATTTAAAGTTCATTATGATTTTCTTATCATTACTTACAAAGTAGGAGACAGTGGCCTTTCTGTGTGGAGTTTGCATGTTCTCCTCATGTATGCGTGGGTTCTCACAGGGTTCTCCAGCTTCCTCCCACTGTCCAAAGACATGCATGTGAGGTTAATTGGACACTCTAAATTCTCAGAAAATGGATGGATGGATGATGGATACTTACAAAGCTCTCAATGGTCCAGCCCCATCCTATATAACATTTCTCATTGCATCCTGTCAAACACAACATCTCTGTTTTCAGAATACTGGTCTGCTTGTGGTACCTCTGATTCCTATGTCCAGAATTGGAGGAATAGCCTTTAGTTTTTAGGTCCCATTTTTATCAAACCAACAGCTAATTTGTGTACAGGACACTGAAAAAAGACTTCAACAACATATCTATTTGAAGGACTTTCTTCTCATTGATCTGTTTGGCCTTTCATGTATTCTGGAACTCTTATTGTTTTTGTTTTTTTTATTATTGTTGTGTTGTTTTGTTGCTTTTATCAAAAAAGTATTTACAGTTTATCTTATGTCCTTCATGAAGTGTTATATAGAAAATGTTGAAATGAGTTGAGTTTAAAGTTACTTTAAAAGTGAATTAGCTTTTAAAAATTCACTTTTAAAAAGATTAAAAATAAATAGACCAAGTCTTAAACTTTTGGTTCTTGTAAGAAATCAAATGAAATTTTGACATGTTAGAATTAAGGTAAAAATGGATAAAACCAATCTAGAAGTTCTGAAAATTGTATCTTCTCTGTGATTCAGCTTCATCTGTTGAGATTACTTTTTATTGTGCAAATATTCCTTTGTGTGTGTCATTGTTGAATAGTGAATGATGTGAATTAGGTCAAACATTATTCATAAGTGTTAAAGTAAAACAGAATTGTTTAATAGCTTTGAAGTTGGGCTTTCTTATTTCACAATTGTAGTTAGACATGTAAAAATGTGTTTTATATTCTACTGTTCCAATTAACAGGCACGCATTGTATTGTTTGCTTCCTCACAGAAGTGGGGCGGCTGGGCCGCTCCTCCTCTGCTGCTGGTGTGAGACAAGTGGGTGGAGGAGACGTCCAGAGACAAAGCAGTCTACCAGCAAGAGAAGCCTTAAATCAGGTGAATACATTGCATCAGGCTTCATAACTGCGAAGACCATAAGCTCCAAAAGCAGTATATTTTGAAGCAAACGTTAATATTGTGTTCGTTATTACTTCCCCCTTCTGCTGGAGACAGTGCTCCTCCAGATCTATTTATAGCTGCTAGATGTGCCCACTGAGCAGAATAAGGCTTTGCCTCCAAGGAAAACAAGGTGTATGATGTTAGTTAATATGCAATCAGTAAATTAAAGAGTAATGTGGATATGAGAACATGCTGAACTGCATGAAGGAGGGGTGAACTGCAGTCTCCTAGTAGTACACTTTTCTCCGTTTCTGGCTTCATAGCAAGTGCTGACGCAGTTTGAGTGTACTGCAGAGACAGTCTGCATGCAACTCGCTGACCCTCCCTCAATATGTAAAGAAGCAGCAACACTGCATCCTGGTGTCTAAGCACAGGAACTGCAGCTCTGTTCTGACTGTTACTGCTAGCTGCACTGCAGACAATACAGATTTAAAATTTCAGATGCTATTATGTCATGAAACTTTGCTCAGATTCACTGAAGTACCTATTTTCCTCTATGCAGCTGCATGGTATGGCCCTGCCTCAAACGCCCTGCAGTCCCAGTGGTCCCAGCGTGTCTCGGCAGCAACAGCATCTCCAGCTTCACCAGCAGCAGCTGCAGTTGAAGCAGCAGCTCCAGCAGCTCCAGCAACAGCACCACCTGCAGTTGCAGTTCCAACAGCTCGCCCAGCTGGCACAGGGACAGCCTTCTGTCGGTGGGGGAACCACCCCGTCCTCAGCGCAGACCCAGAGAGACGGCAAGCTGCTAGAAGTCATTGAGCGGAAACGCTGTCTGTGCAAGGAGATCAAGGCCCACAGACGCCCTGACAAAAGCCTGTGTAAGCAGGACAGCATGCCTATTCTCCCTAGCTGGAGACGGACACCTGAACCCCGGAAGACTGGCACGCCACCCTGCCAGAGGCCGCAGGCCGTTGTGTGGGACACAGCTATATGAGGTGGAAAGACAGACCGGTCCCCGAAACACAGACGAGCAGAAAATATCTGAAAAAATAATGGGCAAATAGAAGGTTCTGGTGACATGATATCCACAAGGAAAAGAGAGACGGTGGACGAGGATAAAAACACTTCTTGTACTCTTCTTGGGTTACAGACTGAGCTGAAAGTGGGAATGAAGGAGAGTCTGAACTTGTTTGTATAAATGAAATAACTACAAAAAAGGCTGATATAGAAGTGAAGAGAAATAAGTTTTACAATCAGTCTAAATTAATTTCTTACCCAGCTGTTTTTATCTGCTCTGTACTACGTACTACACTGACATGTTCTATTTGCCAATGATTTTTGCCACAAACACCAGTGTTATCGCTACGAAAAAGGACAGCCACTAAATACTAACGAGTGGGTTGTTTACTGAGATTGGTTTTGCCAAATTTCCTCCTGACTACTTGAGACATGATTAAATTGCATATTTTTTTCCAATTCAAAGGCATAGAAGTTATTATGTGGATGAGAAAAGGCAAGACTCATAGAGAAGTTATTGAAGTGTTTCTTGAAATCGTGAATGTATACGAAATGTCTTGGTATCAATAGATTGTCATTGTGGATGCAAATAATCATTACTGAGAAGTAAAAGCTACCTACTGTATCCGTTTGCATATTTGTAATGTAAATCTATTTACTTTCTCATCATTTCTGCAATTTTATAGCAATATTCTCCCACAGCTGGAGCAACATAATTAAAACTTGTGTCAACTAGCCTAACATACATATCTAAGACTTGGAAAAAGTCATATTTACTGTGTCATTCTCTGCATGTCACGATAGACATACAGTGTTGTAAAAGAAAAAGTAAAAAAAAAAATGTGTAGAGATGATCATATCAGACTTTTACATACAGCAGATCTTTACTAATATGTGGTTGTAGAAAAAGACGAATATGTCGCTGCAGGGTGTCGTGAGAAAAAGTGGCACATACCAGTGCAGTCCAGCCAAAAACAAACACAGATCAATGGTACAAAAACTTAATCACTCATGCTTATCCACAGTTGCACATTAGAGATTGTTCCACTACACAGGAATACCAAGCACTGACACCCATCAACACAGACTGTGCAATATGGTGCAACTGATGAGACTGTGAGTATTGATCACCTCAAGCCGAATGCTGGAACAATCTGCACAAAGCATTATATATGCTTAGGAGAAATTAAACCCTAATGTACTGTAAATAGATATGTACAACTGTATTGAAAATGTAGCAATTATTTCCATTTTCATACTTGTAACCAATACATATTATGTAGCATATACTGTATAAACATAACTTTGTTCACATTTTTTTCTAAAAGAATTAAGTACTTTATCTGCTGCAGCCAGTCCATGCATTACTTAGAGTTCTACTAATAAACAGTGAGCCCTCTAAAGAAAGGCACAGGCCAACAGTTGTTTATTCAAATTTATGCAAGATTCCCTTTAAGCTCTGTTATCCATTTATTTAAGGCCTGTTTTCTACATTCTATTTTATTTATGTACAGATTTCCACAGCTCCACGTTTTCTAATACTTTGCTGCTATCTTGAATTAATGGTGTTCATTCAACTTCATGGGATTACCATGACAAACTTGATTAATATAGTGCTTATTGTTACTTTATCTTCTTTTTCTTGAAAACCACATGAAATGAAGTTTGTACATTGAAGAGTCAGCCCTTCTGTAATAGTATTAAGGCGCTTGAATGTTGTTGTTTTATGATAGTTAGTACCAAACTATACACGACAGTACACCCAGTGAAGAGAGACCTATTTAAATGTTTGAGAGTCACTGCTTGGCCTTTTATTAGTTTTTGTTCTACCTGCTCATGTTTGAGGGGTTTAAGCTTATTGAGTACATTTTCAAACAAAGAAAAGTTGGGTTGAGGGGAAATGGGCAAGTGCAATGCATGCAGGGATTCCTTCCACTGAAATGTTCCAGTGATACCTACTATTCTACCCAATTTAATTTTAAATTCCAGGTAATCACCTTACTATGATTCTTTTTCACACACATACAAAATCCAAGGTAGGCTATCATTTCCAAAATAGTTTACAGAGGCTGTTGGTTTTGTGTGTCTTCTGAAACAGTGGCCATTATATGTGTGCCATACTATATTGATATGGTAAGATACGGTGTACCTTGGAAATCACTGTAGTGCTATATTTGCATTGATATTGTCATTGAAAATAAATTTTATATAATGAACTTTACACAACAAACAAAGGTGTTCCATGTTTTCATGCCACATAATAATTTTCTCTGCAGCTGGAGGGGAAGTGGACATCATGTTCCCGCGGCATTCCTGCAGTACCCTTCACTTCCAGGTGAGGGCGCTCCCTTCACTCACCAATTGCCAAGTTGTGGCCCCATGCAAGTTAGAGTGTTAGCGCACATGAACTAATTCATCATGCAACCCCCGCAGTTGAAGTTTAACATAATTAATAAAAGCTTTTTGTGTGCTTTGTTCTCGTTAACTTTTAATCTGTATCCATTTCTGAACATGCATTACATTAAATCTCACACTTTTTCAAATGAGGTTCAGTAGAACCTAATAGGTTTTACGATTATCTCCACTACAAATTATAGCCTAATTTTATTTTTGTACCACAAACTGTAATGCTCTCTTACTGTCTTGAAAGTTATAAAATAGGCATAAAGTTCAATATTTTGACTTGACTGCAGAATGAATTAACGCACACCAGCCGGACAATAAATGAGCGAGTTACCGATAACATAAAACTCCGCGTGGAAAAGTCAGACGCACGTCTTGTTGATTTTTGTGTGGATATGTGACGCAAAGGTCTTCGGAGGAAAACCTTTACCCGCCACAGGATTTGCTTTTCAGGTTGTCTTTCATCCGCTGGGCGGGTAAGGAGTGAAGCGCAGGGCAGACGATTGGCCAGATGGAAGGAAGAGGAGGAGGAGGAGGGAGCAGTTTGCCGGGGATGGAGGATGAAGTGCCGTGAAGTGGTGTCTCATCTGTGTGTGTATGTGCGTGCGCGTGCGTGTGTATGCGAGTGTGCGTCTGTGGAGGGTAGCCGGGTACTTGCAGAGAGGCGGAGGGAGTGCTTTACCGCAGTATCACTACATTTCTGCACCACTCATCAAAACTCTGCGGCATGCAGACAAGAGCTGGGGGGGAGGGCAGTTATTAGGCTTTTTCTGAGTGCTGAACCGCTTCCTCCTAGTAGCCTATCAATTCCTTTAATAAGATAGGCAGTATTGGTGCTTTCTTGCTTCAATTTCATTTTAACTGCGCCCTCTGTATCTAGTAGACTTCTCTCAATTCCGGCGGTATTCCTCACACAGCCGCGGTAATAGAGCGGAGCTATCACTCTGCTGCCTTGGTAATTGTTGCAATCCAATTAGGGCGCTTTTATTACAGGTTTGTTGGAAAAACTTGTTGGACAAAATGGCAAATGAAGGAGAAAAAGGCGAATGGAAGGACTTTATCTGGAACCCCAGGACGAGGGAGTTTATGGGCAGAACAGCGAGCAGCTGGGGTGAGTATCTCCAGCCACAGCAATGCA
Organism: Craterocephalus stercusmuscarum; assembly: GCA_037177115.1. Taxonomy (NCBI): domain Eukaryota; kingdom Metazoa; phylum Chordata; class Actinopteri; order Atheriniformes; family Atherinidae; genus Craterocephalus; species Craterocephalus stercusmuscarum. The sequence goes on from JBBDHI010000016.1 coordinate 7,143,252, forward strand.
GCAAACACAGGCCCCGGCTCTGTAACAGGTCGCTGTCATAGACTGAAACCTTCTCCAAATACTTTGTAATGATTCCAGTTGGGAGGTATTTTGTAAATGTTTGTGTAAAACCGTTTTGTGAATATAACCATGAATGAAGTTGCTTCCGTTCAGTCAGTGTTTAGGTAATTAGGCGGCTGTCGCTGTTCAGAGTGAGGAGCTGAAATCTGACTGCGGCACCACTCTGCTGTGGAAGCCGGTACATTTTACTCCCCCTGCCAGCTTTCTTTCTTTATTAATTAACGTCAGTGCTTTCCATGCGCATTGCGTTCAACATAAGAATGAAGACATAGCCTGTGTATGGTCCTACTTTACATTTGTATTAGCCAGTTTAGCGCAGCTCTAGTGAAACAGGTTCCACTCTGTTGCAAAGTGCCAATCATCGCTTTCCTATGCAGCGAGAAGTGCAGCGGCCAGCTGGAATGTGAATTCTGCTGCACACAAGCCATTTATTGGACAGTGGCTTTCTTAACTTGTGCACAATTGGTTTGCATGTTTGTTCTTTTAGCATGACGCCATTTGTTCAGGCTATACCTCGGAGGCTCTGCGGGGAATAGAATTGCCCACATTGCACCCTCGCTCTCTTCATGGAGAAACCATACAAATATTTGAAATATTCATGAAAGGGCACATATGGCTCTGTTCTAATGACATTGGAGCACTTTAATCTGGGTAAAGCCGAGGGCCAAATGCTATTTGTATCACCTCCAACCCGGCCCCTCCCAGCGCGTGTAAATCAGTGAGGGATTTAATCCTAACCTAATGACTTCATTGGCTGATGAGGACGATATCAAGTCAGGACTTTCTGGTAAAGGAAAAGACTTTGAGGAACTGTAATTGTTTATGATATCTTGACTGGTAACATGATCTCAGTCTCAGCACTTGTGTTATTTCTCTGGATTGGAATGGTGCTGAAAGTAGTTTCACTTGCAATACTGTTGCTGTGATCATGTTTCATTAATGGACACCGTGGGTAGCTAAGAATCATTGGTCTTGGCTTCCTTTGTTGCAATCCTCCAGCAGTGTCAACTTAATCCAGCTCAGAATGTCCCAGGTGCTCTAAGGTCTGGTGGCCCTTATAAGCTGTGCTCTCTAAGGCTTGGAAACATGGCTATTTATGTTCTAACTCACTACTCAAGTTACTACATGTATGTGCTAAACTTAGAATTTCAAAGCAACACTCTGTGAACAAGGTTATGCAGGTATTCACACTGTAAACTTACATGTATGTCAATTTTATGTTCCATTCACACAAACTACAAAATAATCAGCAGCGTAATCCGCATCTCACCGCTCATTATACTGTATAATGTTGCTCCAGAGCGATGGATCAAAGAAGCATTTAGGTTTTTTTTAGTATAAAGCTTCTTTTTTGTACTGCTTTGTTTGAAAAACTTCAATGATATGGAAATAATCTCTGTAAAGTTTTGATGTTTTATCTCAAGCCTTGTGCTTAAAACAGGACTTAATGAGCGTTCCGCACCTCCCACTTTAAAAAAAACAACAACAAAGGGTCCCCATTGCAAGATGGAAAAAGAAAATTGATAGGGCTATCAGTGAGCAAAATCATCACGCTACTTCTGCTTTTAAGCTGCACATTACATAAAATATGGTATAGTCTTAATGTGTGAAAGATGTGCAGCTCAGAGGCAGCCAGTCTCTTTCCAGATCTTTTCATTTTGAGTTCAGAGGTCTGTTTGATCACCAAACTAGAAAGCAATTGATCAGCAAGTCCTTCCAATTAATTCTAAGAGAAAAGAGACACCCCCTGCCATTATTATTGAAGAAAGACCAGGATGCAGCTGTCCTTTGGTTCTTTGCTTTCAACTGCCATCTGCAAACAAAACTAGGATGAACAAGAGATGCTTTGCTGTCTATCATCGGTCTGGACTGAGCGAGCAGACTATAAACCTAATACCCTTTTTCCCAGGGGGGAAAGCCAACCTGCATGCATGCAAAACCCTGTGTGTACACGTGCACGTTCAGTCTCCCCAGGGTGGTGTCATATTTGTGTTTAGCACAACCTCCCCCCTGGGGTGGCACAGAAAAACACTTCAACGGTTTGTTTTGTCGAAGCTTCTCTCCGATGTCTCTCGCTGATCCGCGGCTTGCAGCCTGAATTTGTTGATATTTAATGACTTTAGGAACAATTGTGTGTGGTGAAAAATGCACACATGCAAGCCATAAATCATTAACACACCCATCTGCAAGTGCTCCCCTCAGATCAGCTTGACATTTTGTTATGGATTCTTGCAAGTGTGGAGGGAGGCAGCTTGCAATGCTGAGCTTACTGATGGTTCCCTTTGCTGGGGGGCCTTCCAGCAGAGGCGCCGGGTCAGGGCACTCAGCTGCTTCCCAAGGCTGGCCTCAGGTGTTGCTGCGTCATAGGAAATGCTATTTATGTTGCTCTGTTCTCTTTGTGGTTAGAAATGCAGTTGCTTCGAAAGTAGCAGGAAATATTGTATTTTTAGTTGAAGAGGATTACAGAACGTTTATTATTTACAGCCTTTCATTTCTGTCACATGTAACATTATCACTATGGTTTTACAGTCGGATGACTATGACCTAGTCTCCTGGGGGTGCTCCTGTTCTTCTCCTCCCTGTATGCCCTCTGTCATCATTCCTTCCTCTCAGTGATGAAATTTGTCACCAACCATTTAATCATATTATCACCTCCTTCTCCCTGGATGAGACAGAGACAATGTTTCTGTACCAATCCTGCAAGAATGTCCAGGAAACATGGCATTTAAAGCTTGCTTCTCTAAATCTAACTGAAAAATATAGCTTGATATTAAATTTTGTTGTGCAATGCAGGACAGTTTATGCTTAAAAAAACACCGAAATGCACAAAGAATGAGGTGCTGAATATGGAATGAATGTTGAGCATTACATGGACTCCCTTGTACATTTGAACAGATGGTGATCTGAATGACAACAGAAACGTTCAATGGACATAAATAATTTACTTATCATGGGAAATGTTGGTCACCCTTACTTTAAAGTTCTTCCACAAGCCAGCCACCAGTTCAACAAGTGACCTTAATGACGCAGAGGTTCGAACAGAAAACCCAAGAAGAATTCATGAAAATATTATTATTGTTTCCGTAATACATCAAAAATCAACATTTTAGGTGAGCTGGAGGAGATGACAATGTGAACTTGGCATATTTATTCTGCGACAGTAAATTTTGAATTATGTCATGTATAAACAAACATATATATCAACAATTTTAAGAAAAACACTGTTTTCAGGGATACTAGTTTGCTGCCTTGTTAACTTTCCTCAGAGTGTGTTAAAAAAATACAGTAAATTCTAGTCATCATATGTGTCACACCTGCCATCTATGATTAAAATTTATTTATAATGTAGGAAAATATAATAACAGATATAACACCGGATACAGTGCCCTCATGATCAAATTCGTTGTATCCTTTCTTCTCATCCCATGCAGGTCTCATCCTCCTCTTCTATTTGATTTTCTACATCTTCCTCGGTGGCCTGTTTGCCCTCACCATGTACGTCATGCTGCAGACCTTGGATGACCACAAGCCGACCTGGCAAGACAGGTTGTCCACACCAGGTACCGATGCTGCAGATTTAAACGAAGAATCCAGATCACAGTGCGTGCACAACGTCGTAACATTTCTGCCGTTTCCCTTTCACCCTCAGGCTTGGTGATTAGACCCAACTCCGATGAAGCCTTCCAGATTGTCTACAACATCCACAATACTGAGAGCTGGGACATGTATGCTCAGGCTCTAGACAAGTTCCTGGCACGTGAGTCCAACTCTTTCTGTTCAAGAGTGACCCAAAAGACTTACTGCGCTGGATTATCGAATGATCCAGAATGAATTCTTTTTACCTAATAAGAGATAAATCCTTAACCGTCATTGAGTAGGAGGTTGCCTTGCAACAAGGTTTTAGTTGAGTCATAAGCCTGTATAAATGAAATAAACCCTACCCCCACTGTCCTCTCCCATGCAGCCTACAACGACTCCGTCCAAGCCCAAAACAATTACCATTGCACTCCCGACCAGTATTTCCAGCAAGAGGACAGCGGCGATGTGAAAAACAACCCAAAACGCTCCTGTCAATTTAACCGCACCATTCTTGAAGCGTGCTCTGGGATCAACGACCGTTACTATGGTTACCAGGAGGGCAAGCCATGCATCATCATCAAGCTGAATCGGGTATGAAGGGAAAAGAAGAAACGGAAAGGGATGGAGTTGCTAGGAGACATGGAGTAACTGATATAATATAACTGAGTAAAAAGTCTCTGTGAAGCATCAGTGACCCCCGGCAGTAAAGTAACAGACTGTTTTCATCCCAGTGCATGAAAGTGAAACACAAAACGTTGTTTCTTTATCCCCAGGTAATTGGGATGCTGCCAGGAAAAGATGGACAGGCCCCTTATGTCACCTGTGGTGCAAAGGTAATCCCCTTTTGTCTTTCACATCGAAGGGCTTAACGTAACAGTCTGGATCGGTGCCCATTCACAGCCACTGTGCCTCCCTTTCATCTGCAACAGGCCACCTATTACTCTCCTCCGTCTTCCTTTGATGTTTGTCTGTGAACTGTTTTGTGTTGCATGCTGCTTTGTCTTGCGCACCAACTTTATCTTGTTGGTCTTTTCTTTCTCCCCATTGTGTTCCATAAAATTGCCACTTCTCAGAGATACAAAGTTGGCAAAGATGAATGGGTAAGAGCAGGACAGCCTGCATTTGTTAGGGTTTAGATGATATTAAAACATGCATAGATGTACTGAGTGTCGTGATACAGTATGTGCATGTAGATTAGGTGGGTATTTGCTCCTGGATAGACTCCTAAAGTCAACAGTGTACATGTTGGAAAGGATGATTTAGAAGAAAGGAGATCAATATATATGCGATAAAACTGATTGAATTGTTTCACCCTCTCAGAAAGAAGACAGTGACAAAATTGGACTTATAGACTATTTCCCTCCAAATGGCACTTTCAACCTCATGTACTATCCTTACTATGGCAAGAAAGCACAGGTAAGACTCTAAAACTTTATTTCAACATTACTTCTGATAGTAATAATGACCCTTTCCAGAGACTCCATCTGTGTCTGTAGTACCTTATAAGATGGCTTGGGTGTTTATTTTGCAGGTGAACTACTCTCAGCCTTTGGTTGCAGTCAGGTTTCTTAATGTTACTCTCAATGAAGAAGTCAACATCGAGTGCAAGATCCACGCCAACAACATTCCCACTGGAAGTGAAAGAGACAAGTTTGCTGGGAGAGTGTCTTTCAAGCTGAGGATTAACAACCACAAATAGGTCGACCCCTGAAAATTACCCTGTTCATTCTCTGAAACACTGCACATACACAGAAAAGAAATTGCAGTATTCACACCCTTTGTAGGATTTGTTTACAAACCGCCTAAAATTACGGGCGGGGCGGTCGCGGATTGCTTTCCCAGTCGTGCGACGAGATGAGGCATGAATAAAAGGGTGGTAATCCTGTCATTGTTTCTGTCTGTGAGCATTCAGACAAATTATTTTCTGTAAATTAGTTTGGGGTGACGTCTATTTATACTGCATGTGAAACTAGGGGGATATAAAGGATGTGTTTTCAAAGTTTGCAAGATCAGCAACATTACTGCAGTACTGCTGCTCACCTCCTGCTGCCTCCTTATAGAGTATCCCTCTATATATGACTATACACAAATTACAATACAAAATGTGTATATCTCCAGTATTTATATGGCATTATAACCTTATACCAGTACGTCTATTTTGTTGCACTTAAAAGAATAATCTGACAAATTTGCATATATCTTGATGGATGGATGCTGAGATTAAGCCATTTGCATGTGTGTTTTGTCTTTAATGTGGTATGAGGGCAGGAGCCCCCCCCCCTGTGTCCCTGCTCAATTTTATATAAGGTTATGTTAAACGACTGACCACCAGGAGGGACCACATGCAAACTCTAACCCTCACACACTGCAAGTGTTTGTGTATGCTTTGAAAACAATAACAGTAAGATCACCATAAAATGTAAAAAAAAAAAAATTCAACAGGGGTCAAGAGAAATGATCAGTACAGGAGAGTGTGTGTTTTTTGTGCATGTGTGTGAATGTGTGTTCCATTTAGGTCCCATTTCATACTGTAGGTCGGGAAGTTGCATGCAATGTGCAATATTCATTAAGTGGCATACATTATGAATGCTTGTGTCCATTCACCTGATGAATCCGATTAAATAGTCATTATTTCGGATCATTTGATATTCACACTGAGAGTAATGGGTAAAGCAAGTTTAATTCATATTTAGATTATTTTGAATAATGACAACAAATCGATATAAAGTGACTGTTCATCAGTCAGAGGTCTTGACAACACAAAATCAGGTAAACTTATTTGAGTTCCCAATCATCCATCTAAATATCATGTGAAAACAGCAAAATTTAACCATTTGCTGTTCTTACATTCCCTGTGGCTAATTTTATCCTAAAGGGAAACCAAAAGCTACTTTCCTGTGTCTGAGTTTCAAATTAATTCATTCATGAATATTTAGAGTTGTTTTTGTTTGTTTTTTTTTTCTTGGTTGTTATGCATCTATTTTGTTTGTATGTGCAGTTGTCATATTTTTTTATTGTTTTGCACTGGAAGTGTGTGTGTGTTTTTTTCCTTTCTTTTGTGAAGCAAAGTCAATTTAATAAGTGTATTTACAGTTTTGGAGGAGGATGTTGTAGAAAGTTTGTTGATGTTCCCTATATTACTTTCATACTCATTGTTGAGTATCCATCAAAGATGTCAGAATGTATAGTTTACGTCTACTTGAATCGGCGGGAGAATTTAGTTTTGATCAGTAGGTTTGTAGGAAATGACAAAAAACAGGAGATGTACAGTACTTCACTGACCACACAGAAAACTTCTATTTATTTATTCATATGTTTTGTGTTATTCACTGCTGTCGCATCTCTGAAGGAAAAGCCATCAATGATAACTAAACAACCAACATTAACCTCTTTTAATACATGCGGTGCTGGAGCTGAAGAGCCTAACATGCAGTAGCTGTGATGTAATCTGTGGAGTCACGCTTCGAAACGTACATCAGCACAGCCACAAAATACTAAGCCTATTCAGCGGTGATCCGGTCTACGCAGCAGCGGATCACACACAAGGTCTGACTCCACAACTCAATTATTTTGGTAAAGAAATAGGCTCAAAGTATGCTTGCTCATATCTTGCATTGGTCTAAACAGGGACTTAATTATCGGATCCAAATTTGACAGAGAATAAATGAAAGACAATTAGATCTAATGTGATTATCTGATCTTGATCTGAAGGCTCATTCAGAGCTAAGGGTGCGCTCTGTTTGGCGAATCTTTTATAGCTTTTTGTGAGTTCACTGACCAGTTCACATGCATTTCTCCTCTAGCTTCCCTGTAACACTTACTTAATTTCACTGTAATCTCCTTATCTGGTCAGCTAATCCAGAGCAGGCATGCTGAACTTCTTTATCCTACCTTGTTGCTCCTCCTCCTTCTGTCAACCGCATGCTTCGTCCTTATTCACTTCTTCAAACCTGCATTTCAACTGTCCGAACATTTAAACTCAAATCACCCCACCCCCATCCCCAAATCATCAAATTCAATGAAGAATGAGCCATAAAACAGCTAATCAAATGTTTGGCTTCATCACTTCATTGGAAAATCCAGTTTTATTCATGTGTACTTGAAGATTTCTTCTTCAGCCAAAGATTATCATGACAGTTGTATTTATTTCTGCAGCACTGAGACATTTTCATCAGCAAAAATAAAATAATGGCACTATGGCATCCAGTTGGAGGGCTAAAAACGTGAACTATGAAAATGTCCCTCATATATAACATACAAAAGGGACATGTTTTAAACATAATAGTGCCTCCTGGTGGACAGATAGTGTTGTTCCCCAGTCAGTGAATGTTATTCCTGTCATCTCCATTTATGTCTAATTTTCTGTGATAATTTGGAGATGTCATCAAAGAGCAATATATTTATTTCCTGTGTGGATGTGTGACGTTGAGTGAAGAGGCTGTAACAAAATTGGCGCATCAGGAGAAAGGGGTTAGAAAAAAAAGGAAGGAACAGGTAGTTGTTGCATTCTGGCAATTTTGCAGACAATATAAAAAGAATTGCTTTGTTTATAAAAGAGTATTTTTGTTGTAAAAAGGAGAAAATGTACTAGCTTGGATTGTATTGTGTAATGAAAACTACCTGGTAGATTTTGAGCAGTTTGTTTCGGATTTTTTTTTCTTTTGTTGTTTAATAGTTTTGCATCATTTGAGTCCTTTCTTGAAAAGGAGCTTCTGAAGCTTGCAATCAAAATTATAACAGCACTTAATCCTCACAGCACTTTCAAAACTGCAAAGGTACCTCGTGCAAAAGCTGGAGAGAGTCAACGATTCATGGTACAAACAGAGAATAAATGCAACAAACATCATTACTTGCACATGTCCTTTTCAAGTTTAACTGCACTGTCGATCAAGATTGCGGTGAAGGAATCATTCAGGAAAGAAGTGTATGAAATCTGTTTCAATTCTTGCCCAAATGGATAAAGAAATATTATGGATCTTTATTTTTTGCTCTTACGGTATGTATATTTTTGCTTATGTTTACTGCAAACCAAGATAGAGAAATAAATGTCATTTAAGGGAACTCAAACTTGGTTTTTTGACTGTCTCTCAGTTGCTCTCCAGTTGTTAAGCAGTATAGGATTTATTTATTTTTACAGAATGGCAATGAAGCCATCTGGGCTCCAATGAATTCACAATGTGGTCAAATATACTATGATCTTTGTAAGTGACTGAAAAAGAAGCCAGCCAGTGTCAAAGGTAGCTTCAGGTGGATATAACTAGTAATCTCATTCACTATAATCCTCACAGCTTGGTGTCCAGTGAATACCAATCTCAGTCTTTGCACATGTCCTGGTTCGTGGTAACAAAACTAAAATAGGTAGAGCTCCAATGTCATCACACGAGGTGATGATAATGTTCAAGGGGAACTGGTAAGAATGATGAAAACCACTTTCATCCACACGTCATCCAGTTTATCACATCAGAAGTCATAGTTCGTTCACTTCTCTGGATAATTTGACCCATGAGTGTGTAGAACCATAAACCATTAGTTCAGGAAAGATAAAAAACATTTCTAAAAAAAACCCTTAATAATAGTGAATCCTGTTTAGATGGAGCAGTTTGGACTTGTTTAAAAGTCTTTCAACACCCACTTGACTAGATTAGAGGTGACGTGTACTTCCACTCACTGACCTTCACCCAGTTCCTGTCTCCCACACAATCCGTAGCTTCAAGCTCTATCCTGAGCGCTCTTCTTTTGTGCCTCCTCCTCAGAAAGAGGTAGAGCAGTGCAGGAAAAGGGAGAGAGCCAGGATTATGTAGCTTTAGAGGTATTTGTGGGTTTAAAATAATTTGATAAGACCAGTGACTTAGATGCACGCATCCTCTCTGCCAGCCATGTACTATATGCATATCACAAGCCTGAAAGAACATTTCAGAGCCTATTGTGAAGACTTGCAGACTTTTTAATATTTAAAATAATTCACAAACTGAATAATGAGTCCAAAGAGATAAAAGTGTCACATAGAGCAGATTATAGGTACCAAGATGCTTGGGCACTGGAACCTCTGCTGGGTAGTGATTTACCTTACTTTACATTGGGCAATTCAGTGACATTTAATTATGAAACATCACATTAATGAATTAGATTAAGCTTGTTTTTGTTTTAAAAAGAAAAACAGGCACATTGAGTTTTATCTGAATATTTAATTGTGAGCTTGATACAAAATGTTGTGTATGTAAACAGAGAAATTGATACAGCTCCTGTGAGGCACCGCATTGGTCTGCTTTCAGCAAATATAGATTTTTGTGTAGCGCCTCTTTAATCACAATAGATTGGTCCCCTGACAATTTTAAGACTATGGCGTCTGGGCTCAACTAGACATGAGGTAGCATACTAAATCAAGGAGTATCACCTACATTAAAACAAGCGATGATTTTAGGTATAAAAATAATAATAATTACAACCACATACGGGCTGGAACAGGCACAAAAACATTATGGCACTTTTGTCTTTGTTGCATAATCTGAATAAAAGAATCTCCTTTGATGTGTGTTTTAGAGCAGGGCAGTTGATTATAGCCCGGCTATTGTGTCCATCTCCTTTAATAACACACAGGCTGCATTCATTGTTTGCTGCCTTAAAGTGCTTCTCAGATAAGTAGTTGACATATCGATCAAAACTGACTTAAGTTAGTTGATTGTTGATGCAGCACTTTGGTTGGCAGTAAGGAACGTTTTTTCTTCACAGGTTTACACCTTCTTTGTGCGTTGCCATAGATGCTACAGTATGATGACAATGCAAAACATGCAACTATGGCAAGTCCAGCATGCCATTTTCCTCCAGGGCTGTCTGCGTCCGGTCATAAACATCCCCAATGGCCTTCACCACTTTGTTGAGCACTGCGCTCAGCTCTTCCTGGTTTTGCACACACACCAGTCTGAGAAAGAATCCCCGCTCTGGCATGGCAATAAAGGCCAGTTCGGCAGCCCTGCGCACAAACCAGGTGTGGTAGGTCGAGAGGGTGTTTTGGTAGGCTTCGCGGCAAAGCTCTGAGGGGCTCCTGAGTCGGCCGGCCGCAGGTGTCTCTGACAGCTTCTGCAAGAAGAGCTTCAGCCAAAGCAGAGCTCGATGCAGGCGCAGAAGAGTCCGGCATCCAGAGTCTGTCTGGTGGTGGAAATCCACCAGGCCTCGATTCAGCTCCACCCAGATCATAGAGCGCACTGAGTTGTACGCATTTACATGGTTCTTTTCCTTTGCCTGTGTGTCCACAGAGTTTAATGAGTGTACATGCGGGGGAAGCTCAGCTTCAGGATTCTCCTCAGACAACAGGGCTAATTGCCGGATTATGGAGGTTTTAGTTTCTATCTCTTTGGATATCAGACCCACCATTGGGCCAAGAGCTTCCATGAACCTGGAACAGTAACAGAACAGAATTAACCATCTGACATGGTCCAGACTCACTCTGGTGGTTGTGAACAAATCAGTCTCTCTCACTGCATTGGTCTTTTAAATGATGATCTTACTTCACTAGCTCGTCCCAGCTGGACAGATATGGCTGAAGTAGCACATCAGAGGTGTAAGCTGGAGAGGCCAGCAGGTGGGAGAGCAGCACTGACACCTGGAAGGTCTGGCCAGGGCACACAGAAAGGACATGTGGACCCTCAACCGCGCCGGCACCACTGCTGTTGGGCAGCTGGGGAAGCTGACGGATGGGGGAGGGGAGTGAGGCAGTTAGCAGGGGGACAAAGAAAGAAAGAAAGCTGATGAGATTTATTTATTCACTGCCCATCTGCTTCCACAAATCAGACTTGTAACATTTCAGCAGATCAATCATTTTACTAGAATGTGTGTGTACATACCTTGTTTACCTGATTATAACCTTTTAAACAAGAATCCCATTGGTAATCCAAACCTCCCTCTGCGGTGAGACAGGAAAGAGGAACATGAGCAAGTCCTACAGTCAGATTACATAATATTATTACTTACAACAGTGGTTTCAAATAAGCGTGAAATGCATGGTGAAATTTGCAAATAAAACTTAAATGCAGTGACTCACAATTATTTCAGTAACATGTTATTTAAAGGGAACATCAAATGTTGAATGGAGAATTTATTTGTCTCGCCTTACTATACTGTATGTTGACTTTGAATTTGATACAGCAAAGATGTTTTAAAACCCGAACAAGGCCGATGAAGAACTTAAGATTTAATAAGAAACTGATACGTAGCATGATTGAACGGAGTAGGGTCACTGATGATATCAAAGTATTTGGGAGTTCATCTTTGAAATTCCAAGAATCTGGAAAAATATCAAATAACGGCATTCTGTATTCTTAATTATGACTTTTAAAACCCAAGAAAAGAAACCCTCTGCGTGGGCTTTGGGACTCCTCTGAAATGTTTATTGCTGCATCCGCTTCAGCTTAAAAAAAGGTGATAAAACAAGGATCTGGAAACGGCTTTCCGTCTACAAGTCACGGCTTGTTTACAATGACCTGAGGGAATGAAAAAATGTCCTACTTTTTGGGAAATCATGGACACTAAATCCTCTGGGCTAGAAAATATGGAGACCAACTGGCTTGTTATCAGCTTACAGTTTAAAAATCAGCATATGTTGCGGTATGAGGGTGCATTAGCACACATGTGGGGTAACTCAAATATCCCTGGGGGCACCATTTAGGTTGGATGATGCATACAGACATTGGAACTACATAAACTAGTATTGTCTTTTTGGGGAGGGCTATTCTCAAAACAAAAAATATATAAATAAATAGCATTCTGTAAATTTTCCAACAATAAAACTGTTGTTAAAAAGATGAAGAGGAAAACTTGGCCTGCCCGATGTCTGTGCCTGGTATCCACTGATTTAATGAAACATATGATCAAGAAAGTAAAACTATGTGTGAAGTTAGAATGAGAAAATATTCAGTTTAAAACCTGCAGCAAATAGTCTCCTAGTTTCCTACCGGCTTCAGAGTGGTGCTTTTTAAAAAGAAGTAAAAAATCAAGAGGGGATTCACCTATTTGGTTTTGCTGGCATGAAATTGTTCTGTTTTTTTCTGTTTCTCTTGCATACTATATATGCGATTATTTTTAATTAATCACAGACTTTCACTTATTTGCAAATCGTTGCATTCAGTTTTAGCCGCATTTTAACAGCGTCTTATTTTTTGCATCAGTGCGTTTTTGGATATCAGACTGAGAAGTGCAATATTTTCGCCCTTTTACTGTAACGCTGCTTTTGATCTGTGTCAGCTCCTGTGGGAAATTTTCTGCTGTGTTTAGCAGCTTGTCACCATCGTTTGTTGACTGTTAGGTGCTGCAGATCTAATGTACGTTGGGCTTTTTTTAGGTTTTCAGTTTAAGCAGTTGCCAAAAAAAACTGTGAAACCGGAGCGAGCAAAAAACAATTCAGATGTGGTCCAGACAGTAATATGAGCTGCACTTTCATTTGACATCCAACAATTAAACCAGAAAAAATGAAATAGAAATACATTTTTATTGCAAAAATACTTACTTTTACTACTTAAAATTACTTTGGAGTTTTCTCACTTACATAATAGCTCATTAGCAAGCTGCCATTTAGTTTTTTTCATCCAGTAAACAGTAAACTGATTATGGAAAGGCTGAACCTCTGTACTCATACATTCCTGATTATTTCAGGTTAGGTATTAGATCATGTTGTACAGTATACAAAGAGAATCATTCTTAGGGGTGTAAATACATTCCCTTGAAAGCAAATCATCATGATGATGAGTTTTGATTCATTTTGAGCTCTGTAGTCCTTATAACAAAGAAAACCCGGTGAACCTTAATTGACGTCATGTGTTCAAGTTGCTGTTGTCCCTAAGTATGTCATCCCTATACAGAAAGCCACACGATCAATAATTTTAATAATGGTGTCCGTACACACCATTATTAAACCATTTTAGCAATATATGCTAAAGATAGAGCTATCAGATTAATGCACTTTGTTTTGTTTTTTTTGTCTAGGCAAATAATCTAAAAAAAGAAATGCGATGCCAATGTTTTGATACATTTTACTGACAGGAATTATGAAAGATTTCCCTATAAATGTCAAGAGAAATCACATGGTCTCAATTTGAACTTTTCTAAAATGATTATTTCAAGCCTTTTTCAGGGCTACATTTAAAGCATGTCTTATATTTTTGGACATACATACTGACAAGGGGTAAGAATTTTCAACAAAGTTAAATTTAAGTGGAAAACACAAGTCAAAGAGTTAACATGTCAGATCCCAAACAGAAATCAATAAGAAGCAGAGTGTGACCACTGTGTAGTCACTGCACCATGTGACACATTCCTGATGTGCATCAGAATGCAGTCAAAACAAGGGAGATTAAATGGATTAATAGTACAACATCAAAATCAAATACTCACGTAGCCAAAGCGAGCCAAGAAACAGCAGCAGGACTAAGATAGCAGCAGCAGCCTTGCTCTTCACACCCATACTGAAGTACAGTTCAGGCCTGCCACTTTGCTTCTGTTCCTTCTCTCTGTCGTTTATCTTTTAATTCCTCTGTGTCTCACATGAGTGCTTGTCCCCTTGTACTGGCTGTCACCACAATTACTCTGTCCCAGACCCCTGCCTTTGACCCCCAGTCATCATACTCCTCCCCAAAACCTCAAATAAAAAGTTCTGTCCATTTTACCACAGAGATCCTCTGTGGATGTTTAAGTCTGCTGGCTCATAATTTTCAGCTACTATCTTACTTCTGTTCTCCTCCTCTCTTGAACTGGCGTCCCTCCTCGGTCCTGCTTTTTCCCCTATCTGATTTTGGGAGCTGGCTGCCTTTCGTTGTCTTGCTCAATCTAAGAGTCCAGAGATCAGCTGAATTTAGCCACTAGCTGATAAAACAGCCAGCACAGCTTGTCCGCCAGTGACCTCCCTCCTTCAGATCCATCCTCAGTATATGCACTATATTCCTGGTCAACTCGGGTAAAACACTTGCTCCCTCGCCTCTCCTCCCACTACTACCCTCCCTCCTCCCTTTTCACTCCTCGCTCTCTGGTTTTCTATAACTCATTCACAGGCACCATAAAGAGCCCCCCCCCCCCTCCATACCTTCCAACAGTGCTGACAAACATTTCTCAAAACAGGTTGGTTTCTAAGTGTGTACAGTAGCATGAGTAATTAATTACTGTGTAAAGGTCATGACAACCGTCTATTGACTCATTCAAGGCAAATAAAACAACAACAAAAAATCAGTTTGATGGCTGAACGGAGAGAGATGATACCGAATCCATGACTATCAAACTTTAACTACGTTTGTCCAAGCTAAGGACGGAGAGCAGTAAAGCTGACGAGACAAAGGAAGGGAATGAAATTAGATATTGGATATTTCATTTCCTCTTTTTTTTCTCTCAAGTTGAGGCATTCATTTAAATATATCATTCTGGACCTCTAAATATAACATATTAAATGACTTCATTTTAGTACTCTAGAATAAAGTCATCAGTAAAACAGATTGGTTTGGCTCGTAAATGAGTGCTCACATGATTATCACCTCGGATAAGTGATAAGAATGAGAAACCAAGGGGTTGGTCCCTATCAGTGCCGCTGCTCTGATGGTGATAGGGGGAGGTGTGCAGACATGCTCAAGCCAAACCACATGGGTGCTCATGAAGAAGGACTTAACAATGGTATTTTCCTGCAGAGCAGCATGAAAAAAGTGAAAGCAAGGCCTTTCATTACAAGGCTGGGAGGGGGCTGGTCACGGGGCTTTTATCCAGTGCAGCCAATGAATGATCCTGTCTTAAACATGCAGTAACAGACAAGGGGAGGCTGGAGGGAAACCTGACTGATTCAGATGCTTTGGCTTCACATAATAACTACAATGCTTTTATGGAACAGCGCACATTTTGAAAAAGATGCTAAATGCCGTTTGTGTTAACACTGTTAGCAGCAAAAGTCAACATGGTGTAAAAGTGCCAAAGGCTAAAACACTAATTCACGCTCAGTGAGTCCGTCTATTCATATAAGCTCAGTAGAGCAGTAAAATTCTATTTTTGTTTCTTACACCGCCATGTTAGATTTTCCAGTAAATTTGATCCACCCTATGAGTAGAGCTGATCCACACTGGGGGAGTCAAAACATTAAACCACAGCGCCAAGTTCTTTCATAGAATCATCCCAGACTACAATAATAATATAAGTTCAGGTTCAAACAATTCAGAACTAAAATATTCATCCACTTTTCTACAACATCACCAATTGAGATTACAACAGAAGTCACACAAATAGTCCAATCATTCAATGTGCATTGTTTTACAAAGTCTCAAAATATACACAAGCCTCCAAGCCATTCATCCATTTTTAATATCTGCTTATTCCAAAGCAGGGTTGCAGAGAGGCCTGTCCCATCACACCCTGTCCATCACAGAACCAAGTCAAAGAGACAAACAACCACTCTTACTCACACTCCAAAAACTGGAGACATCTAACATAACCTGTATAACTGATAGGAAGCACGAGCACCCGAAGGTAACCTTGTATCGGAAGAACATACAAAGTCTACACATAAAGGTTCCAGCCAAGGAACCTTCTTGCTTTGAAGCGATGGTGATAACCACAACACCACCCCCTCACTGGAGCAGAACAGGAAGTATAATTAATTATGATATATATCAAATGTAAATTTCATAGTGGGGTCTCAAACGTGAAATTCATATTAGGTAAGAAAGGCAGTAATCAGAGACATAACAATAAGGCCAAAGGCAAAACTCTAAAGGAGCAGCAACAGCTCTACAGCAGTGATCAGATGTCTTTTCATGGACCACTTTAACCTGCATACTTCACAAAGCTTGTACCACAAAAAAGCCACTGCTTAAAAGTGTATGAACAGCTCTATATCCAGAGAAACCCAGTGAAGCATGGTATTGTTGTACCAGCATAATAATGTGTGATCTTTCATCAGCAAGGCTATAGAAATTGATCTTATTTGAAGGAATTTTGGAGTGAAAGGCTATTTC
Source organism: Craterocephalus stercusmuscarum (assembly GCA_037177115.1). Classification (NCBI taxonomy): domain Eukaryota; kingdom Metazoa; phylum Chordata; class Actinopteri; order Atheriniformes; family Atherinidae; genus Craterocephalus; species Craterocephalus stercusmuscarum. Next base: position 7,159,865 of record JBBDHI010000016.1, read on the forward strand.
TGTCTTCCAGAGAATCAAGACTGGTACCGAGGTTCACAGTTCACAATTACCCTGATCCTACTGCTTAAAGCAACGGTCAAGTCTTTTAAGGAGAAATATTTCAAAGTCTTGGAATGGCCTATAAGCCCAATCTGTAGTATAAGATTACTGAATACCAGCAGAACTCATCCAGCTTAAGGAGCTGGAACTAGTTTGTCTTGAGAATTTAGTAAAATTCTCAGCTGCTAAAACCTATAGAGAAATCCATAAGACCCTTGTAGATGCAATAATGATACAATATTCTACCAAGTATTGACTTTTTCACAAAAGATAGTTAATACTAACTGAAAGAAAAATTCCAACGTTTCAACCAACAAAGTAGGACAATTTTTATTAATCATCCTCAGACCTGCTGCAAACTGTTAAAAGAAAACAAAGGAGCAAACAAATCAATAATCTCACATCTGCAGAAGCTCTGATTAGTTTGTTATTCTTGGCCGTATCTCAGATGATGATGACCCATGGACTCAGGACTTTGTGCCCTGGTTTCAGTGGAGAAGCCAAGTCAAGCATCATTCTTAGAAATGCCTCACCCAGTGTGTGATTCTGTGATAGCATTATTCTATTCTATTCTATTCTATTCTATTCTATTCTATTCTATTCTATTCTATTCTATTCTATTCTATTCTATTCTATACTATTTTATTCTATTGTTTGCAGGAATGCCTAACATTAGGCTAATAGTTGGGTCAAAAGTTACACAGTATCCCTTTAACATAGTAACGCCACAGTAGTTGGATACCCCAGCTCACTGGATGGTGGTGGCTATATTTAAACCATTTGTTGCAAAAACAATTACAGATGACTGTGCAACATTTCTCCATGTCAGTGATTCTGTAAAAAAGCAAAACAGATCAGAAAATCAGATGGAGCCTTAGACTAGCTGGACCTTGTAATAGATAAACTACTGAATAAATATAAGCTTGTTATCTTAAATGACAGACGATGGCACATGGAAATGAATATTTTCTAACATTTTCCCTGATTAAAATGGAGATTAGGTATCATATTATATCCATATGTATGTATGTATGTATGTATGTATGTATGTATGTATGTATGTATGTATGTATGTATGTATGTATGTATGTATGT
>JBBDHI010000016.1:7194644-7207093 GCA_037177115.1 Craterocephalus stercusmuscarum
TAATCTTTATCAAAAGTTTCCCTTTTTTATCATAAAGTTTGTAAAAAACAAACAAACATGAAATTAAATTCTTTGTGAATGTCAAAATAGCCCGTTTATGGTCAATGCATTATACAGCATATTGCTTTAATCTTCATTTTGGTATTGGTAAACAGCTTAGAAATGAATGAGACACAATTGAAAAACATGCTAATCTGCTGAAGAAAAAGAAGGCACGGCTTAATGACTAACTACACTATAAACTGATTGGATGGCAGAGGAAATCCAAAATGAGGTCACATTGGTAGCTACTGGTGAAAGTCTGTTTAGATCACCCTGCAGTATCTTGCAATAAAACTTTATTGGCTATGTGATTAGAGAGGTCAGAGCAGGGCACGTATGCAGACAATGTTCTGTCCGAAGTACATAGATAGTCGCGTTTGTGGAGGTCCACTGTAATTTTTCCAAGTTATTTGTCCCTGATGCAGCACCGTACCTCTTCAAGCGCAGAAAACACTTGAGGAGTGTTGCGTGCAGCCAATCGCCAGTACAACCCCAGACTAATTCAAGGCTGGAGTGGGAGGGAGGATTTAGGAAGCATAACATGGCGAAATAACAAGTTTCGATCTTGCCTGCAGGTAGAAACTGCACCATATAGTGCACTGTTTGGATTATATCGGTAAAATAGCGAAAATTGGACGCCGCTGAACAACAGAGACGCTTAACTTTAAAGACCGGGGTGCTCTAGCCTACAAGTATTACGGTGGCTGACGAGAACATAAAGCCTGCCTGTCTGCCTGCTTGTGTTTTCCCCGGAAGGTTGGCAGTACTAGGCGCGACTGTCAACACAGAAAATGCATGGCGAGGGAAAGTTTATTCTGGAAAAGACTGTTTAGCGTGCTAGCTCAGCTACGTCAGCTAGCTGCTTAAGGTTATTTTAATCGGACACACCTGAGACGGTATTCGGATTACCTTGCGCTCTGGCTGAAATTCGGGGAATATTTAAGTCGTGGTAACAAGTTTGACAACTGCAACCGCAACGAACTGTATTTTATTAGAGACATATATTTTATTTTTATTTTTATCCACTCTTGTTCTCCAGCAATATTCCAAGAGCATATCCATTTAAGGCTATTGATGACAGCCTGACGATCGGTTCTGGTGCGGTGCGGACGGACCCGGACGCCATCACATCAGACGTTGCGTTCTCCTTAAAAACAAGCACTGCGCTTTATAGGCGTAATTGTTGTTTTCTACTTTATCAGCATAATGAGGAATGTTCCGGTGGGACATTAGACTTATCCGGTATTTTTTTTTATATCCTCGACATGTATCAGTGTATCAAATGTAACATTAGTAGGGATGTTGTACAGCAGGAAAGACGCGGTGTCTTGTCAAAATGAACGCAGCAAGGTGTTCAACAACAGTGAAGGTGCATTGCATTTAAAACCTGCCAGTTGTTAATTCGGTAGTAATGGCTGGTAACAGCGTCGCTAACAGTTTGTTGAAATATCTTACTTCACATTGAACGTCTTTTGGTCAGATTTTGCAGGCGGTGTTTTTGTAAAACTGCGGATAACACTATAGCTCTCGGCCAGAGTTGACGCGAGCTAGCCAACTGGGTGCGTCTGTGCTGCTCTGCGATGGATTTGCTAATCTAAGTGTTGTTCTGCAACAGTTTCGGCACACCGGGAAGCCAGTTTACTGCATGTTTCCTTTAGAATAAGCCGTCATAAGTTCGTTTGCGGCCACTTGATTCCTTACCCCCTCAAAGTTCGTCTGGTCAAATAACTGGCTAACTTGTTAGCTAACGTCACAAGTTTCGCCAGCTATGTCTGAAAACGCCCCCACACGAAGCCTGGATGACATAGACCTCGCAGCTCTGAGGGTGAGTATAACCATTATTATTGCAAGATAAGTGTGCACCACTTAAGTCATGTAAAATGGTGGCTGACAAACTCTTTACATGTTATGTCATGTGAATGTTTTTCTAACACAAGCACAACTATTTAAACCCACGCAACAAAGTTGAAATGAAATAAACACCCTATGGCCTATTTGTAGGCAGATTTTTTTTTTTAATTTAAAATCAGGTGTCCATTGGATATCTGCAGATTTCTCTACCTCATCAACCAAATTCTCTAATAACTGACATTTTTAAATTGAATGTACACATAGAAAAGACTAAAAGACAACACCAGGCTCAAGATTTTGCTTTTATATTTAGGCTTAAGGTGCATATTGTAAAATTAATAAAATAGTCATAAATCTGGTATGTTTGATTTACTGAAGTCCGAGATATTTTGGTGTTTTCATGTGTCTCCTTTTGAAGGTTTCTGACTTGGAAAATCTGTCTGGCATATTTCACCACTCTCCTGTAAAACTGTGGCACACTATACAAGGCAGAAAATGAACTGACTCATCTTTCTGAGTGTATATTTCTAAATGAAGCTGCATCTTCTGTCACCTGCTTTTTCAGCCCCCTCCCCCCAAGCCCGATGAAGCATTGTGTAATTTCAGGATGATAAACCCACTTCAGGCAAACAAACCGTTTCTTTTCAGGATATGTAATTATTGTTTATTGTGATTTGGTTTGGCATTTGGATACAAATGCATGATGATCCTGGTGTAGTTTTGCTTTCCTATTCATGATTATTCTACATTGATATATATGAATTAGCCTAATAATAAAAACAGGATTTCATAAAATGTCAGTATGTGCTTTTATGCTTTTATAGAGTAACAGAAAACTGAAGCACGGTCGCCTCTAGTCTACACAGAGCTAGTCTCATAACAGTCTTTCCTCCTTTTTAATCTAATTTTTGAACATCCTTGCATAGAAATTGATCAGAAGGGGTCTTCACAAAATTGGGTGTAAACTGGAATAAAATCTAGTATATCAGTATTACATATGGCAATATATTAGAAAGATATTCAGTTTGAATTGATGCTCATTGATTTCTAAATCAATGCATGGTTATGACCCTAGCAGGTACAAGGAAGACCTGGAGTAATGTTCTTTTATTCTGCTCTTTAGATCTAGGAAGTATTAGTTTTGTGTAGTTTTTGTTTACTTTGATTTCCACCACATACAGCTGACCGATGGTGAAATGGCATGGCTGGAAACCCTCAGAATAGTCTAATATTTTTACTGTCTAATTAATTAAATTTTGAATTATTATTGTTATTATTATTACTGTTAATACATTACATTAGTATTGAAAATCCTGTTGAGTGGCATCAGTTTGATTTGCATATATTTTTCTTTGGTTTACCACCAAAATCTGCTTGGCCAGCAGTCACCCCAGTGTGAAATTGTTCTTGTGACTATGGAAACTGATCACTTCGAGGTGCCATGGAGAATTTTCTCCTAAACAAACAAAAAGGTCTTGGGTAATATCCCAATATTAATTATGTGTAACATTGAAGCTCATTGTAATATGTTAAGGTGCATTTTCATCATGAAACATTTGCTATTTGCTATTTTAATTTTTAGCCACCATTTTCTGTGTTTTCCAGCATATCTTGTCCATTACCATCACCTGTCAAATGTTGGAAGAGAGAGTGGTGATACATTATGAAGTCCTGCCAATAATTTCACAGAGTGTACATGTTGTGCATTTTAATCTGCTAAACTATTGGCTCAGCATCTTTAAAGAAATTTCCAACAAAATCCAGATGCATGGTAGTATTATATAACAATACTTGGCTGAACACAGGCACCTACATCATTTAGTCAAAAACACTAATTTATACACTAACGGCACAAATAAGTTCAAAGCATTCTGTGGAATAGCATTTGTTACAGGTGGAAACTCCTTTATGCCGTCTCCATCACTACCGAATTTTTATTTACAACATTTTGGTCCTTCAAACCTTTTTCATTGTTAGCTTCTCTCCAATACACCTGTCGCTTATCAAGGTGAGCAAAGCAATTTTCTCACAAACCATGAGAAATAAGAAAACAAAGCAAGATAAACTCTGGCAACGTTGTATCAGTTCCTTCAGTTTTGTTGTTGGAAATTGATTCTCATCACATTTTGAGTTTCAAACAAAAACTCCACTAGTGTAATGATGACATTGGATGTTTTCCAGCCCTCTGGAAACAAAACACAATAACAATCGTGTCTTGTGAATTTAAGTTGTTCCAGTGTAATTGTGTAGTTGCTGTTGTATTTCGGTTTGAGAGAGATGGTTGCTGTATTTTCCCAAAAGCTTTGACTGAAAGATTTATTGTGTCTCTTTTAAATTCACATTCTTGCAGGAAATGCATTTTCTATTTCCTCTTGGTCCTTCACTAGAGTCTTTTGAACTGATGTGACTTTTTGTCCTCCAAACTTATCAAAGCTTGATTTTGTTTCACTCATTGCATTGTGAACTGAGGTTTTCCTCTGTCAGGGATGTTACATTTTATGCAGATTTATGAGATGTTGTGTGCTGCTGGTGCTATATCTCCACTATAACTGTACCCTTCCCCTACTTCCATCTCGTTTTTCTCATCCCACTCTCACCGCTGGACGTGGGTGAATCTACCACCTCTGCCTCGCCACCCACTCAGTCTTTACATTATTTCCACCCATACCGTCATTCGCCTGCCTCCTATTTTACGTCACAATTCCTTTCCGTTTTCTGTCCTCATACATAACATGCTTAAAAATCTGTTCTGTATGTTTGTCAAAACATGGGCTCTGTGTATTTGCATAAAATGTTTGGTCATTTCTCTTGTTTTGATGCCAAAGGTTTTCCAAGTGAAAATGCCTTTTTAAATTTTTTTTACTTAAATTCCTCACCGCCCCCCACCCCCATCCTTACCCCCTTGTTGCAGGGAGAAAACCCAACATTGGAATTGGATGAAAGCAGGATAGGTCATGGTGTACATTCTAAACCCAAAGCAGCAGTCTCACCACCCACACATCTTCTTAAAGCCATATTGAAATTACATGAAAGTGGAACTGCTTGTCATTTTCCCTTGTCTCTAGAGGGAGGGGGGTTGCATAATTTAGTCAAAGCAACCTACTCATTATTAGTGTTGGTGGAGAATGTGTTCAGGGCACTGAAAAAATAAAATGAAAAAATCAAGGAGAGATTGGTTCGGTCCATGTTGCCAGAATCCATTTGTGTAAAATGAAACTTATCAGTATTTATTGTATCTGAGTCTCTTCCATGTTAAGTCATCTGGGTGGATAGAAAGAAATATCGACTTAAACCGGCTTTAATGTACACAGTAGAAACCATTAGGGTTGCCTCTCTGGATTTTATCTGGTTTCTGCTCTAAAGAGGGCCGCATGTTTTTATGAGGGTGCTTTGAGACTACAGAGCTGCAGCTGTGCTCACTTTCAGTAATTGTACTCATGTTCTGAATATATGACGACACGGTGACCCGTGTACAAGCCTAGTTTTAGTTTTTCATCAGTACGTCGGCACATTTTGTCTTTAGGGTTGTTCTTATTTTGCCTTTGTGAAAATATAGCCGTAGCCAGATTGCAGCATTTACAAGAGCAGGTGCAGCTTAGTGGGATTTCAGATATAAAAAAAAGCCAACTCTTAAATGAGGGAACATGAATTAATCGGCATGATCTGCAACCTCAACTTAGGCTACTGAAGTGTACATGCGGAGGATTTGTAGAAAAACAAAGCAAAAAACACCCATTGAAAGAAAAACAAACAAAAAGACTGCCTGCTTCATGTGCGCAGATGTTTTATTTGTTTTCTTTAATGTTGAGAGAAGCAAAGTTAAATACGACTTTGCAGGAATTCTCTCTCTCTTTCCGTTTATTTGTATGCAAAAATGAATCTAACCCTGCTTTGTCTTTGTGTTATATAACAAATTAATGTCTTTCTCTCGTAGGATCCAGCAGGGATCTTTGAGCTGGTCGAGGTTGTTGGCAATGGGACATATGGGCAGGTGTACAAGGTGAGCCATGATGCCTACGTTACATCAGAGCAAACACCGGCTCCTATGGAAAACTGAAGCATTTAGGGTTTTTTTTTAGGGACCATATTGAATGTCTTACAAAAGTAAATGTGATGGATGGAAACTGAAAAATGTAAATAAAACCAGTAATGATTCTTGATGGGTTAAAAAAATATATCAAACATGGAGTACAATGTTCATTTGAAACTTTGCTGAACATTATAACGGTGATTCATTTTGTTTTTCAATCAGGGCCGTCATGTGAAGACGGGCCAGCTGGCTGCCATTAAGGTGATGGATGTAACTGAGGAGGAAGAAGAGGAGATCAAAGCTGAAATCAACATGCTGAAAAAATACAGCCATCACCGCAACATAGCCACATACTATGGTGCCTTTGTCAAGAAGAGTCCACCAGGACACGATGACCAACTTTGGGTCTGTTGTCTCTGCTGCCTGATGTTCTGATGGCTTTATAGGAGCATTTGTCATGAACCGCGCTCACTAAATGTATAATGTTTTGTGCGTAGCTGGTGATGGAGTTCTGTGGAGCAGGCTCAGTGACCGATCTGGTGAAAAACACTAAAGGCAGCTCCCTGAAAGAGGACTGGATTGCTTACATCTGCAGAGAGATCCTTAGGGTGGGAAATCATAGCCCCAGCTATCAAATCATCTATGCTGCGAAGGTTACTGCTTACTGACCAGGTTTGACTTCTTCTTTGTGTGTGAACAGGGGCTTTCTCACCTCCATGCCCACAAAGTCATCCACAGAGACATCAAAGGCCAGAATGTGCTGCTAACAGAGAACGCAGAGGTCAAGCTTGGTATGTTGAAATAAAAATACTTTTTTTCCTTTTTTCTTTCTGAAGTACTTGTGCTTATATTCTCACACCTCGCCCCCCTCCCTTTCTCCTCAGTTGATTTTGGGGTAAGTGCTCAGCTGGACAGGACTGTTGGTCGTAGGAATACTTTCATTGGCACGCCTTACTGGATGGCACCTGAGGTCATTGCCTGCGATGAGAACCCGGACTCCACCTATGACTTCCGGGTAATTGCAGCAGTGCTGTGTGTGTGTGTGTGTGTTTGTGCCCTATGCTTTAAGAATTAAAAAAATAACCAAGAAAAAACTGTTGTGTGTTTCCTACAGAGTGATATTTGGTCTTTGGGAATAACAGCCATTGAGATGGCAGAGGGAGCTCCTCGTAAGTGCATATCTTTCTTTGCATGTCTGCTTTAACTGTTCGATGTTGACTTGTGCAGTTTTGTGGTATCTACTCGGCACAAGATGATTTCTAATGTCAAAGCCAATTTGAATAATCTCATGAATGAATGTCTTGCATATGCAGCCTTGTTGTCTGGGTATTCAGATGGACGGATGACTCACAGTAATCAAGGTAGTGTAGTCCTGTGCTGGCAGTTGGCATGTGGAGGCTGATTGCACAGATCTGAAGACAGACAGAGATGAACAGAAAAAAACATAACCTTGGCACCTTGGCGGGGTAAATAAAGTGCTGGAATGAACTTTATTTCAAGAAGGTTAACAGAAATGTTATGGGAACTGGAAATATTTTACGCATGTCAATTTTAGCTAATTTCCAAATTAGACAAATGACCATTTAGTTTATTGCATCTTTTTTTGTTTGGGGCTTTCTATTATTCGTTTAATCTGCAGCAGGTGGACTATCACTCTTTGAGGTGACTCACTGAACCACTGCAGAATATTTGTCTTGGTCATCTTCAGAAACTCCGAGTTACTTCACAGTATGTTTTGGGTCATTATCCATCTGTTCTTTTATCGGGCTGCAAAATCAACTTTTCTGCTATGGTCTGAATCTGAGCTGACAGTATGTCCATGTACACTAGGGCTGTCCCCAATGCGTCGATGAATCGACGTAATCGATTCAATAAATACGTCTATTTATAAAACGTGCGTCGAGAAAACTGAAAAATAACAACAAACAAATTGAATGCTCTTAAGAAGCTAAGATGACAATGTGCAGAGAGAATGAGACCGAGCGAGTAATTCAGAATAAGGTAGCGAAGCATCAACAAGTAGGCTACAATTCATGGTCCACCACGTTGTCCACTAGCACATGCTATAAAAGTGCGGCGATTACTTTACAAATGCCGGATAATATCGTACTCTGCCAGCTCTGCAAAGTGAAAATGACGTTTCACGCAGTAGGACTGCAATTAACACACATTTGAAGCATAAACACCAGCAAAGCTCTGTAATTCGACTCGTGTTTATTTTTTGTAATCATCACACATTCAAACATTAACACGGGTCATATTTATGATGGTGTAGTATTTTACCAGTTACCAACTTCTTAATCACCGGCAGCGTCACTGCCAGATTGAAAGTAATTTAAGTACCGCAACTCACGTTAACAGCGTGCATCATTAACGGTGATTCGGCTCTTCACCTTCTTGTTTGCTTAATATTGTGTAGAAAGTGGACTAAACTAACGCTACATGCTATTTTTATTATGTTGCTTCTCATGTGAAGTTGCTATATGGTAGTGTTGTGTGGTATTTATGATTTTATTATTGCAGCTACTCAAATTTTACACATTTATATTTATGTAAGAGGAAAATAAAATATTTTGGGAGAGCGTCAGAATGCAGCTTAACTCTTTTTCATTCAAATTGAACTGTAAGCACATTTTTATAAGAGGATTTTTGTCAAGACTGTTTAAGAGTGCTACTAAACTCAGTCGAAATTGCACAAGATTTTTAGTATTCTATAAAATGTTTGAAGTTGAGAACGTTTTTGGTATTTGTTCTGGGTAAATTCTTTTTCATATTCATCAAGTACAAAAAAAATCGTTAATTATTAAATCGAAAAAATTATCGAATTGTTAGATGCATTGAAAAAATAATCGACAGATGAATCGATTCAGAAAATCATTGTTTGGGACAGCCCTAATGTAGACTTCAGAATTTGTCTGGCTGCCTCTATCTTCTGTCACATCATCAATAAGCACAAGTGACTCAGTGCCATTGGAAGCTACGCATTCTAATACCATTACTCTGCCTCCATGTGTTTTACAAATGATGTATACTTTCCATCATAATCTGTTAGAAGTCTTCTCTTTGTATTGAATGATCTGAGTTTAATCTGCCCAACGAATGATGCTCCAGAAATGCTGCTCTGACTTTTCATGCTGTTTCTTTAAATTTCCTTGACTTGTACTGCATTTATATCCTTGAGGCTTAAAACTGGTTTTCACCTTGTGGTGAACTCTGTTTACTCTAATGAAATATTCTTATTATGTTAGACTTTGTCTGCCTCCCACTGAGTGTTTTTCAATCATGGATGTTGTACAGGCCCCTTTCCCCAATATCATTTCCAAAAATATTTTGCACGTTTTGTGTGTTTGCTTTTTGTTTCAAGAAGTCTTGCTCCATTTGTGTTTGAGCTCTTTAAATTTCATGTTTTCTAATTGTAAATGTCACAATTATAATCTAATCCAGACCTGTTCACTACATTATTGATGAAGAAATAATTAGCTCGTCCAGCTTAACTTGAGCTTTAGAAACAGACTGCACCACATTAAAAAGCTTTGATAGCAAATTCTTGTGATGTAAAGCTGAAAGTCTGTACCTTTTTAACAAGCAGAACATTTATTATATTAATATATCTAAACTGTTTTAGTATATGGCTGAAATGACTAAATTTATTTCTGTCAAAATATTTGCTGAACCTACTGCATATCATGTTTGGATGGCATGCTTTAGTTCAGGGTTTGTATAGTCTAAGGTTAGTTATGAAATATGGGTTAGTAATTGTAAATGTCTATTAATATTTTAAAAATTGCAAATGTTCTAGAAAGTGTCTTTTACAACATAGATAGAAACCACCAAGCTCCTATAGTGCTGCTGTGAGTGACGTGCAGTATGGTGCACATGCCAACTGTCAAGCTGGTGTTGGTGTGCTGTCATAAATTATGCAGCGTGTACTTACTCACTCTGTCTGATTTAGTGAAGTAGGTTTATAGAGTGAATTAGTATTTGTTTTTACAGTAGATTCTTTTTTGATGGAAGTGCTGAGAACATTTGTTTTCTTAGAAGGCCAAGTTGTCTGCTAACTGTATAATTCATGGTTTTCTGAGCATTGCTAGACAAAATAAGCCGTGTCGAGACTCATTTTGTTGCTTGAAAACATTGTTCATGCTACAACACCATAAATGTTTTCGATTTCTTACATTTATTTAGGTGGTGATCAAGCATCATTAGTGATGTGCTGAATCTTATCTTATTTGTATGGCCTTGCTCCTTTTATAACCACAGTTTATCATGCTAACCATCATGTTTGTAATGGTAACATTAGCAATAATTAGATTTTAATCAGTGTTTTGATGTAGTGTTTCAGTGAAAGCTATCACTACCTGTTAATGGTAGGAGATAAATGACCCTTGCAGGGCGATAAATGGCATTAGCTGCGTTTCAGTGTCATACAAGCCACTAACCATATGATGACATGTTTATTTTTAGCTTGTTTTTAAACCTATGAATTATTAAGCTTCTCTTGACTGTCTCTTGGGAATTCTACTCACTGCATCAGATATTATACCTCTGTTTCTTTCCTCCAACTGGTTAATAAACTGTAATAATTTACATTAATTCAGACCATTGGAAATGTCTATACACTTTATCAGCATCATAAACAAGAATCATCAAGAATCATAAACATCCCATACACACATCATCAAGAATCATAAACATCTCATAGACACTGCCTCCAGGAATGTTATAAAACAGTGTTAGGCATCAGTCTATAACCCTGAACTAGAACCTGTCTGCTGACAGTATACTGTACTACCAGGGCTGCCAACATCCTGTCAGTGTGTCCTTATAAATGCATGTTATTATGGGACATGTTATCATTTTATCTGGGATTCTTATTTGTTTGATATTGCCATTCAAATGCTAAAATGAAAAATTCCCCTTGCCTTTGGCAATCTTAGTCACGTTGCATATGTCCAAAAGACTGTGTTACAAAAGCCTATTTACTGTGAAACTCCAAAGCTAACCAGTCAGGTTTAGCTACCTACCTACGCTGGGAACACAATGACTCACAGTCCTTGCTCTTGCATTCAGTGTAACAATAAGCCTGAGGCACCAGTAAAGATTGGATAACAACAGCTATATCCATGTTTCAGAATACAAAAAAGAGAGGAAAAAACATGTGTAACAGTGTCTAAGATTATTTGCAAACTAGGCAAGGTGAGAAGAGTCTTACATCAAATTTATTCTTGTATACCTTTTAATTTGTTCACAAGCTCTCAGCATGGGTAGGATTTAACTCTCCTAATCTTCTTTATTTCTGTAGCTTTGTGCGACATGCACCCAATGAGGGCCCTCTTTCTGATTCCTAGGAACCCCCCTCCAAAACTTAAATCCAAGAAATGGTGAGTGCCATTCAGCCTTTTTGATTTACATATAACACTTTTTTTTTTTAACAATTATGTTGTTTTGAACTGTGTGGTAAGTTCATTTGTTTCAGATACAAGTTCCAAATACACATGTATGAAAATGGGATGTAAAATCAGACAAAGTGGTTAAAAACTACCTCAGTGTGTTGAGCTACATAATCAATCTTAGTTCTGGTGATGGTCTCTTGTTAATGACCCCGCCACTGTGTCCATTTGTGCAAGGTGTGTCATGTGGGTTTGGGTGTTCCTTAGACTTTCTTCCACTGCTAAGCTACATCCCCTATTGAGGTTTGCAGCACTACCAGTAAACTGTTTGCGAAGCACAGCTGGTCAGAATCTCTGAAACCAACCCAAATTCATCTTTGATGGTCACACTAAACAACTCCTGCTTGGCCTTTTGATACCTGTTAGATGGCTCTGGAACCCTTCAAGCTAACCAAGCTCGGTAGGATTCCTCCTTCATTGTTATGGCATCTGTCTCTTCAAGGTTCCACTATCTGGTTCAGGGGAGTTCTGCCACAATAAGCACCAGAAACATTATGGAACACAGCCCATTCAGACTCAGTGTTTCCTTTTTTTCCTTGGGACATAGGAGGAGGTTGGAGGTTAAAGATCTATGGGGTCATGTGGTTCTCATCACACCATAAACAGATGTTGGGGGCACTGAATTTGTCCATCATTTGTCCACCACCTTGCAGCTAAGCTGTCTGTTCACCACCAGGTGGTGATAAATTGACAGCTTAGTCCTGTTCACACAAATGTACAAAACATGTCGATTTCATGATTCAATTACAATGGTCAACCTGCAACTTACATTGAACTGGTACCAAGCAGAGATGGTGCTAGGTGTGTGTCCTGTATCCCTAATGCATTTAAATCTGAAGGGACGCAGTAAAGTCACCACCGATGTGTCCTGAGGACACACCTAGTTTTCCCAGTAAAATGATGGACCGTGAACAACAACTTGTTTTAAGTAATTTGCCTCCACCAATTTGGACTCTATTCCGGTTACAAATTAAATATTGAAAAAACCCAGATTCTCTTCTTTAACTATTCACCCCAAGAGGACATAAGTACCCAGTTCAAATTTAAATGGAAAACGAAAACTATTAGGTATTTAG
>JBBDHI010000016.1:7211853-7232684 GCA_037177115.1 Craterocephalus stercusmuscarum
CCCACAACTGAGGGGGACCCAAAAATGGAGCGGTACGGGTCGGTTTAATGGGACGGTTCCACAGTGGAAACGCTCAAAATAGCGACCCGACCCGTATTGACCCGTACCGACCCGCTCAGTGGAAACGGGGCTATAGTGTATCTGTTAATTTGACTAATGCAATGCATGACAACTATACACCGTGCAACCAGGTAATGAATATTAGACATTCGCAGTTAAAAACCTAATGCAGAAAGAAATAATTATCCTACATTTGGGTACCTCATGAAATCTAAATCTCCTATTTTTTTGTTTTGTGTATTTGTTTTGTATTTGAATATATCTGCCAACGTTTTGTCCATATATTAGTTGAATATTCTGGTGGATGACTAAATGTTGAAATGCACACTACCTGAATGTGTATCCATTGTAAAACACATAATCTTCATCTTACTTTGATTTCAAGTTGACATTTGTTTATGCCAATGGTAGAATGTTAAGTTGGACATAAAAAGAAAACTTATCTTGTTCAAAGAATTTAAGACATGTCTCATTACCCTACTAATAATTGTAAGGCTGCATGCCAAGTGTAAGCAGATCTGACATCTTAGAGGGGATATGGGATATTTGAAATTGGTATTTTCACTTCAGGGACATAGAGCAGGATGTGGAGGTAGATATAAAGCTAATACTGTCTTTTTTGGACCTTTTTTCCCAAACAATGAGTCTTAACAACTCAATTATGGAGAGTAGCATTAAGTGCTAAGTTTAGGTGGATTTCTTTCCCCACAAAGAAAATAAATCTTGTTTCAGTGACCTGTGTGTCTGTATATATAGATTATGTCTAGGTAGGTAAATACTGTTTACTCTCAGTTATGTGAAACTGCCACTTTCACTTTAAATTACCTGCAAGCTCAAAAGATAATCTGATGCAGGTTTGTATTTGTTTATTGAAATAACTTCCCCACATTCCTTTCCTGCTTATCCATTTTTCTCCAGGTCTTTGCAGGGGAGAACTGTCTCATAAGCAGACTAGTTCCATTCTGCAGCCCTAGCTGCTATGCTCATTTCTCTTTTCCCTGTCACCCCTTTCTCCCAGCAACAGAGAAAAGAGCGAGAGATGGTGAGGCAGCAAGAAAAAGGTCCTCATCGGAGACTCGACGATATGAGACGGGAGGAAGATAGAAGGATGGCAGAGAGGGAGCAGGTAACCAACCATGAGAGGCGCAGAGCTGCAGCCAGCCAGTCAGTGAAGTGTGGGTGTGTCTACCAGCAGCACAGTGCAAGTTGCTCTGGTGGTGAAATTCCATGAGTAGGTTGCCATAGCAGCAAGGGTCTAAATTAGTGTATTTACTCAGAGATGAGTTTTCTGTGGGTGAGCTCGCTTCATCTCTTGGGCTCCGTTTCCGTCTGCCTCAGTGGCATCAGGGTATCATCACCTTTTATCGCTACATACTGTATATTTTTTAACCTGGAACCTCAAACGTCATAGTTTTATAAACTGTTACTCTTCCTCTGGTAAATTATCTTGCCTCCAATCTAGGTCAATTAGTGCTTTCATGTTTCTTCTGCATTGCCACATTATATGAATAAACAGAATGTCTGTTGTCTTGCTACAAATAACCGAATCTTGATTTTTTTTTTTTTTAATCCATGCTCGATTTCTGTCACTAGAAAGGTATTGCAAGGTATTATTTGTGTCTATCTTCAATCTGTCACAATTCTTTGTTTTGTCTTTGACCCTGCCTCCTTGCCCTTCTGCAGGAGTTTATTAGACATAAGTTGGAAGAAGAACAGCGGCAATTAGAAATCCTTCAGCAGAAGCTGCTTCAGGAGCAGGCTCTGCTTATGGTAACCTTTCTCTATCAGCTCTTAATGTTTTTTGTTTTGCTTGCACGTCTTGCACTTTCTTATATAAATTTATCAATAAAGGAGATTCACCATTAAGCACTGAAATCATTTAAATTGTCCATTTTGGTTGGCTGTTTTTTATTCAGAAGCAAAAAGCGTTATGTTATTCGTTGCTTTGCAGGTAGATTATTTTAGGATAAGTTATCTGAGATTAACATTTCTAGAAAAATATTGTAGAAGTTGAATTTGCAAATGAGAGAGTAGATGAGCTTCATCCTAAATGTTGAGCTTATATTGGTGAGAGCAGCTCACATATAATTGCATAAAAAAGGCACGCTGTGACCTAGATTTTCAGAGTTTTGCCAGTTTCCAGTGGATAAGTGAATCTTCCTTCCATTGAAGTGTGGAGTTGCCACCCTGCTGGCATCTTTTTTTTTAACCTGTTCCTACGAAGTTGAGATGTGGCTCTGATTATTTTATCTAGCGGCATCAACAACTCAAACCTGTGTAAATGCATGCCTTCACACAGAGCTGTTTTTAGTGTTAACTACAGGACAGTTTTCATACTGGAGTTTTAGGGGACCACTGCTTTGCATCAAAGGCAATTAGCAAAGATGGTTTGAGCTGTAAGCCTGAAGAAAAATGTTGGAACACTGCTTTAATATAGACATTGTGCATGGTAGATGTCATCTTCCTGTTGGCTCACACCTGGGATGCAGCTATAAGTAACGAACTCTTTCTCTGCTATTTTCATCAAGCCTGCTAATGCATGCCTAATAATTTCCTATATATGTGCCTTTCATTAGCTGTAGTTTATAAACTATAAATAATGCAATTAAAGAATTTGTTTGAAAACTAATGGTTATAAATTAAGAGGAAAGACTTGCAGCTTTTAGTTGCAGCCATACGAAGTATCCTCTCAACTACAGTATGCAGGTTGGTTAATAAAGAAAGCTTATACTGTAACGTGGAAAATGCAACAAGGTTTCTTGTGTTGGTATTGTATTGGAGAATGATTATATTTGCATCTGGAGGTCATATGATGGTTTGAATAGGAACATAAGGGTCTGAACTATGCTTGCCATTGCTGTGGTTTGTGACAAAAGGAATGCAAAGCTCATCTTTTTTTAGCTAACATGTATTACAAACGTAATCAGGTGCCCATTTACTCTATGAACAGTACCCGAACTTTGATTACAAAGAGAGCATCATCTACCCAAAGAAATTTAAATTATTTTTCTGTATTTAAACATGGTAGATTGGTAAATAGAATTGATTATCTGAAGCTTCATGTTGAACCATGCAAATACCGTCACTATTAGTGAGCCGAGAGATGTATGTCTACAACATAAAAAGAAATTCCAATAAACCAGCTTACTGACTCGCCTTAGATTATCATCTCACAGAGAGAGGTTGAGCAACTAAATAAGATGAATAATTTTTATGTAAACTGGTTTATACTTGTAATGAAATAAGAATATTTTGCTTTGAAAAAGTCCAAAACATTTTTTATCTTGTGTTATAGGTGGTGGACTGCTGAACATGCAAACCTGTCCCTTATTTGTAGTCTTCATTTTTGCAAATGTTCCTGTTTACATGATGTATGATTTGCAAAACAATCGGAGTTTTGACTGTGGTGCATTTGTTTGCTCAGGAATATAAGCGCAAGCAGCTTGAGGAGCAGCGTCAATCAGAGCGGCTGCAGAGACAGCTGCAGCAGGAGCATGCCTACCTGGTGTCTCTGCAACAACAGCAGCAAGATAAGAAGCCCCAGCTTTACCACTATAACAAAAACCTGGAGCCCAACAACAAACCTACTTGGGCCCGTGAGGTAGCAGTGCATCCTACTTTTGAAGTAATACTATATTCAATGGACTGTAAACTACACAGTAATTCCCTTTTTGCTGTCCTTACTCCAGGTGGAGGAGCGGAGTAAGCTCAACAGACAAGGTTCACCTAAAATCTGCACCACTGTCTCAGACACTGCCATTCAGTCACGCTCTGACTCCATCAGCCAATCAGGAGTTGGCCAGTCTGCACAGACTCCTCCGATGCAGAGGCCTGTAGAACCCCAAGGGGGTCAGGGCAAGGTGGGCGTTTTCAAAAGTTTGACGTTCAGATCAGCAGAATATGCAGATACTTTGCTTTTCTGCACTCAGATCTATCTGCTTTACCCTTGGTAGTCTGTGCTGCCTTATTTATGCATTCTTTCCTTTTCTTTTCTCTTCCTTTCTCTTCCATTCTGGCCGTACATACAAAAAACACTTTGCTACACAAATACATTTATGCATTCTCCTGCTCTTTGGCCCGCTTCCTTGACAATCCTGCTTGCTGTGCCTTCCACTCGGCTACTCCTGCCTCCTGGTGCACTGCTGCTGCTCCTCTTGTCCTCTGCAGTTCCAGATGGCTCACTTGGTTCCACTGAAGCCTTATGCTGCTCCTGTCCCTCGCTCTCAGTCCCTCTGTGACCAGCCCACTAAGAATATGTCCGCCTTCCCCACCCAGGATCCCTCCCTCACCCCCACACCCCGCCCCATCCATTCCAGAGAGCTTGTACGTCAGAACTCAGACCCCACGTCTGAAACCCCTGCACCACTGTCTCATCAAATCAGGGAGGATCGTGGCCCCTGGATCCGCCTGCCAGATGTCGAGCTTCCACCCAAGGTGACATCCAGTTGTTGATTTTGAAACCAAATCACCTAATTTATCTGCAAGATTACTTTCATATCAATACACAAGTACAAACAAAGGCATTTTGGTATTTCTTGCTAAGATGCTGTCGCTGAAAACTAATGAAAGTGTAAATGTATCTTGTTACTGTCCTTAGATTCCCCAGAGGACTGCATCTATTGCCACAGCTCTTAACACCAACCTAACTTCTGGTATTAGACATCCAGTAAGAGCCAGGTACCAAAGACGGCCGTATGCTTTGAATTACAGTTTTTAATGGAGCTTAGTAGAAATGACAATTTGAAATCATTGTATCTTTACGGCAGCAATCCAGATCTGAGCCGCAATGATCGCTGGGAGAGAGGAGATAGCATGAGTATATTAACCAATCTGCCCCAAACTGGCTCTCTGGAGAGGCATCGCATCCTCAGTGAGTCTGTCTCCCAAACACTGTTTGAGCAGACTATTTACAGTATGTTAGATTGTGGAATTATAATCGCACTCTATACATCACATATTTTTTATCCTTTCAGGCTCATCCAAAATGGATTCTCCCATTCTCTCCCATGAAAGTCGTCACAAACCAGGGGAGTCTCGTACCTCCTCCCGCCCCGGACGCCCTGCTGTAAGTGAATCTTTCAATCAACTATAGTACTAACTATAGAGATTCATGCCACAGATAAGAAGCTTTAGTAAAAATGGAACTAACTTGTTTTTACACATGTTCTGGACTAACTTGAAAGTTTTATCTACACACAATAAAGCCTGTTTCAGACATGTTGCCTTTTGTGGTCATCTCACTAGCACTGATATAGGACTTTTTTTACTGTACAAGATTTGTATGCCGTCATGTTAACAGACATGTTCAGTCTCAGTTGGCACACTATCTGCTTTCATAGTTGCCTGAGAGATCGCATTTATTAGTATGTAATTAACGCAGCGACTCAACTTTTCCATCTTTACTTTTTGCTGTGGTTCAACTTACTGGCTTGTGCTAAATGAACAGGAAAAGAGACTGCTGAATGGACATTCATTTTTGGATCAAGCTGCATCTTTCTCTTAGCAAATGCTGACCACACAGAGGCAGTGAACCCATGTGAAGGGAAATTCAGTTCTTAAGATAACTACACCTGTGAGAAGCCAAAGATAAGCAGTAAAGCTTATTGATGTATTATGATCAATGTCTGAATGATTGATTGCTGTCAGACTAGTAAAGCCATCAATATATATTTCATGTCTGAAATGGGCTTACTTTATATTTCAGCCACCACTGCTATTACTCCTTATGTATCTTCTCTTCTTAAATCCCTGTTTGTTGAATTTACCTCAAATGTGCAGAGTTACAAGAGAGCTATAGGGGAGGTTAGTAACACAGTCGCCTTGTGTTCATGCTTTGTGTTCATGCATGAATTTGTATTTCAGTTCTTTGACTAAATGATAAGCATGCTCTCCCTGTCTTCATACATTTGGTTAATCATATTTTGTCTTTGAATACAGGCTTTTATTTCTAATCAGACTTTTTAATGCTTTTTTTCATCTGTTTTGCATTCATTATATTTTTGGACGCCCCACACTGTTGTAAATCACATGGAACGGTTTTTGAGCCCAGCCACCTGATGGATGTAATTGTCAAATGTGTTTCGGTTTATTTTAGTTTAAGTTCTAATGTTTTTCTATTCAAAAAATTAATCTTTAAAGTGTTGGAGCCTGTCTTTTTTGTATGTGTTATAGCCTATTACTTTTGTAGTTATGTTAAAGCCATTTAAATGCTTTATAAACAATGGTGTATGTGTGTTCAGGACCATGGCCTCTATGCCAAGGAGCGTGCCGAGGAGCCACCAAGGCCCCCGGTCAAGGCCAATGATTACTCCTCCTCTTCAGAGAGCAGTGAAAGTAGTGAAGAAAGTGAAAGTGGGGAGGGAGCTGAGGAGGAAGAGAGCCCAACCGATCGGTAATGCTGACTCAAAAAAAATTTGTTTGAACGTTTCAATCAAACCTTTTGAAAAATATGTATGTATATATATTAATTTGGGTCTTGTAAACAAAGACTACAATAGGTAACAATGTTAAATTACATCAGTTGGAACAGGTTTGTCCAGTGTAGGATAATGAAGATTTGGCTAATTAGTACATCAGAGCAGACATTTTCTACTGAGCCTGTTTCATAACTGCTGTAGTTACACTAATCTGTCATTGGTAATAAATGCTGACACATATTTCCATGCTTTCATAAACTATTTCAAATGAACAGTTTCCCTGACTCAATACGAAACTGTAACATGAAGAGAGGCAACACAGTAACTTGTTTCAGTGAAGCAAGTTACACTAACCCATATACATGCGTAGTGTGTATATTGTGTTTTTATGGAACAATTACTATTTTTGCAATGAGATTCAATTTTTGGTGATTAACTCTGATTAGTATAGGGGACGAAAAAAAACTACTTCTGGACATTCCTAATACTGATATATTGGAGAGCATAATGCTTTTTTTTAAAACAGCTTTTTAAATGGAATTTAATTATTTTAGTCATTTCCACAACAAAGCTTGTATACCATCCATCTTCTATTATGATTTTATTTCAGTCACAGGGATGCAGACACTGATTCAGTCAACACCATGGTGGTTCATGAGGATGAAGGTGAGGGTGAAGAAGGAGAGCAAGCTGGAGGATATGGGGATCAGACCATGTTGGTGCAGCGAGTGAGTCATCACTATATGTATTGATGTTTAAAATGCATTATGATTTCAAGGACACATCAACTATGTACAAGGCAGAATGTATTAAAAAGCAGTAATATAATTTTTTTTTAATTGGCAGGCTTGTTAGTTATTTTATTTGTACATGCATTCATGCATATAGTGACTGTATAGTTCAAACTTCTCCTTTCTGTGAATATCTAGTCGAGTTTAAGAAAATAACTGATTTTCCAAAAGACATTCAGTCAATTGCGAATTTGTTGTATTTCAAGCAAGATTATAAAATTATATATTTATTATTTTATTATTTTAAGTCTGGTGAGATAAGATGACTAGCTTGACTGCTGCCATTATTGTTATGTACTCTGCAAAGCGCCTCATCCCCAGCAAAAGATGCTGAGTGTATTGGCCTATTCCTTTGTCTGTGGTTTCACACTTTCATGATATGGAGTTATATGTGTGTGTTTATTGTACTCAAAAGACCCCAGAGAAGAGGAGCCATAATGGATACACTAACTTGCCAGATGTGGTGCAGCCCTCACACTCCCCCACTGAGTCAGCTACTCACTCCTCTCCTGGGAAAGACTCTGTTTATGATGTAAGTTTTACTGATGTTGGGTACACCAATTCTGAATCTGTGGTTATGTGTTGTGTGTGTGACACAGTTAGGGACCAGAAATCTGTTCACCACATCAGATTCACCAGTTCAGTGCTATCATCAATAATGAAGATTGCGATATCAAATTGTCACAAAAAATTTCAGTTTCAAACAATTTTTAAAAGAATATTTCTCTTGGCTTGATGTTGACTTAAACGTGTATGACTCATTCCTCCTCTCTGCTCCATCAGTATCAATCCAGAGGCTTAGTGAAGGCATCTGGCAAATCATCCTTCACCACCTTTGTGGATCTTGGCATGTACCAGTCACCAGGAGGTACTGGGGACAACATGTCTGTCACTGGTGAGTCACAAGCCATTCTAACACCACGGTTACATGGTGTTTTTGAATTGGGAATTAAAATCTTCTCCTTCGGGTTTACATGGAAATATTAATTTCAAATGAAGGTTTACATGGACAACACGTTTTTTTAATTCCGCTTTAAAGCTAAGGGTTGGGAAGGGTTCTGATTGGTTGCATGGCAGAAGTGATGTAACGTACGTCTACCAGAAGTTTAAAAAAAACGCTTAGTTTCTTTCCAACAACTTTCTTTCTTTTTTTATTTCTACCTCTTGGATGAATTTGTCTTTGTTTTCCTACTTCAGTAAAATTATCCCCCTTTTTTTTACCTCCATGTATAGGTTCCAGGTTTGAACAACTGAAGATGGAAGTAAGGAAGGGATCAATGGTGAATGTCAATCCCACCAACACACGACCTCCCAATGACACACCTGAGATTCGCAAGTACAAGAAGAGGTTCAACTCTGAGATTTTGTGCGCTGCTCTTTGGGGTGAGAACAGATTCTATACTTGTGTGCAAAAAGATCCATCATAATGCATAGATTCTGTATTATATATGTTTATTTCACACATTAATCTGTTTCTGGGAGGAAATAGTTACTGGGGTCGCAGGCATACTCAAAAAATTGAACTTTGTCCATATTCTTATCCTTCATATCTTGTAACTAGTGGGACAGCTCCAGCAGGACATTGGCTGCAAGTGGTTGATTGTGCAGCAAGAAGTACTGGCTTTAGAGCAGATATTTTGTGTGAAATTATTGCAGTTGTGATTAGGAGGACTGTTATCAGAATTATGTTAAACCAAATGATAAAGTTGTGAATCGGTGCATGTGTGTCTGCCTCCAGGTGTGAATCTGTTGGTGGGCACAGAGAATGGGTTGAAGCTGCTGGACCGTAGTGGTCAGGGAAAAGTTTACCCCCTCATCAACTCTCGGAGGTTTCAGCAGATGGACGTTCTGGAGGGCCTCAACCTGCTCATCACCATATCAGGTCATGGCCGCTGCTTAATGCCAACCTGTGTGCTCGTGTCATAAGGCTGCTCTTAAATAGGATTCCACATACCAGAGATGAAGCTGTGGTGTTTTATGTTGAAGTTTTACACTACATTTACTGATCAAAGATAAGATGCTATATTTGGAGCAAAAATTAATCAGATTTTTTATTATTATTTATTTATTTTTTACATTTTCATTCAGAACTGAGGTGAACTTCAATGATTCTGCCTGAGAGTTAAACTGTGGTCCCCAAACATTTGCATTTTTTTTATTTATTACCTCCTCAATCCTTTATAGTTTGAAATGTCTTGAAAGAGTGTATCTCCCTGTGTTGGTTTAGGCAAGAAAAACAAGGTGCGTGTCTACTATCTGGCATGGCTGAGGAATAAGATCCTCCACAATGATCCTGAGGTGGAAAAGAAGCAAGGTTGGACCACTGTGGGGGAGATGGAGGGCTGTGTACACTACAAAGTGGGTGAGTGACAGATGTTTGCCGTTTAACCGTTCCTCTCCAGAGAAATTCTTATTAATACGTTTAACAGAGTCAAGTATTGATTTCAAGTGTCTAATATCATGCGGCCTTGTGGTTGTTCTGTCTAGTGAAATATGAGAGGATAAAGTTCCTGGTGATTGCTTTAAAGAATGCAGTGGAGGTGTATGCTTGGGCGCCCAAACCTTATCACAAATTCATGGCTTTCAAGGTAAGTCTTCCCTTTCATACAAGCTGGATTAGTTATGCAAAGGCAGTCAACCAGAAGAGCATTCAAGTTGATTATCTTCTAACAATCACAATGTGCTTCCACCCCCCCATCGTTTTTTTTTTAACAGTCTTTTGCAGACCTCCCACACAGGCCTGTTTTGGTTGACCTGACAGTGGAAGAAGGCCAGAGGTTGAAAGTAATCTATGGCTCTTGTGCTGGCTTTCATGCTATTGATGTGGACTCTGGAAACAACTATGACATCTATATCCCTGTTCATGTAAGTTGTACAGCTGTCAGGCCACAGTATTTGAGGATGAGTGAAACCTACAAGAGCTCATCCTGTCTGCTTTTTTGTACAACAGATCCAAAGCCATGTGACCCCGCATGCAATTGTGTTCCTGCCCAACTCGGATGGCATGGAGATGCTGCTGTGCTATGAGGACGAAGGTGTCTATGTCAACACTTACGGGCGCATCATCAAGGACGTTGTCCTGCAGTGGGGCGAGATGCCCACTTCTGTCGGTATGGCTCAACCCAGCTACACGGCTATAGATCAGATTTGGTGTGCAACTTGTATAAATATCAATCCGCTTGTTTATTGCTGATCTTCCTATTTGCTTTTTAGCTCACATCTGCTCAAATCAAATCATGGGTTGGGGAGAAAAGGCCATAGAGATCCGCTCTGTGGAGACTGGCCATTTGGATGGTGTCTTCATGCACAAAAGAGCTCAGAGGCTAAAGTTCCTTTGTGAGAGAAATGACAAGGTAAGAGACAAAAACTCTTAAAAAGGTGCAATAATACTAAGTTATCTTTATTGACACATTTCTAACAACAATTTCAAAGAATATCAACACTACTCTCATGTGTTTTGTTAGATATGAAAGTAAAGAGAACCCCTCCTATCTGCCATTTGCACTGAAAATGGCTGCCCAGGTTCTGTTGGCAGAACCAGCTGCAAAACACAATTGAAAATGGAAATGTTACCTTTAAATACAAGCTATACTATTTGTTTGTGATATCACCATCCTCACCGTGAAGCTCCGCTGTGATAAGATGGAATGTTATAAATATTAAACAGAAGGCACAATAATCAGCCACTGGGTGGTGCTTCATATCTGCAGTTCCTATGCAGACACGACAAGCATGGAGAGACATTTGCTGTTAACATTTTCCTGGATTGTATATTATTTAATGTCTTTTCCCCACACTTGTTTAACCTTTATTTTCTTTCAGACCAATCTTTTTTCAGATCAACTGACAAATTAAAGTGCAAATTTCTAATACAGTCTGTTGGGTTTTGCTGAGCTAGGCTTTTATTTTTTGTTGTGAATACTGATTGGTTAAAAGGAATTGTGTGAAGTGCCCTGAGATGATATTGCTGTGGATTGGTACTATACAAAATAAAGCTCAATTGAACTTTAAGAGATAACACTTAAAGGAGCTATACCCGATATCACGTCCGGCTAGTTTAGCTAGCGATAGCGGATGGTTTTTAGCTTTAGCGTTACGCTCTCTCTGCCAATAGCGTTAACTTTCGTAACGTCCAGATTCCGATCAGCCAGTAAGAGCGTTCCCCTAGGTATCTGGAAGTTATGAAAGTTAACTTCATTGGCCAAGAGAGCGTCACGCCAAAGCTAAAAAACTAGCCGCTATCACTAACTAAACTAGCCGGATGTGATATCCAACACCAGTCACCTCTGGGTTTACCTACAATATGGAACTTTCAAATTTAACAATTTAGCCATTTTGACTTATTTGAGATATCATATTATAAGTCATTGATTGTTTCCTCAAAGACATTGTATGCTCACATGACTGGATGAGGGCTGTGGGAGAACAGCTTGCCTACTAACTGTGAGGCTTGTGTTCAGTCTGCAGCCTCTATGAATACTCAGTCCCAAGTTGCTCCAAATGACAACAGCTTGTACGGCTGCTGTGTGTCAGTGAGTGAATGAGAAACTTATTGTGAGGCATTTTATGAATGTCGCTTGGGTACTATATAAGTGCAGATTGACAATCATGTTTTTAACTAGTTTCTAACTACTATTTTCTAGTAGTGAGACCATAGTTTAATTAAATGAACTATGTTGTATTTAAAGACACTTGAAGTCTTTTATGATTTTAGACCTATGGTTAACAATTTGAAAGAGTCATTTTCTTAAAACATAAACAATAATTTATGGTAATAGTTATTACTCTAAAGACCTTTCTATCAATGTGCCCTTTGTGTTTGTGCTGCTCCTCAGGTATTTTTTGCTTCAGTGCGTTCTGGAGGCAGCAGCCAGGTGTACTTCATGACTCTGAACAGAAACTGCATCATGAACTGGTGAAGAAACAGCTGCTCTGGTCGGTGTATGGAGCCCAGCAGGGTCCGGAGGACCATGTGCATCCGCAATCCTCGTTAACGCATGCACACAAATGTGAACAACACTCTCTTCCCCTGCAGCTCGCTTACACTCAAGCACTCATACTGCAAAGACAAACACACACAATCTCACACAAAAATACACAGATAATATCTAAATCCATTCCAGCCTACACTCCTTAAGATGCAGTTTCTGCAGAGGCCCCTTGATGATATTCTCCCTGGAATCTTCATGAAAAATTACTGATGAGCTTCAAATGTCAATACCTTATATTAATTTGTACTGTGTGTGTGTGTGTGTATATATTCTTGCTTGATTTACTTTTCTTGGTGGACCTGTGTTCAGTTGTAACTATTTAGTTTTTAATTGTGAAGTATGTTAACATTCCTAGATGGCTCTACAGTATATTAAGAGGAAGGCATTACTTACCAATACTATATGTGAAACTATATTTGTAAATAGGTAGCACTTGCGGCTCGGATCGGATTCATCTCTTACCTAGCCGCTCTTCATGGGGACATCAGATGAAAAAATGCTATAACGTCCATCTTCTGAGGCTCATGGACCTGGATTAGTTTTTAGGCTCCCATTGTTTCAGAAAGGCTTCAGGGAAAGACTTGATACACATTTAACAAAGGGACGCTGAAGTCAGGGCAAAAGAGCTTGCTTGGATATTTTCAGTCATCAACAGAAGATGAAGACCTGAAGCCTTGATTTTTTTTTATTTTGTTGTTTTGGTTTTTTTTGTTTGTTTGTTTGTTTCTGGCCTGAATGGCAAAATTGCTAATCCTTATCACAGCAAGTAAGCCTTGAATGCTTTAAAAGTAAATAAATAATAAAAACGAATCCGAAGTTTAATGAATGTGTAACACTAAGAACCAGTACAGTGAAATCCCTGCTTTGCCTTCTACAGTTCAGGCAAAGCCATTAATTGTTCGCCTCATCAGACTTTTATCTGAACTTCTTGTTTTCATAGGTTTACGAAATACACAAATTTGATATTTTATATTTAGTGATTCTGTGTTGGTATTAGCCTACTGGTTTTCTTAAATTACTGTAATTCTATTGCCAATATATTGCAATACATACTATTCTCTAGGAGTGTTGGATGATGGGAGGTAATCGCCGTGGCTTGTAGTGTTTGGTAACGTCGGGATGGCGCTGGAGTGGAGAGATGAGGAAAATGTCAGTGAAGGAGGATATTGTAGACAAAAAGGAGGTTGAGTTGCCTTCCAATCAGTGATCTGCTCTACTGTATAATATTTTAGTTCTTAGATTATTTTGTTCGTGTGGATCTTTGTGTGAGAAGTGTTTGTCCAGGGGATCTTAGTAGAACATCTCTCTGCATGGTATAGTTCATAACTTGTCTCGGGCCTATAGAAAAATGTAAAGTGTGGGTACTCTGCTGTACTGCAGAGTACTGCATCTTATTAGGCACTTTGGAGAACACGGCTGGAACTCATGAGACTTAATATATTTTGTATCTTTTACATTCTGCCAAAGTTAGCAAGATATTTTGCAACAGGATGCGACTCAAGGCCAAATGAAGGAGAGGTTAAATGGTGTGGATGAGAAACTATTCCCACAGATCACCAAGCGATGTGTTCCTCTAGCTTTTGTCTAGTTCTAGCTGATTTTTCATTCATATAACAGTATTATGCTGTTAACTTTTTGGGACTTCCTCTAGAGCTAAACTTTTTTCTTTTTTTGTTGTTTTAGTTTAGTTTTTTCTCCTGTTTTTATAGAAGACTGAATCTATTAGTTGAGTTGGGCTTTCAGCCGTGAGATAGTACAGTATTAGTAACGCTTCCTTTACAAGAAGAAGCTATATGAATAAAACGTTTTGTCATGTAGTTCACTGTGCTGCTACAGCACTTTGGTGGCTTCAAGTGGACGTTTTAAATCCAAGATGGTTGGACTAACTTTTGTCTTATGAAGATAAAGTTATTATGGAAATGTTTCAGGTTTTTTTCCATTTGTTTTTTTTTTTTGTCTGTTTGTTTTGTTTGTTTTTCATTTTCATGTTCTTTCATGTATGATGTTTTTATGGGGTTTACTGGAATGAAAGGCTTTTGGAAAGTCTGAAAGCAACCCAGTGATCAGTGGGATAGTCTGTTAGAGATTGTACTGTGGAGATATATACAGTCATAGAAAGAAAACTACGTGACTGAACGAATATCACAGCAGAGAGCGTAAAGTCAAAGACTGTACAGACAGATGGTTTATTTTACAGTGAATTTCCTAAACTGTAAATGGGCATGGGAAGCGTACTTAGGAAAACGTACATTTACAAATATATCTCACGCAGATATTTAGATTTGCATGTAAGCCATTGAGATAGATTATATAGTACTGTATCAAAAGTTGTTTTCCCCTCAAGCAAATGTGTTTTGTTGTTGAATATTTTTTTAGGGGCCATGACCTACAGTAAAGATTTTTCTATTACAATCCGCTGGGAGTTTTGGCTCTCTTTTTTTTTTTTTTTTTTTTTTTCTTAAATCAATCAGCCATGTTTACAGTCTAAGCAGTGCCTTGGAGTTGGGAAAGTGATAGGTTTTAGGAAGGGTTGTGAGGCCCCCTGCCCCACCCTCACTTGTCTCTTACTTGAAATCACACGAAGAAGAGGCACGACCGTATTTGATTAACATTTGGTGGCAGTGAAGTGCACTTAAAATCAAATACCCCTTAAATGAATTTGAGATGCCTTTTTGGCACCAAAAATAAAGTTTTAAATGATAAATAGTCAATAATCCAATCAGAAAGTGGCAATAACAAACAAGATATTACATGTTCTCTGCATTAGTAACGTGTAAAGGATCCACAGTGAGAGCCAGCACAAGGAAAAGCCATGTGTGTGTGAAACCTGTTTGTAGAGAAAACGTAGTTCTTGCGCGCACGTCAACTAAAACTCTGTGATGTCTGCTCAGATAATATAGGTTAATGCTGCACAGATAAAATACGCGCTTCTTCTTCAATAATGCTGATTGTGTAATCCTGTAGTGGAGAGAGTAGCTTGATATATTCAGAAAAAAAACCTATTTTATAAACTGTAAATTCAGTCTATATTGAGAAATAAAGGCGAATGTACATCTATGACAGGTTTGTATTTATATAAAAATGTGTTCCACACTTAATCTAAGCACAATGTATTTTAAGATGGAGCGATCAAAGCTATAATAGTGTCACAGAAATTGAACTTTTTTTTTTTCCTTTCAATCAGTTGTCGAGCTCGTTGGCGAGAAATCGATCTAAATAGTTGTTACACTTGAGCAAGTATTCAGCTGAGACTGCTGAGTTCATGCGGACAGTATCAAATGGTGCAGCGTTTATGTTGTTATCCTTCCTGAAATGTAGTTGTTGGAAGAGTGGCTGTTATGGTGATTCACACACTGGTCGTAGATCTGATCTCTCCCTGTGGATCTTAAAAATCCCCAGGGCTTAACGAACTGTCAGTACTCTCCGGTGATCATCATAACAGCAGAGAAGTTGTGTCTTTAAGAGCCTTGGTTTGACTTCAGTGCTTACAAAAATGCCTTAAGCAGGTGAGAAATACATGAAACTTAAGTTCATGGTTACGAGATATAAAGGTTAATTCTGCAATTTTCCACATCACTGTCTTGTTCGCAGTTGTTACTGTACAGATATGGAAAGCTTTTGTAAAGTCCAAAGAGCTATGAAGTTTTATAAACTGCTTAATTAGTCCTTAAGACCTGAAGCCTGAATTTGGGAGGGAAGAATCGAAAGAGAATAAATAAAAACTGATTATTGAATCCTGAGTCTTTATGTATTATGGTGAGCTTTGAGCAAATAAAATGAATTTGTCACTGAACCTAGCGCAAACTGTGCATTAAGCTTTGATGTGTAAAATCAGCAGGGTGTATTGTCTTTGATGAATATTGTCAAATCTTCATCTGCAGTTAAATGAAACACAAAATGTCAGAGATTGAAGATATATGGTTAGATACTGTAAAAATAAAAAATATTGTACAAGCAACACAAGTATCTGTTCGTGTAAAAGAGAACAAAAAGTCATCAATATAATAATTTCAGGTACATAATCTGACCTGTTGGCTCATGAGCCGGAGCATCGAATCTTGAAAAGGTCATTTCCACATCTTGTTGACTGATCTTCTGCAGTAGAAATTACTACAGAATATCACAGTTTGAGAAGCAGTAGATAAGTTGTGGCTGGCTTCCCTAAAAGCACCTTAAGATGTAGAAGTGGCCAATAAAAGACCTGAACCTCAGCTCATCTTCATCTGGGAAGATTTCTCTTCGTGCTGCTGCAAGTTTCAACAGATTAGATTGCAAAATTCGTGTGACTCAGCTTTGTGCAACCAAGGTGCAGGTTCATCATAAGAAAGATGCACCGCTCAGTTGGGATTAGGCTTCTGTTTTATTAGCAATATGAGCATTTGAACAAATCAAAACCCTGACTGTCGGTGTCAGTGTGGCTTGCAGGTAGTGATTCTCCAGTGGCCTTCGGAAGACTAAATGCTGGCTGGTTTGCGCGTTTCAAAATCATTTTGTAATTTTGTTTGTAATCTCAATAAATAAAAGATTTTCTCTGTCAGCTTAACTTCACCTGTCGGGGTGTTTCTAAAGATACTGAAATTTAAAAAACTGCCTTTATTGGCCTGGAATGAAATGATAAACGGATTATTTAATGTTCTGAGGCACTCCTGTTCTAACTTTTCTATATCAACCCATTCGCATACAAGAGGACGAGCAGTGATAGCTGAGATGAGGCAGATCAACACTTGGAGCTGAATCATCAGGATCTTTGGACAGAACTACAATATCCATTTCTTGTTTTTCAATAACTTTTTTTAAGTGGTTAACATCTTTGCAATGTTTTAGTGTGCGCGCGTCTGTGTTACTTGTGAGAGGTTAACTCTAGATTGTATTTCATAAACCGATTAAACTTTAAAGAGATTGTGTTGATTGATTTCATGTCTTAATACAGATTTGTTTGGAAAAATAAAATATCTTGAGCTCATTTTTGCCTCTAATTGCTGTCTTTCTTTGTGCTGTGATGAAACATTTGCCAATTTCGATTTTCGTGGAAGCCCTTCTTGACATTCAAAACACAACTTTTCTTACGTGGCTGAAATTGGTGATTAAAATCTATTTGGACCTCTGGATGCTGTCTGTTGATCGATGTTGTAGGTTTTACATAAGAAGCACCTTTTTGATTTTTTGAACAAAACTTCATTTTAACTGTAAGATTCGGGTTTTAATAGAAAAGCCTTGGGCCCTCATTTAAGTGAGTTGGAATGAGCTGCAGCACCCTCTAGTTGCAACATGTCATAACTTTTTATCCTGCGAAAAATACACTTGGCACAAAAATGAAGGCAGTCTGTGTTTGGTTGATTGCTACTCCCATTTTGATAAAATGTTTAGTTACCAGATTCTTGAGATCTGGAATTCCCACAGGCTCCAGAATGTGTTGCTTATCCCACAGAAGCACAATCAGGCTTTCCTGTCATGTATGATACAACACCAACTGCAATTATTAAAGGATACATTATTAAGCAAACAGAAATTTCTTTAGTTATTGTGCTAAGTTTCAATGAAATTCCATGACAAAGTTAACTTTGCCCAACTATTAGTCTGGACATCGGATAACTGAGAGATGAGGTATAAAACCCCATCAGCATGCAACACAATATTCACTGGTGATGATTACATTAGTTTGTTTATTGACAAGAACTGTAATAAGCTTAGTTCAAAGTTATTTTACCTAAACATTGAGGATTTTACACAACTGATTTTTCTAAATGTTTCATACATAAAGAAAAAAATCTCTTATTCATAATGATTAAGGGAATGTTTTTATTTCTTTTTTAATACTTTTTTTTTAGGTCACTGATGAAGTATACAAAATACCAGACAATGCACACTTGCTTTCCACTGTTTTTATCCACATGTATGAATAAAATATCCCAGTATCATAGAAACATTGCTTTAACAAAGAAACCACAATAGCTGGCAGGAGAGGCTATTATTTATTAAGGTTATGTACAATTATGTCATGGTCATTTCCAGATAAGACAGTGTTAAAGTATGAATACCGGCTCCTGACTGTTTAGATGTGTCTTATGCCGTAATTTATCTCTTTTCATCTTTTCATATTGTATCGTAGCCTAATTATCAGTGTATCTGAGGCACACAGGGAAAACATAAGTAAAACAAGTTTATAAAATGACAATAAGCAGAATAAACAAACCTTCGAGCAGGGGCCTGTATTATGAAGCAGGGTTAACATAACCAGCGTATCTTTAGGTTATCTGGTTTAACTAAACCTGGGGGTGGAGATGAAATGCTTGTTATCAGCTTTGTAAGGAAATCCAAGTTTTCCAACTCTGGGTGGATGTGCACGTTCATATAAAATGTGGAGCAGGCATCAGACGACCAATCACATGTGTATAATTACAGAAGCAACACAGCTGATGCTGCCAAAGCGGGAAGGAAAGATGACAAAGGAAAATAAAGCTGACAGTGAATGCATAAATAATCCATTGCTATCGCTGTCACATCATTAAAGCACTGATTAGACGACGTATAACTGTATATTTTGTTGAACACAAGGGCTGCAGGTAGATGCCTGAAGCTTGTAAGTTTCTTAAAATGTTAGATGCAACACTGGATAATTCAGCTGCTGTTTGCACCAAATAATAAAAATATTACAAACAGGAAATTGAAAGAAGTCCGTGGGACTCCTGTAAATTTTTAGGTTGATATTTTGTAATGCACATTAAAATGATATAACAAAAAGGGTTTTAATTATCAAGCAGTAATTTTAACTGGCCATCACCAAAGCATCATGACCATCAACATACAGATATTATTTGTAATACGGCAAGTTTGATATACTGTTGGGGGAAAACGGCAAGTAGTTAATAGTTCAGTATAAATATGTATGTAGTATATATATCCTGCTTCATACTACAGGCTCTGAATGTACTGACTATATGGTGTAGGAAAATAACTATAAAAACAGTAAATACATGGCAAGAATTACATCTCAGTGTTTTTTTTTTCTATTTTTAAGTGTTAATGGACTTGCGTAATTTCTCCTTCACATCAGTGTTGCTGAGATGCGTATGGTACTGAGACAAAAAGCGGTAGAGAAAAATCTGAAGTGCATTTTGAACTTCATTGTAAACAAAGACGTAATTGTCCAAAAAATGTCTTCTCCCCTGCTTAACTGGAGGAGCAGTGTTTGTCAGGAAAATGATGCGTGAAAGGGTGCGTCAGATGTGTTACAAGGCTTCAGGTATCTGTGGGTTTTGTGTTTTCATTGGAGCAGCTGAAAATTCAGCTGTATTTGGTCACATCTGATATTTTACAGATTACATGTGTGTGCGTTGCGGTGCACTTCAAACAGCAGTGGGAAGTGTTCGGGTTTTGTGTCATCTCGTCTTCCAAGCAGTGTGTGTGTGTGTGTGTGTGTGTGTGTGTAAAGTCATATGTAAGTCTTATATATTATGTACAGTACAATGTTGGAGTTTGTCTGTGAAATCTTACATACAGTGTGAATACAGGTGCAAACTGTGTCCCAGGAGGTGAGCAGTGTGTTGCTGCAGGGCTTGTGTGTGTTGATAATGTGCAAGGCTCAATTCCAGATCTTAAGGAAGCTGTCCCAGGACCCGGTGCATGCCGCCATGCCGTCATCAGTCACCCCCAGACAGCTCACACGATTGTCATGGCCCGCCAGGACTCCTACAGGAAAACGCAGAAAAACAAAAGACCACTTGTTACTCTGAAATATTTCGTTCTGACGACAGGCTCATGAAAACCTTCTCAGTGTCACAGAAAATGCTTTTCACTCTAATCATATATAAACTTGAAATGTGACAAATGAGGGAATTTATGTTTCATTTTCCAGATAAAAGTCAGTTTAAAAACCAAAATGATGTGCATCACATCAAATAAAATTGGCCTGTTGGCTTCAAGTATAATCAGGTCCTGTTTTTTAAAAAGTTGGGACTCATTATTAAATTTTCATGATCACTTTATCCACTTTTGGATACAGTGCTAATCAGCGCACCAAGCTGGGATACTTGGAAAAGATATAATCAGCAGACATGCTGATCTCACGTGTGCAAATTATGGTTTGCATTGTCTTGCTAAAATCAAAACTTTCCAGCGCATGTGTGAGTTTTGTCAGCTAAAGAGCAGTAACCTCTGCTCACCTGCTCTGTCTCCCTTCATGGCGTCCCAGATGTTGCAGTTAAAGTCATCGTAACCGGCCAGCAGCAAACGGCCAGAGCGTGAGAACGCAACCGAGGTGATGCCACAGATGATGTTGTCGTGGCAATAGACACTCAGCTCCTGGTCTGCTCGCAGGTCAAACAACCTGCAGGTGGCGTCGTCGGAACCTGTGGCAAAGGCGCTGCCGTTGGGAAAGAACTAAAAGGAAGCAAGGGGAGAAGAACAGGAGGCAGAAACAATGGATGACTACTCTAATACAACAATATAAAAATCTCTTAAGAAGAGGAAGCAATGTTTTTTAAAAAAGAGTTCCCACATTACCTACAGTTGTCTGTAGAATTATTCATATCCCTCCGTTAAAGAAAAGGCAAAATTCTCAATATTAATTATAT
>JBBDHI010000016.1:7245893-7259171 GCA_037177115.1 Craterocephalus stercusmuscarum
TTTTAAGTTTTATTTGTGTGTTGATCTCAAGAAAACAGAATATGGCAACAAAATAAACAAGTACCTTTCAAATTCCCATTGGAATTGAGTAAAAGTCCCCTCTGGTAAAAAAAAATATATATGAATAAATGTGTGAATATGAAAAGGTAAAAATAAAATTGAACTTTAGGATTTCAGTGATGACAATCAAACTATATTTACATTATTAAATGACAATATTTAGGAAGCTTTACGATTATTATTTGTAGCTTCTACTACCGCGATTAATCGTGAAAATAAATAATCCTGACATCCCTAGTAGCTTCTATCATTCAGTTTTTGTCCTTTAAATCCATCATAATGGAGACAGGTCCATGATAGTAGCATCTTAGGATCTTCTTATAAACATTTCTTTTTATTGTAGAGTAGTTTTAACTTTTTTAACACATTTATTTACGATAGCAGCAAAAAACTATGAGCTGACAATGACTATCAGTGGTGTTCCTGCAGAGATTTGCATCGCTGGGTAATATTTGCTTTTTAATCCGGTGCGCCTCAGGGCTTGAGTGTCGCAAAGACTCCGTATGGGTTTCAGCCTTGTGACTCGCCTGCAGAGATTTCTCCTCGTTCTCAGACTTTTAATATTATACATTGTGTAGTATGGACGGATGTTCACAAAGGAAACGGGTAAACTCTGAACCATGTTCGATGGTCACCCTGATGTATGTATTTGCCTGCATGGCCTCACGGTGCCAAGCAGACTGTTTTACATGCAGGCAGCAGACCAGATGGAAATATCTGGAGACAATCTTTCCAAAAGAAACCCTTTCTACTCTGCAGCAGATTCACTTCTGTTGTAGCATTTCTTTCATCAGTAAAATCTATTCTCATTCATTTCCTTTTCACAGGGTCGTGAGGCTAATCTGAAGCCCCTGGCCAGCAGCCATGTCAAACGAGCACACCCCCCTGATCACCTCCGGGGTTTGTGGTCTGACTATGGCTACAGCTACATGTGCCACGGCGTCAGACTCTACCCAGGAATCCAACCCTGAAAAACCGAGTCCGGACCCTCGGAGGCTGAACACCTTTTTTGGAGTGATGGTGCCGACCATCCTCTCCATGTTCAGCATTGTGTTGTTTCTGAGAACAGGTGTGTAGAAGCAAGACTGGGGACTTCAGAGAAATAAAAAGGGCTCTGAGGATTAAATGGGGATGTTTGTGTGATGCGTGTGCAGTATAACTGAGTCATTGTGCTGAAGTGACTCACAATGGTCTGATCTCCCTTTGCAGGGTTCGTGGTTGGTCACGCGGGGCTGCTGCAGGGGCTTTTGATGGTGGTTGTCGCCTACACCATCATATCTCTCACAATCTTGTCCATCTGTGCCATTTCCACTAATGGTGCCATACAGGGTGGAGGAGCATACTGTATCCTTCCTAACCAAACAGAAATTGGATATTGAAGGTTTTTCTAGGGATGAATGTCATTTTGCCTGCAGTTGTAATGATTGCAGCTGATTAATTGGCCTTAACAGCATGAGACCAGATATGATAAGCCGGTCTTTAGGGCCTGAGTTTGGTGGTAGCATCGGTTTGATGTTTTTTCTGGCCAAAGTTTGCGCATGTGGCGAATATGTTCTGGGTCTTGTGGAAGCCATACTTGATGTATTTGGTGCAGATCCTGGTAAATTGAAATTTTCTTGTTGTTCTTGTTGTTTCTTGTTGCTAACCCACTGCAGTCATCAGTCACCTCGTTGCTGATGCTTTCTGCCTTTTTCTTCATGTTCAGAGTCGTCTGTTTCTGAGGGGGTGCGGGTGCTTCCTCAGGGTTACTGGTATACAGTGCTGTACTCCTCAGTGGTCCTCCTTCTGTGCCTGCTTGTGTGTTTGGTGGGCGCCCACATCTACTCTCGCACCGCCTTCGTCATCCTGCTGGTGGTCACCATATCCTTGCTGTCCATCTTCGTCAGTTCAGTGGCAGTCAAACCTCGGGACTTTGTCATCACTCACCAGGGTCCTGGTAACCAAACCCTCCGCTACAACACCAGTTACACAGGCTTCAGCGCTGCCACCCTGAGGAACAACCTGGGCGGTGAGTGTTGATGTTAGTGAGGGTATGAATGCATTATTACTTTTATCAACTCTCCTGATATCACTCCTCTTTTTTTTGCCTCCAGCTGGTTACTCTTTGGACTACAGCACCAACTCTGTCATGTCTTTTTCCACCGTGTTTGCTGTAATGTTCACCAGCTGCACTGGAATCATGGCTGGAGCCAACATGTCAGGTTACAGCTTGTTGTCATAACATTACAGATATAACGGTGCTGAATACAGGGTATCAGTGCAACTAGCAGCACAAGTTTCATTTTTCAGTTTTTATATATATAAAAAAGCTTCTTAGGGTGAAAAATAGTATGATTTGTCTGAACGATAATCTGGCAGGTTCAGTTTTGAGTTATCGCTTGGTAAAATCTCAAATTCTTGTGGGTCACTCACACATTTGCTTGAATAGTTGAAGGTAATATAGCTAATGATACTCTGGTATTTGAATACAGATTTATTTTCAATGTGGTACGTAAGCTGTTGTATTGTTTATTTTATTAGTGAATCCGATATATTTGCTGATGTCTTCTCTCACTCCAAACCTCTCTAAAGGGGAGCTGAAGACTCCAAGTGTTTCCATCCCTAAAGGGACCATCATAGCCGTGTTCTACACCTTCACAGTCTACGTCCTCCTCTTCATCTTGGCCAGTGCCACCTGTGACAGGTCAGAAATTGTTTGTAATCACATTTCTGATAGTAATACTTCGATCAACTCTCAGATAAGTAGTGAGTGTTGTGAACGTTTTAGTCAAACCTTAAAAATTGAATTTATTTTATTTTTTCTTTTGAGGAACCTTTTGATTCAGGATTATGGGTTCTTCCAGCGGATCAATTTATGGCCGCCATTTGTCACTATTGGGATATACTGCGCCTCTCTGTCAGCTGCAATGTGCGCCATGATCGGAGCTTCCCGCATTCTCCATGCTCTTGCTCTGGACAAACTATTTGGTAAGGGCTGTACCATGCCTGTTTGCAAATGAATGACTTTTCTAAGAGCCTCGTGTTTTCTCCACAGGGTTGCCGTTAGCCCCGGCTGCCATCACATCGAGCTCTGGGAATCCCTGGATGGCAGTTCTCTACACCTGGGGCCTGGCACAGGTGAGTTTCTGCAGCATGCAGTTACACAACTTCTGTTAGACTGTAAATATGGAAAACTTAAATGTGTAAATTTGTAAATATGGTAAACTTAATAATAATTTAAACTTCTTTGTTTCTCATTTACCAATTTACATAAACATCAACAGTTTTTGTTATTCTACACATTCACTCATACAATATATAGCATTTTTCTTAAACAGCTACACATGGATTAGCATATCAGGGGCAGTGAAGGGTTTATAGTCTTGCCTAAAGAACACATCAACACATGGAGACGCTGGGATTTAAATTGCAGGCCTCCTAAATGGAGGATGGAAGGTCATGTGGTTTCCTTATGTAACTTTTAGGTGTGTTTGTATTTCAGTGTGTGGTGTTTGCAGGGCAACTCAATAACGTGGCTAGTCTGGTAACTGTTTTCTACTTGCTCGCCTACGCTGCAGTCGATCTGGCCTGTTTAGCTCTAGAGTGGGCTTCCGCACCAAATTTCAGGTAAGATTTGTTGCTGTTTGCTTCCCAGTAACCATGAAAACAAAAAAGAAAAACAACCTTTGGTTATGAATAACGTCAAACATTAAGTGTACTGCACTGATGCCTGAAAAAAGACCATAAAAAATGTGTTTTGCTAAAAAGAAGGCATTAATATTACAATAATATGAGATAAATCATTAAAACTTGTTGTACTTCTAACAAAAGTAGGTTTACAATTGTAGAACTTAACCTTTAACTACTGATGCAAAATCCTCTACAATATAGTCTGGATTATGATGTAGTCTCTGACAAATAAAACATCTTATTTTATTAAAAAGCCTCTCAGAAAGACAGGGAGAAGTCCAGAGTCCAGTTTGTGGCTTTCTCCCATAAATCCAAAAGGCTTTCAGGAGGTCTCCTAGTTGGGTTTTGCCATTCGTGAGACTGAATGCTGCAGTAGTGTCTTAAAAAGGAGGTTATAATTGATGTTCAGCTGTTGAGAAGCTATCATTTAACCAAGACTAAAACTATCTTCATGCAAAGATAAGGTGCTGCTGCTGCATTGTGATTCCAAGATTATGCCTTTTATTTATTGTGCATTTCATCCAAAAATTTTGTACAGCAGCAGTTTTATTCATGATGTACTAAATAAATGACCCATGCTTTATCCAATTCATAGTTGCTGTGCAGCTGCAGTGCATTTTAAAGAGTCCACGGTTTTAATGTTTTTGTGTTTCGCAGACCGACCTTCCAGCTGTTTTCGTGGCACACCTGCCTGCTGGGGATTCTCAGCTGTTTGGTCATGATGTTTGTCATTAACCCAGCGTACTCCTCAGGCAGCATCGTCCTCCTGTTGGTGCTGCTGCTTTTCCTCCACTACAGATCGCCCACCAGCAGCTGGGGCTACATTAGCCAGGCTCTCATTTTCCATCAGGTATCTGGACACGCTCACACATGCAAATCAGATACGCACAACAGTTTCTGCAGTGATGCTTTTTCCCTTTTGTTGGCTGGGGTTTAGGTGCGGAAGTATCTGTTGATGCTGGATGTGAGGAAAGACCATGTTAAGTTTTGGAGGCCGCAGGTGTTGCTGATGGTGTCCAACCCACGCTCCTCCTGTCAGCTCATCCTGTTTGTGAACCAGCTGAAGAAAGGAGGACTGTATGTGTTGGGTCATGTGCAGCTGGGAGATCTGGGTAATGCTCACTGGGTCATTCGTTACGTCCACGTGTAGCCTGCCAATATTCAATATCTCTGAGTGTTTTCCCTTTGTTGTTTCACTCTCTACTGATATCCGTCCAAAGTTCTCTTAGTTTTCTACTTTGTTCAAAAAAACTCTCTTGAGGCCGTGCGTATACCATCGTCATGAGAAGCCTCTTCATGGACTTTTAATTTTTCAGCTGCTGCATTATTAATACTGTATTTCTTTTTTTTTAACCTGATGCCTTCAAACCTGAGAAAGTTAACCTGTCAGTTAAACCTAATACATTGCTCTTTTTTTATTTGATCCAGACAGCTGCTTGTTTATATACTGTATTTCTTAATTTATGAACTAACCCTGCGTTGCCATCCTGCCTCCTACTGGGCTTTAGTGTACATTGCACATTTACTTTTATTGGTGCAAATTAAATTAATTTACAAATTCAACTTTAGCCAACTTATGGGAAGCTTTTATGTGTTCAATTTTAATTCTGCTTTATGTTTACTCTCGAGATCTACCTTGTTTACTTAGATGAGGTGAGAAATTATTACGATCACTTTAATTTAACAGAGTCTAGAATATCAATCCACCTGCTTTAACCTAAAAAAGGAGCACGAGAGAAAGTAGTGAGCTTTTTCCTTTCATTTTTAGTTCAACAAAAGCTGAAATTACAGAGGCTTTTGTGAAAGAAAACTTTTATAACGTAGCAGTTTTGTTTGTACTGTGTTGTATTTCACAGGTGTACCTGATAACGTGGCTGATAACTTTAGGTATCACCGTTGAGAGAAAATGTGATATAATAACAGTTATATAAAAAAAACAGTGAAATGAGTGATGTAAAACCAGGGAAGAGTAAATAAATAAAAAAAAAAGATGATGTTGAAAATAGCTATTGCACAATTTAAAAGCAGGTACCTGAGTGTCTCTTCCCATCTTTGTACAGTAGAGCTCTGCTCAGTAGTACTCCATCTATGAAATGAAACCTTTGTAGTATTTTTCTCTTATCCAGGTGTATACAGTAAATTAAATTTCTCCCATCCCTGTATTACAGATACCCTGCCAGCAGACCCAGTCCAACAGCAGTACAACTTCTGGCTCAGCCTAGTTGATAAACTCGGGGTGAAGGCCTTCGTAGACCTGACGCTCTCTCCCTCGGTCAGACAAGGAACTCAGCACCTGCTCCGCATCACAGGCCTCGGTAAACCATTTCCCTCAGTTCTTTCTACATTCAGTGCAGATGATCAGCTTCCCTGCCCATGTCGAATCATGCGCATCCTGATGTGGTATTTTCTTTTTCTTTTTCCTACAAGGTGGCATGAAGCCCAACATGCTCATACTGGGTTTCTACGACAGCTCCACTCCCGACGACTTCTTCTTGCAAGATTCTGCCTTCTGTCACTCATCGGTGGGACAAGGAAGTGAGGGGGAGTATAATTTTGGAGTGGACTTGCCTTCATTGCAGGCCCACTTTCCCCCTGTTCGGCATGTTGAAAGCCCCCGCTGGCTGTCACCAGAGGAGTATGTCGGCATCATTTCTGATGCCCTTAAAATGAATAAAAATGTTTGCCTTGGCCGATACTTCTTCCAGCTGCAGGGAGAAGGTAACGGCAGTAAAGTTGACGGCTCTGAACGGACGATAGATGTGTGGCCTCTTAACCTGCTCCAGCCAGGCAGCCGTGACTATCAGGACGTGTGCAGCCTCTTTCTGCTGCAGATGGCCTGCGTGCTCAACATGTCCAACAAATGGCGCTATGCAAGAATGAGAATCTTCCTGAATGTGGAAAGCGGCTCCTGTGACCAGGGCTGGGTGGTGAATGAAGAGACATTTAGAGAGCTGCTGAAGAAGCTGAGAATCAGGGCGTCCATCAAGATTGTGCCGTGGGAGTCTGTGGTGCAGCACCATTCTCTGCCAAAGGGTGAGCCCTCTGCAACATCGATGGATGTTTTGTCCGAGGACTTCTTGTCTGCAGTGAACAGCATGTTGATGGAGCACAGCTCGCAAGCAGCTGTTCGCTTCCTGTATTTACCCCGGCCTCCTGCTCATCGCAGCCAGTCGCAGCAGTACTTGGCTCAGCTGGAAGCGGTGACCAACGGTTTAGGGCCGACACTCTTGATTC
Source organism: Craterocephalus stercusmuscarum (assembly GCA_037177115.1). Classification (NCBI taxonomy): domain Eukaryota; kingdom Metazoa; phylum Chordata; class Actinopteri; order Atheriniformes; family Atherinidae; genus Craterocephalus; species Craterocephalus stercusmuscarum. The sequence continues at coordinate 7,252,857 of JBBDHI010000016.1, forward strand.
ATGGTGTCACCCCAGTCACGTACACTGATCTCTGAGCATGTGCTTATACTGATGTGTTCTGTTCATTTGATATTATACATGCAACAATGTCTTATTTGCTGTTTACTTTAATGTAAGTAATAAGAAATTAACAGTTTATTTAATTTTTAAATGAATATTATTGTACTGTATTTAGCACTTACACAACAGCTTTTCTTTTCTTTTTTTTTTTCTTTTTTTTCTCAGAAAAATTACTCAAGTCCCACCTCAAGATTTTGCATTCAGATAGGATATTTTCCTATTTTTATTATATACTTGAAATTTCGGACTGGGCCGAGTAATGATTGATATGTTGGTTGAATTTCTTTTTTGCTTTTTTTTTTTTTGCATTTGCATTTGCTAAAAGTCTGCCTGCCACAGACACACAGAGACAGAAATAAATGTGTCAAAACACTGTTTATTGTTGCTAGAAATACCAAATGTAAACATGTCTACACATAAGTTCAGGAATGAAACAATGAAGACTTTGTAGTGTTTTTGCAAAGTATACCAAACCATGCAATATGATGTGTACCTCCTTAACCCTTTGCTGTTTTGCCTGCTTTGTCTTTCATTTAGACTTTGCTGATGGTTGCTGGACCATCTGATCCAAAGAATTTTTGTTACCACATTCTTCAGGCCCTTTTTTTTTTGCTATTCAGTTTCTTCCTACTCTGTGTACACAATGGGATCTAATTTGCATATATGACCTCGTGGTGATGAACGGCACCACATGATGTTGTTTGTGTTAACATAAAACAGTGGATTGCATTTTTGCGCTTAAGAGTGCAGACTAAAATTGTGCCAGAGATGACGTACTATTCCAGTCTCTACATTTCCTCAGACCGGGACCAGATAGACCAAAACAAACTGTTTTATTTTAACACAATATTGAATAAATAAGTATTTACTAATTGTGATCAAAACTTCCCTGCACTTTCAGTTGTTGCTGACCATCATCTTGCCCAACACGGCTGTTTAATGAGAAGGCTTTAAAGGAGTCCTGTTAATTTCAGATATACATTCAAACGATATGTTTGACAGGATTAAATACACTGTACAACACAAGCACTGTGTCTTTACATTTACTGTTTCGTTTTATTATTAATACTTTATTTAAGAGTGGATCAAAATGACAAATGCTATTTGTCACTCTTCAAAAACTCCTCCTTTATGTTGAACAGCTCCTTTTCCTTACATGCTCTTGTTTCATGTTGTCTTTTATTTGAAAGTTTTCGCAGTCTCTTGATGAGAAAAGTTGACATGCGAATCCAGTCCGGCACGAGAAACGTGAGAGCCACACTCTGTTGGGAAAAGGAAATGTTAAGATTTCGCAGCGTATGATTTGAAACGGGTGAAAGTGTACCTTTTGCTCTCACCTGCAGTGTGTGAGACAGACAGCCACTGGTATAGCTGGAGTGACCCACTGTGTTCACAGCCTCATGGACAAATGCTGACGCACTCTTCACGACAGGGCTGACTTTCATATTGTGAGTCATGTTGGTGGACACCATGAGGGGGGCCACACACTGAGAAAACATTACCATGAAGTTGCATAAAACAGAAACAGCAAGGGCAAACATCTAAGTTGCATGATTGTTCAACCTATTTGAAAATAAAAATGAATGTATAAATTAATGGAATTGATCAAACTAGAATCTTGGCCACACGTGGCATATTTTGTTGGGAAGTATCATTAAATGGTTTAGCCTTAAAGCAAGGAAAAAGCCCAGCATTCAGCTCTGTTCATCACAGTGTTCAGACCAAACAAACCCTAAGAACTTTATTTTACAGAGTTAGTTGTTTGGTAAAATGTACCAAAGCAGGAGATCCTGGAGAAGACATTGCATTTCAAACCAAACAACCCAGAAGACAGAAGACTAAAACATGTAAAGAGTCTGGGACATCACTCTAAACATATGCTAGTGTCTTAACAAATGATAAGCCGAAACCCGCCACACCACCAATCTTGTCCTGTATTTTAAAATCAAAACATGTGTTTCTGATTGAACCTTTCAGCAATGTTCTTTGGAAAAAACGTAATCACTCCATACGGTCTGCTTTAAAAAGGACCAGGCTGTTCTTTTAGAAAATGATGTGGTGGGAGCAGGAGAGTTTCTCCGATGATCTTATGTTTCAACAGATAACTACTGAAAGTCTGTTAAATCTAGATCAAAGTATTTCTGCAGTCAGCTGAGGTTTTGCTTTGCTGTGGACATGCGTTGAAACATGGCACATGTTGCTTACCTGAACATGAATTCCCTTTGATTTGTACTCAGCATGCAGACTCTGTGAGAAATATGTTACAAACACCTATAAAATATGCAGAAAATAAGCAAACCAGTGAGTAAGTGCCATGCAGTTGGGATCAGAACTTTTTTAATTTAATGTGTGCATGTCAATACAATTGAAAAAGTTAATTTAGCCCCCTTTAAGAATGAGAAAAAACCTTGGTGGCAGAATAAAGGGCTAACAAAGGCTGTGGCCGGGCACCCATTCCAGATGAGATATTGATGATCAGTCCTGTTTTTCTGAGAAGAGGATGAAACACAAACAACCATAACTCCATGTTCATCATCTGATAATCAACCTGTAATGAATGTGTGAGTACCTTTCCACCATGCCCGGGAGGACCAGTCTAGTCATCTGAGTTCAGATAAAACAGATCATCATCAGCAGCACATATTTTATATGGAGCAGTGTGTACAAGTAAATGATGATTATACAAAACACTGTCATACAGTATACATAGGTAGGTTTCTTACCTGAGGGACAGAGAGTGTGTTACAATTGATTAGCTGAGTGATAGTCTGTTCGGAACAAACACAGATGTAAAATAATTCAGAGATGAACAGGATCTCTAATAACCTGAATTAGTACAAATAAATCGTCCAATGCATAGTCCTCAGAAAATAACATTAAAACAAATAACTTACCTGGTCAATTTTTGGTATTTCGAGAAAATAGGCAAAATGATCAGAACAGGTCATTCCCACGTTGTTTACTGTATGGTTTAGGACACAACAAGGACTCTTGTTAAGAAGTTACCGGCTAAACTATTATTAGAGTACACTATCATTCTCAGTTATGATATTTTCAACACATGCAAAGTTAATATTACTGCTAATTCACGGCTGTTGTCCCTTGACAAGAGACAGACAAGTGCCCAAAAGGTCTCATTCAGATTCTGATAATTCAGAAATACTTTAGTTAAGCTCAGCACTTAACTAGTCAAAGGGAAAAGATAGCCTGAATAACAAAAACGCATCATCTTGTTTTTTTCTCCTCTCCAGTTATTTGTGCTCATCAGAAAATGTGACATATGCTAATGTGTCGGTGCAAATTGGACATTCAATTCTTAACCTTTTTCATGCCTTGTTAGCTGTTTCCTGTGTTTTCTCCTGCTAATCATAGTTGCCGGCGGGTTCAAATATAACTTAATGTACTTTTATTAAATAACACTTTCCGAACATTTTTTATGTTGGCCTACGCTGATGCATAACTTCACAGTTTCTTCAATCATTCATTCCTCCAAAAATTGAGTCTCTAAGCACATATATGTTAATAAGAAATACTTGCAAGAACGCTTTGCCTCTTTTACCAAGAATTCCAATCTCGAGGCCTTGAAGGTTCTCGTCTATAGCTGGGTAAATGCTGCTGCCATCCGTGAAGTCCGCTTGGATGGTATGTGTCTGCCTTCCATACTTACTCTCTGTGTGCAACAAAGACACCTGAATTATTTTTGTACTGCAGCTGCGCACAGGTAAGATGCATGTGTTTTCTGTTGTGAGGACATGACAGCAGAGCACACTGACATCATCTGCACTTGACTCACCAATCTCTTTGGCAACCATTCGGAGCTTATCATTAGATCTGCCTATCAAAACAACATCCAGACCTCTTTCTGCCAGCTGAAGGGAGACATGTAGATAGTCAGGTTGTGTGACTGTCCTTTGCTACCTTGAAGCTATCTCTAAAACAGCTTTGCATGAAAATGCCATCATTCTCAACATTAAATCTGGATAAAACGTGAAAGACCATTTTATAAAGAGAAGATGGAGACTCACCTCACAGGCATAAGCCCTACCAATACCAGATGTGGCACCAGTCACAACTGCATGGAGGACAGTACACAGATATGTTGCATGATTCCATTTCACCCTTTATTAGAGATCTAAAAACATGTATGATATTATCAATTCATAGCAATTCTTCTATAAAATTGTTGAACTTTAGCTGGTCTTTGGAAAACTGACGATCAAGTAAGAAAGCACTAGACACATTTACAACCACCTTTAAGGTGTTTGCTCATTTTCCAGTGCTAAGGAGCCCTTTTCACAAACACTACACACAATTCTTCACTTAAAAGTTGCATTAGTTCTAAGATTCAATTTAACAGTGAAGTGCAAATTGTTTGTTCTCTTGTATAGGAGAAAACTGTGAAGACTACAAAAAATAAAGAGTGAAGAGGAAAAACATTTCTACCCTAAATAACGTCAGTTTTTATCAATACACTGACATTAGCGTACTGAGCTAGATTGTAGTCTGACTTTAATGATAATGACTTCAATAATGCAGCACACACAACAAAAAAGCGCAAAAACAACATTAATTGCATTTTATTGAACAACTTGTGCCGCGATCAACAATTCAAAAGAGACACCTCTCTACTTCGACAGCTTGCATGACAACGTCAAGTTTACTATCGTCTTTACCTGCCCATTTTCCATATGTCCTTAAATCCACTTGCCAATACTCCGATAAGATGAAATCTCTGAATCCACACCAACATCTCCAAGTGAATTTCAGCAGGTACAAAGCAACCATTATTCCCCCAAAGAGGGCTAGAACATCAGTGAATGACATCATGCAGAATTTCCTTGCTTCACGGTGCACAGATGTTTAGAAGGTGTTTGATCCTAAATATATAGTGGATGAAAAGATTTTTTGTATGCTGTGCTCCTCCCCACATCGCTCCACCCCTTACTATTTTAATGCTATCAAGTGAATGAGATTGTCATGCTGTGAACACCCCTTTGGATCCTTTTGTGTGATGCAATGAAGTTCGGTGATATGATGAGATGACTGATACAGAGTGTCGGTCTGACATGATCAAACACATGTAACTTGAATTCTTTTATTTGAGAATTTCACCTTCAAACACACCATAAGGCTTTAGCATGAGGTCACAAGAGCTCATTTAACCAGCCTGTCCTCATTGTGAATGTACTTCTTGCATCTAATCACAAAAGCCCCAAACAAAACAATGACTCATGAAGTGGTGATAAAAACAACAACACAGACGTGGATGTGACACAGTATTTCTGACAGCTGATAAAATCTCTGTTACTGTTCCAAGCTGTCAGTTTTTCCATGTCAGTAGAAAAAGTCCTACCCTTTCATGTCGAGACAATGGCTGTACATTGATAGACTGACAATGTTCTTGATTAAATGCCTGAGTGATAACATTTGTGATAACCCACAAATGGCCTGCGTACACAGTCCCGTGACCTAAGTGATGGGAAAGAAGTTCTTATCATAAGAACTGTTGGTTTGATAAACAATTTACTAAGGATGCAACAATACCACTTTTTTCCAAACTGATAAGATACCGATACTTGAATCTGAGTGCTTACCGATACCAAGTACCGATACCAATACTACTACCACGCTAAAAAATACAATGAATTAGAGGACAGGTTTTATTTTATTCTCTGCTTTTTTACCACAAATAATGGTGAAATAGATAAAAAATAAAATTTATATAGAAATAGCAACATAACTAAAATTTCAAGAGAAAATAAACATTGCGGGAAATAAATCTGGATCGGATCCTGGTATAGTACTTATAGAGTACGAGTACAGGTACTTTAGAACAATATCGATATCGGCAACCCTGCTTTCAGTCATTCAGTTGGATAATAAACTTCCCCTAAAAAAAAACATAATTTATTCCGACCATCAAACAGTGTTTGATGGGTTTGGTGGGAAAACCAAATATTTTCACGTGCCATTAATTGGATATTCTTTAACTGTGCTTCTTTAACTGATCTGGATGCTGCTTTTATACCAAACTATGTTTACAGTAATGTCTTGACATCTCCTGTTTGAAATAATGTGATAATCCTTTATTCTCATGAATAGCTAAATACCTCCCATTTTTTTAAGTTTAGAAAACTTTGAAGCCTTGCATTGTAAAAAAAAAAGATGTAGGTTCACAAAGTTGATGAGACACAGCATGAAATATCTTTGGTTCATGCTGTCTGCAACAAAAAAAATGGGAGGTATTTAGATCGG
>JBBDHI010000016.1:7259671-7270558 GCA_037177115.1 Craterocephalus stercusmuscarum
CAAAAAAACCCCATCAGTTCTAATATATTTGCCACCATGCATATATTCAATTTGAAAGAAGTAGAACTTGGACTAATGAATCACAAATCCAGAGTCCTGTGAATCAATAAGCTATACCGAATTTCTCAGAAGAAAAGTGGAGAGATGCTATCCCACATAAATAAACATAATGTTCACATTGTTACAGCTATAATATGGAATGGTAAAATGGTGAATTAGTGACTGTAATATGAATATTTGGGAAAAGGACAGGGTTTGATGATGGAATACATCCGTCTATCCATCTTCTTCCACACTTCCGGGATCGGGTTGCAGGGGCAGCAGCCTAAGCAGAGAAGCCCAGACTTCCTTCTTCCCAGCCACATCATCCGTGGGGATCCCAAGGCCAGCTGAGAGATATAATCCCTCCAGTGTGTCCTGGACTTACCCCAAGGTCTCCTCCTGGTGGGACATGCCCTAAATACCTCCCCAGGGAGGCATCCAAGAGACATCCTAACTAGATGCCTAAACCAGCTTCTGGTCATCTGGCTGCTCTGAATATGGAGGAGCAGCGGCTCAACACTGAGCATCTCCCAGATGATGGAGCTTCTCACCCTATCTCTAAGGGAGAATGTCAAATGTCAAAGATCACTGCCCACATACCTCCAAACATGCTTTACATTGACATAGCAGTTGGGAATGCATCAACTAGAGCAAAGTTCTTCGATCTTGGTCCTGGTCCACTGACCAACACACCTAATTGAGATTATTCGACGTCCTCATAAAGCTCTTTACAAGCCTGCTAATGAGCCGTTCCTTTCAGCCAGGTATGCTAAAGGATGTAAATGTCTGAAACATACCCCTGTATGCCAAGTGTCCCATTGATCTGAATTGAAAATCATTGCACTGGAGGCAGTGCATTTATCCAGGTTCATTCCTTAGTTCCACTTTCAGTTTCAGACAACAGCAAAAATGGCGACGGTGGACTTACCTTTCTTGACAGGCATCTGCAGGCTTTGAGTAAGTCCTCTGCATGCTCCAACCAGTCGAGGTTGAGGACAATGATAAACATGCCTCTATTTCAGATTTCTTTAGCACTGTAAGCATAGAAAAATGGAATAAGAAAATATATATTTATCAAAATTTAAGCCACAATCTCTCAGATGAGTATCATGCATGCCTACCTATCAGCTAAAGGGGATATCCTGGTGGCCAAATAGCCTGGACATATAACTGATCAGTGACATAGTGACAGAACCTCGCTGTCACACAATGTTGTTTCTGTGTAAATATTGAATATTGCCTTTTGATTTGCTTTGCATTTTGATTCACCCACCATCTCAGCTTGTATGAAAATATCTGTGCATTAGGAAAACGCATTCACATGATGAGCAGCATGCTGCATGCATTTCTTTGTTCCTTTTGGCAATCTTCTGAGGTACCGGCATAGAGATGAAGCTCTTTGAGGCCAGTGTTTGTAGACAGTGACAGGCGATCTTAATTCTATTAATTTCAATTCAGCTTTATTTGCATAGTGCCAATTCACAATAATGTCATCTCAGGTCATTTCATAGGCAATCAGTTTGAGCCACTCGCTCATCAATTAGTAAACCAACCCATAACAAATAATAGCCTTGCAAAAGAAAACCAACAGACTGCATCAAATCTTGATTTTGATCAAGTTCTCCATCCCAAGCATGCTAGGGGTGATAGTGGAAAAGAAAATTTCATGTTTAACAGGAAACAAAAATATCTGGCAGAACTCAGCTCGATGAGGGCAGCCATCTACTTCGACTTGTTGGTTGGAGAGGACAGAAAAAGAGATTAACAGACATTACAGCTTTTTTCCAGGGAGATCTGCTGAGAGAGAAGAGGTGGAGTGCATTAATAATGCCAACACTGTCATATGTTTATGTTACTGAAAATAAAGAGCAGAGAGATGAAAAGGAAGAGCCCAGTGCATAATAAGATGTCCCTCAGCAGTCTAAGCCTATGGCAGCATAACTAAGGGATGGCTAACCACCTCTAACTATAGGATATATCAAAAAGGAAGGTTGTAAGCCTGATCTAGAAGATAGAGAGGGTGTCTGCCACCTAAACCTAGAGTGGGAGCTGGTTACATGAGAGAGCGGCCTGATACTCGAAGGCTCGGCCTCCCATTTGACTCATAGACTCTGAGAACCACAAGTAGGCCTGCAGTCTGAGGGCGAAATGCTCTGTTGGGAGAACATGGAACTATGAGCTCTGTGATATCCACTGGAGCCTGGTTGGGGGGCTTTATTTCTGGGGAGAAGAATTTTTATCAAAATTTTATCTTATATTTAACAGGGAGCCAATGAAGACAAGCTAAAACTTAAGGTATCTGTCCATGGTTCTCATCAGAACCATGGCTGCTGCAAATTGGATCCGTTGGAGACTTTTCAAGGCAAATTTAGGGAAGCCCATTATTAAAGAATAGTAGTCCATCTCTGCATGCATAAGCACCTCTGCACTGGCAAGAGAGATAAACAGACTCTGGTGATGTTTTTAAGATGATAAAATCCGTTTTTTGTTACATTTCTAAATTGTGGGATATTATTCGGCTCAGAATCAAAAAGGAAAACCCCAATTTCTCACACACTGAAAAGGTTTAAAGTTCTCCAGTTTGCATGAAATAATTTGTCTCTTGTCTTCAGGACCGACTATTAAAACCTCAGTCTTGTCCTGTTTGAGCTGTAAGAAGTTCTCTGACATCCATGACTTTATATTTCTTGTTCTCCTCTATCATTGATTAATAAAAATGTGTTCTTGCCTTACACAGAGCTTTCCTATATACTATCAAGCTTGCTTTCCAGACTAACTGGGACTTTTCTAGACCAGATGCTTGCATCTGTGAATCATTCCAAACAGCCCTTGTCTTCTGATTGGTTATCTTCTTTTTTAGACGAACATTATCTAGTGTTGTACGCATTAAAGCTCCTATCACATTGTTTAGGATTACACTGAACAACACTCTCAAATACTTTTCAGAGAAGATTCCCTGCTTTTCTACACGCTGGGATCATGGAAAGGGTGAGTGAGTGATGTCAGCGGAGCTGCCAAATTAATTCACCAGATTAATCAAGTTGGGTTAAAGAGGACGCAATTATCTTAAGCTCCTTCATTGCTCCACCCACAGCTTACCCTCAACGATTTATCGATTGACTTTGGCAGATATAAGTAAATATACATTTCTGAGAGAGATGTAAATATAACCTTAAGTCACACTTTGCAAATCTTGTGAACATGTGGCGAAAAGATACAGCCTGACAGATGATACAGATCAAAAGTACTGACTGTCCCTCTGCTGTGGGCCAAGCTGCTTGTTCTCTGCTGATCTGGCTGTGCATCTGACCTTGCTTTGGAGTGATCTCTGTCAGTGCCGTTAACCATTTCACTAAGAGGCTTGCATGCTGCAGATCAGTTTAGCGAGGCCTCGCCTGACTAATCTTATTACTGTAACAAGTCCTCTAGCAATGTAAAATACAGAACAAAAAAAAGAGCAAAACTATCCTTACATGTACAAGATAATTGTCATCCAGTGTTCAGTTAAGATAAGTGTTTGACAACAATTCATAAGCATCTCTGTTATATTGCTCTTTTTTACAAAAAATGGGTATTGCCCATTTTCCCATGGGTTTAAAATTCCAGCTGCAGGGTCATGAGAGCTACTTTCAGTAGCTTACTACAGATAACGTTGCAGATATTTTCAGCCCAGTGCTCCAGCTTACACAGCTCCTCTCACCTTTTAGCATCACTTGCACATGGACATGTAACATGCCATATTAAACTGCACTTACTAACTGTAGCCTGAATATGCCTGGGCTTATGTGTGTTATAATGAGGAAAACTGATCACATGAGAGATAACATTGCATAATACAAAACAAAAAATCAAGCTATTATTTTCTGTGTTGTGTTGAGGTATGCATCTCTGGCTACACATGAACAAATGCAGCTATAATATTTGACTCCTTATGTTATGGCAGTGGAGTGGTACGTTATCTGTTGGACTCGTTTATCATTTTACAGCTCTATACTGAGCTTTTTCCCTTTAATTTAAAATGGGCAGGAAAATGGACTGTAAATCAGTCAGAGCTCCATTATTTGTTGTTTTTACCCCAGTTCCTTCCAGTTGGGATTATTAAACAAATGCATTAGTATCTACAAGACTCGGAGTGTAAAGTATTTCAAAGTTAACTTTTCAGTGTATGGTTGCTTTGCTAAATCAGCAGCTACTAAAATGAGCATGCAGAGCGTGATTCTACTTTCACCTTTACTTCCCTCTGCCCTCCCCCAGAACACACACACACATACTCACTCACTCTTCCCACACATGCATGGATTAAAAGCTAAAGAAGGTTGAGAAGTCAAAGCTTGTCAGTTGTTCCCACTCTTGCCTTTCGTTTACTTATTAGCTTTCTCCAGCTCTCTGGAAATCTATTTTTACCAGTCCGAACCCTGGAACAGGGTTGCAACTCCTCTCACGCACCTTTGGGGAGGGTCTCAGTCCAAAGCTGGGACAGAAGAGACTAAAGCCAGGCTAACCAAGTGGAAATGTGGAGATTTTTTTATTTTAAACATTGTCTTTAAGGAATTTGGACAAAAAAGGAGATAATCTGATTATTTCTATTAACAGTTATTTGCCTTTCTTTCTCTCCACTCTTTTTTTCAAACCACCTGACATTTGGATTATAACCATCATCACTTTTTTTCCACAATGAAAGACCAAAGTTAACCTCCCCTGCTGTGTTCTTCAGCATTTTTAATCCATTTGGATCTTCGATGGTGCTATTTACCTACAGACTCCAACCCTGATATGGCTCCCATGTAGAAAAACTGCTCCAGGTAAGAAATATATCTAACTAGAAGCATATAGTTTTGGGGGGAGGTCAATCTCCGACATTTAAAGTTCAATTGATTTTCTGAATACGACTAACATCTTCCTTCTCTCTGTAACATTATTGATTTATTTGTAGATTCTATTGTGTAATAGCCTATCATATATTCAGTACTATTTCCAAAGTAACTGAACTATGATCAACATGCAAGGACACCATTTAACAATTAAATAAGTTATCTATTTTCAGTGGCTGATTGCAGCAGGGCCGGAACTTACTCTCCTCAATAAAACAACTAATAAGCCAATGTCAGTATTAAGTGATTTAGTGGGCTTGTTGGTTGATTTGCTCCATTCAAGGAAGAAAATTAGATCATATTCAGTCACTTTTTTAAAATTAATTTCAAATTAATATAAAGACTTTCTTGATTAATATGCTGCACTATCTTTCCAAAGACACACAAAAAGCCATTTTTGTTCTGTTAGCATAAAGGCATTGGGCACAGTTGAAAAGGCAATGAATAAAGACAGAAGTGTTTCAAAGTGAGCTTCCAAGGCAATATGTCCTGACTTTCCAGGATTAGATCATTTTATTAAACAAAAAATATTTTGTTTTCTGTATTTCAGCTAATCTGAGAATTTTGGTAAAAATATGAAAATAAATTGGGCCTGAATGTATTTCAAAAGCATACTGAAAGACCAGTGAAATGTATAAAAGACAAAAAATCTTCCACTTTTTCATTCATTCATTTTCTGGACCGCTCTGTACATCTTAAAATATATTTGGTGCGTCAGAGGTGTAACCATCCCAGAGGTGGATGTCAGGGAAACCCTCAGGAGTTTGACGTCAGAATGGAAAAGAGAAACCACGTAGAGAAGGGAAGGCCTGAAGCCAGAATCCATATTTAGCACCTGGTTACCTGACATTTGATTTAACTCCATGGCTTGGGCAGAGCTAATCAGCTTGTTAGGTTCATACCGTTGATTCTCTCAGGGACATTACAGGGACAACATCCACAGTGATGAGGTCAGATGGATGTAGATAAGATCCAAGATAATATGGTGTTCAAACGAAGGATCTTAGATGGATAGAAATAGAGGCTGACCTTCATGACCCTATCATTTGAATAAGCCCAAAGTGCTTGGCTATTCTCACAAGATTTTTCATTTTATAAGAATGTGAATAAGTGCAACCAGTTTTATAATTCTTCACCCCTTTTCTTTTTGTTCCCCGGAGGCAGTGATGGCTTGGGGTCTTGTTGTCGCCTGTCCACCTTTGGACTAGAGGCCTGCCGCATGCCAAGGGATATATTTCCCATAAACGCAACCTTCTTAAACTTAACATCATAAACTCTCAGTTCACTTTCTGTGTCTGAGGCATCAAAATAGCTGTGTAAGAAAATGTCAAATCAAAGAGACCCTCGCTGTCTGCATAACCTCGCCTACCACCCACGATGGCGGCACCACTCTGCGAAAGTGAAGAAAAAAAGGCAAATATGGACAGTGCTTACAAATAGTTTCAATGGATGTAGGCCCTTTGAGTCTTTACATACATCATCATCACTATCATCAAGATCATTTACATCAAAACCACAGTTGCCATCACACCCTGTGCAGCACACCAGGAGCTGGATGGGGAACAGGTTTCTTCTGTTTTTACTTATGATCTCAATATTTCCCTGTCAGGCCTGGGGAACCACTTTTAAAGTAGCCCTATTTGGCCCTTGGACATGTGACCTCTTATATTCGAAGGCCCTACCTGACTTGGCGGCTCGCCTTGCCACCAGCCGCATAAACAGTAACCCCTACCTCAACAAAGGCTACTGGTATGACTACACACTGATCAATGAGGACTGTAAATCATCTCGTGCCCTTGCTCGCTTTGCTGATCTGGACGGTTATGGGGCTGCTTTCCTGGGCCCAGCCAACCCAGCCTACTGTTCCTCAGCTGCTTTGTATACCAAGGAGTGGAATGCTGGTATTCTTTCCTGGGGTTGTCTTAAACCCAACATGGAAACAGGAGCCCTGTATCCTAACTTCTTAAGGCCGCTACCGCTGTCCTCTCAAGTACTTTTTACAGTGTTGCGATACTTTCGATGGGCTCATGTGGCCATTATCTCAGAAGAGACTGATGTGTGGGAAGCCACAGGACAGCAACTGGCCTCTTCACTGAGGGCCCTTGGCCTGCCTGTCAACCCTGTGGTGACAATGGAGACGGACAAGGATGGACCGCAAAGAGCCCTGAAAAAAGTGCGGGAGGTAGACCGGGTCAGAGGTGAGTTGCACTTGCGCAATACACAAACTTCCAAATGCTTCATCTCACATCATTCAAACATGTTGGTTTATTTTTCTCTGCAGTGATCATCATGTGCATGCCTTCTGTCCTGATTGGTGGCCAAGCCCAGTATCAGCTCCTGACAACAGCCTTATCCTTGCGTATGATAGACCGTGGCTATGTCTTCATTCCCTACGACACTCTTCTGTATTCACTACCCTACAAAGATGCATACTACTATGCGCTGGGTAATGACACCAAGCTCAGGAAAGCCTATGACGGAGTTCTCACCATCACTATGGAGTCTGGAGAACACAGTTTCTATGAGGCCTTTAGGGATGCTCAAAACAACAATGAAATACGCAGCAGCACTCCACCAGAGGAGGTGAGATTTTTCAATGAATATTCTAATTGCAAAAAGATGATAGAATGGGACCAAGAAAATTAAAGAAAGACAAAGATAACACAATTTTATTGGAATTTTAACCAGAATGGTTGCATCCTTCTATCCTCTGTTAGGTTTCTCCATTCTTTGGCACCATTTACAACATGATATACTTCATAGCTATGGCTGCTGAACAGGCAAGGACCAACACAGGCCGCTGGGTAACTGGAGAGATCCTCAGCGAGATTGATGGCGGCTTTGAATTTGAAGGATTCAATCAACACTTGTGGGCTGGAAGGAATGGTCAAGGAATGCAGGCTGGTTATGTAGTCTTGGATTACAGTGGCATGGGCAGTTCTCTCTACTCCACCCATTTTCTTCACGCAAAACACACAGATGGTCGTACTGGTGGCCTCAAGTACCTTGGCCGTTCAGTCCATTTTGCAGGCAGCACCCCTTACACAGACTCAAGCTGCTGGTTTAGCCCATACTTTGCTTGTTCTGGAGGTGAGTGTTCTCACAGTGTCATGAAGACAAACACATCTTTGAAGGGTTTGCTACACTTTAACCTTTTTTTTATGTTTTCTCTCCAAAGGATTGGATTCATCGACTCTATTCTTTCTTTTCGTCTTATTCACTTGTCTGGTTGCAAGTGGAGGATACTTTCTTGTTCGCTTCAAGTATGTACACCTTGAAACGACTGATGTCACACTGATCTGTATATGTGTGGTTTATAAAATCTGTATTAACCATATTTGATAATCTGTCTGCTCAGGAAAGATGGCAGAGTTGGGTTCAGTTTTGGGTCCGGTGGAAACACTGGATCAAGTAAAGTGATCCTTACTCTTGATGATCTTGTCTTCATCAACACTCAAGTCAGCAAACGGGTCAGTTCAGTGCTGAATAGCTACTGACAGCTGTTTTCATGCGTATGTTTAATGCACAAAGTTGACCTGTTCACTTGACTGCTGTGTGTGTGCAGAAGCTAAATGATGACAGCATTGTGAAAAGCCAGGTGGATGTGAAGACACCTCAACACTCGGTTTCTGGTCGAAGCTACTTAGCCTCCACACCTGACAGCTCAAATGTAGCTGTGTTTGAGGTAAGGAAAACGCCAAGTTGCGTACAATGAACTCATTTAAACTGTTTTGAAGCTCATGCCTTTTGGCATTTATGTTTTAAAAGACTGTCTGGTTTTCTTGACATCTCAGGGAGACTGGGTTTGGTTGAAGAAATGTCCCACTGGAGCAGTGTCAAGTGTCAACAGCAGCACTGAGATGGTCTTTGTTAAGGTAAACAAACATGTGAGAGAAAGGAAAAATGTATGACCGAATTTTTGTGTTCAGATGTTTTTGTTTTTTATTTTTTTCATTGTGAAAGGCCTTACACTTTTTGATAAAATGGATGTCTTTGTAACCACAAACTTTAAATTTGGTAGTGTCACGCCATCATGTAGTGGTATCAGTCACTGTGATTTTTCCAAACATAACTGTGTTGTCGGCATTGATTTCCTCTCAGGTCAGAGAAATGAGGCACGAGAACCTCAATCTGTTCCTGGGACTGTTCTTTGACTCTGGGATCTTCGGTATTGTGACGGAGCACTGCTCCAGGGGCAGCTTGGAGGACTTGCTCAGCAATGAAGATGTGCGTCTCGACTGGATGTTTAAGTCTTCCTTGCTAATGGATCTAGTCAGGGTGAGACAGATAATATGACTTACTCATGTTTCATTTCACACTGAATCATCTTTAATCATCAGTGTTACATTTTCCATCATCAGGGAATGAAGTACTTGCACCTTCGTGATATCATCCACGGACGACTGAAATCCCGTAACTGTGTGGTTGACGGGCGGTTTGTGTTAAAGGTGACAGATTATGGGTTTAATGAAATATTGACAGCTCAGAACATTGACACGGAGGTGGAAAAGCCAGAGGGTAAGAACGTGAGTGTGAAATGCTAATTTTCTGAGATTGTTTGATTATATTAAATTAATTATCACTATAACTTTTCGCATAATAAGATCTACTTTGGACGGCTCCGGAGTTACTCCGAAACTCTAGTCTGAGGAGGAAAGGCTCTTTTGCTGGAGATGTGTACAGTTTCTCCATCATCACACAAGAGATCATCTCACGCTCTACACCTTTCTGCATGCTGGACATGCCTCCTAAGGGTGAGTGTCAAACCTGAACCAAAAATGACCCATTTGAAAACTGGGTATTCTGCTCCACATAATGACTAGAGGCAGTAAAACTGCACAAAATCTGCATATTTGTTCCGCAATTCTGTGTTGTGTTTGACTTTCATTATTATTGTGCATGTGTTGACAGAGATTATTAGCAAGGTCAAAGAGCCTCCTCCTTTGTGTCGGCCTATTGTGTCAGTGGAAGAAGCCCCATTGGATGTAATACAATTCATGAAGCAGTGCTGGAGTGAAGAGCCAGAAAAGAGGCCAAACTTTGAGGACATCTTTAAACAGGTAAAAACACTGAAAACACATACTGACATGTGGTTTTGTTGCAGACTAGATGTGTCTGAATGCTCCTCATTTTTGTTTTTACTGTGACAGTTCAAGAGCCTCACAAAGGGAAAAAAGACCAACATCATTGACTCTATGCTGCGCATGTTAGAGCAGTACTCCTCCAACTTGGAAGACCTAATTAGAGAGAGGACAGAGGAGCTGGAGGTAGAAAGACAGAAGACAGACAAGCTTCTGTCTCAAATGTTGCCCAAGTGAGTGACCAGTATCTTACATGCATCTTCATTCAATATTTTAAATTATGCTTCTCTTGCTTCCTTAAGGAGGTTAAGTCAAGGACAACATCATTGGATATGTTTTTGTTAAGTGTTCCCTGGCTTATGATGATGTTTGTGGCTTGGTAAAAACAGTCTGGCACTCTAAAGTGCTCCTGAACCAGAAACAAAAAGACAATACTGTGAACTTGATGTTGTATTTTAACTTTGATGTTGTACCAAAGTTCCCTCTCTTCCTCTTGCCCTTGTTACATATGATGAGATTGCTCATTTCGCTGTGCTCAGCACCTCTGTGGCTGATGTCAGATCATATAAAATTTGGTCCAAATATGAAACAATTGAGTAAGTTTTTGAAAGTTAAAGATGGATAAAGAATCAAAAACTATTTTGCAGGTTCCTTTCTATGAAATCTAATTCTACCACTTTCATGCGTCACTGCCTGTTTTAGTCAGTGTTAATATGCAATTGAAAAGTGATTAGATCATTTACGTCTGAAAGCCTAAAAAACATGAAGTGCCAGTTTGTATGATAAGCTAGCTCCCATCTAATACGTTTATTATATTGTGCAATTGGTTATTTAAGTTGTGTCTTGCACAGAAGATATCTCAGTGGGATTTTCTTTTATCCTTGTATCAACAC
>JBBDHI010000016.1:7300150-7313963 GCA_037177115.1 Craterocephalus stercusmuscarum
TCAGTGGAATGATATAAACGACAGTAAAGATGTAAATGCAGATCTTTTTGCATGTCCTGTTTTTCATTCTTCTCTGGAGACAATCACTTCATAATATGCAAAGAATCAAAAGATGAAAAGTTTTATAATATGAAATAATATGAAAACAATAATTGAAAAACAATAACTGGTGCATTTTAAGGCTGTTTAAGTTATTCTTTTGTTCTAAGATTGCGCGGTGAAGAGGTCCACACTGAAGACAATAGTTCTCTACTATATGAGAGTGCTCCAGAACAGTGCATTTTTTTCCAATTTACACACTAAAGGAGTTTGCATCAGTAAGAAATATATACGCATAACATTCACATTGAAGCTATTTTGCACAGAGTGATAAGCAGCTGCCTTGCAGGACACCATTTTTAAGTACTAAGGAATGAACAGGTGAACAAAGTGACATGGTAGCCCAATTAATAACACTGCACACAGACACAGAACTTATACATTTCAGAAGTGATGTGAAGCTGGAATTTATATGACAAGACGCAAAAACAATTTTTTAGATAATGCTTACATTATGTTAAGATATATAAAATACATACAGTATTATTAAAAAAACATTTGAATGTGTATGTCACCTTACAGTAATTTGGACCCCCTACACTGATCATCTGACTAGCAGACCAGTGTGCTTTTATTTTTTTTACTTACAACCAACCACTTAACATTACTGTGCATGTCAGATTTGTTAGTTACGATAAAACAATCAGATAAGCACAAAATACGCACAAAAATGGGTGAATTTGTGGGGGGAAAAAGTGTAAAAGTCAAAGAATTTTTTGCAGATATCTTTCAGCAGGGAGCACTGATCAGCTGTCAGGACCTCACAGTGGCTGCAAAAGAGACAAAAAGAGAAAAATCAGAGAAGGAACCCAAACCCTCCTAACTAATCTGATAAATGTAATCATTGAGATACCCCTTTGTCAGTGCAGGTTCCACACAGACAGCCAAAGAGCCCGTTAATCATCTGAGACGCACAGAGAATCAGCTGCAGGCAGCTTGTGGCCAGCAGGGTGCAGAACAGTCCAATATGAAACTGCACAATGTTCTCAGGCGCTGTGCACTTCCACCACACAGATTTGTCCGTTAGGTAGCTCTTTTCACTGCGAAGAACACGGGATTCATTAACAACCCAAAAAATAAACAAAAGTGAACTTATCATCGGAAGTTACTCCTGTGCGTCACCTGTCTTTGAAAGGCGTTGTCCAAACCAGCAGAACTTTACACAGGGGCCCATTGTTTAAAGCAAGCACTGCCACAATAAAGCTGTACAGAGCGCCAGCCACACCCACTGCTGCGAATGCAATCGACAAGAACATCTGCAGAGATAATCAAAGAATCAGAAACATTTCCCTTATGATTTACAGGCAGTACAAAAATGCAATCGACTGCTGAGGCACTTAAGTGTTTGAGGAGGAACAGGCACTAAGTTGTCCACTTTGGTTCATTCTTCACATTCCTTTCAGTTTCTTCCCTCTTTCCATTCTAACAACATAAACTGCATGTCGAACCAAATAAGTGGAAACATTTTTTTTTACTCTAAGGCCTGTGTTTTCTAAGCAGGTTTAAACCTCACTAAGTTTTTTTTCTCTTCATATTTAAATGATGAAAGTACTTATTTCAGGAAGCATGTGTATTAAACTTCAGAGTATTCTCATTGCATGATCTGGTTGAAAACAAAACAAATGTTGCAAATGTTGCAGCTATTTCGTAGTTTATTACCGTTCATATCTAAGGACATGTGTACTACTTAAGAGATCCAACATGCAGCGTGTTTGTCTTGTTTAACTGAAGACTGATTGCATCGTACTGTGATGTATATATGAGCAAGTCTATTTCTCATCAGGTTTCTAGTTGTATTTTTTACTTTCTCCTCATCTTAGAGTGTGTTTGTACACAGCATACACACTTTAATAAGTAGTCCATGCAGTTGATCATTTGCTTGGAACCCAGCTGTAATGATATGTGCTCTGAAACATCTTCATGTGCTCATTAATGACTCACCCCACAGCGATTTCCACAGCAACCCTGTTTTCCAGTCACATGAATGTAAAGTGCAGGGATCAGCACCTGGACCAGGACACTTGAATTTCAGTAATCAATTCAGTCAGTCACTTTTTAAAAGAAGTTATTCAGATACACAAAAGTAGTTGAATGTTTGTAGGGATTTGGGGAAACATTACAGAGCCTGTAGAATAAGCTCTTCTCATGACAGTATCATCCAGCACAAAGGAGATTTCACAACTCAACAGTAGCACCTAGACATTAAAAAGACCTCTGCAAAGCAGAAGCCAAATACTGGAGAGAAGACAACTCACCATTATGCCCCCTCCAATGAGCCCACCCATGTATTTCACCTCCTCTGTAATGTGTCCATCTTTGGTATACTGGACATCCCCAGCAGGAAAAAACAGCACAATATTACAGATGATGGATAAGACTGCCAGCGGGTACAGAGTAACGGCAATGAAACGAGAGCATTTTCCAGTGCACATGATGACCAGCTCTTGCTCAGTTAAAGCTTAGCGCAGGTAGCTCCTGTTCTCACAGAGAAGTTCTCCTTGAAACTGACCAAAAGAGATGAACAAACTTCCAGCTGAAAGTGTGGATCATGTTAGGTAGTGTGGGGCGTAACGGCAAGCAGATAACATGAGGAAACAGCCTGGGATAGGCTGCAGAAGTGTATGACTCACTGCATTTTACAATGGCAGGTTTGTTAATTCACATAACATAGAAACGCACTTTCTCACTTCCTCTTTTTATTTGGTTGGAATGTGACTACAGTCAGGTCAGGTAATCAGAGTCCGGCATGTTGTTGCTGCTCATGCCACTATTACAGACTTAAAGTGACCTGACTACCAGGAAGCACTTTTTCTGGAAGTTCTGATATAAGAGATAGTTTCATTTCCTTGTTAGCTACTTGTTGTATTTTGGTGATACTTATTTATTTATTTATTACTGATATGTATTTTGTGAATACAGGAAGGTAGAGAAGTTGAACTTCTGCTCTGTGACTGGAGGGTTCGGCTAAAGTAGGGCAATAACCGAGTCACTGACACAAGGTAAACTGTGACAAATGTCTACGCTGTGGATGGTTAAACACTTACCAGATATTATTCTGTTCATCTGATGAGTAGTTAGCTTATCAGTAATGAGAGGAAATGAAAATGAGAAAAAAAAGAAGAGGTTTTGTTTACTTAAACATGTGGTTTCTTAGCAACAACTTCAGAGGGAGGCAGTGGAAAAGTTGATCATGCTGCTGTAGAAATCTACAGCCAGAGTTTAAACATGTATGGAAACCGTTCCAGGAACAAACAGTGTGTAGCAAACAGCTTGGTGTTTCTCTCCTTCCTTCATCTATCGAAATTCTCTCGTTAGCTGTCTGTACTTGGGTGAATTTACACTAATCAAGGCTCAGAGGACTTGATTTAGTTTGGTTAGTTTGTCCTCTGATGCCGTCTGACGATGAGGATTACATGGTAATTTAACAACAAATCTGTTCAAGCAACAGTTAAACTGTGTGGAGACAAAACAAAGATGTCTTTTTGTCATTTACCTTTATTTTTCAAATGCCATTGAAGAAAACTACAGAGCAAAGTAATGTTAAAAATAATGAAATTCAGATATTTTACAATGACCTGGCAAATTATATTAATTTAATATTTTCCCTTAACATCTATATTAAGCATAAAAGTAAGGAAATTTGTGAACAGGAGAATTTTGCAGCAGATTATGGCACATTTTTGGGATGGAGTGTTACATGTTTAGTTATTTTGTTCATTGCACTGATCAGTGGTTGATCAGGCTTTCAGATTACAGTATGCATACTATAGTGTAACACCAGTTTAGTTCCTTCAGAAGTTCAGATGTTCCACTTGCAACTATCAACAAAAACCAATGCAAAGAAAAATTATTTAATGGAATAAGTTGTGTTTTTCCTGGTAATTTGATGAATTTAGGATGGCTACATTTTTTGAATGCATATTCCACCCCTTTGAATTTAGATTATCTGAAAGTAGAGAGATAGTCGAACAAACACAGAGTTCCTTACTTTTTGTGCGAAGTTTAACAGGGAAGTGAAAGTTTTAATTTGTGAAGGACATTAATAAACAGATGTTGACCCTAGTCCTAAAACCAAACGTGCTCAGCTAATTCTGGCCAGAAGCCAAGATGTGCATGCTGCTGAGATAAGACATCAGTTGCCAAAGCAAACACAGCAAAACACCACATTAAAAAAACACAGAACAGACATTTCATAACATTTCATGAACAGACAAGATTTCCAAATTTTTCTTAAAAATATATTCAGAACAGATGTTTCATGCAGATTTTATAATACTGTACTGTTTTTGCAAGGTAACGTAATACAAGGTAGCAATGTAAGGCATTAGCATAAAACCATGTAACAGAGAATAACAAACTGAAACATTTTCCGAAGGTTTTTCCTTTAACTTTTCTCCCAGACTTCCAAGCAGACAGCAGTCCTTTCAGATTTTTCTTCAGGATTGTGTTTCCTGAAAGTGAACACACACACACAAAAAACAATTAAAGTAAAAGAAGAGAAAGCAAAATTAAAATTCTTTGACATTACAAAACTGCCATGACCTTGTCCTGGCTGCAGGTTCCACACAAGCAGCCAATGAGGCCGTTGATCATCTGAGTGGCGCAGAGCAGCCCCTGCAGGACGCTGGTCGCCATGAGGACGCTGAACAACCCCATGTTGAACTGCACCACATTCTTTGGCTCTTCACATTCAGTCCACAGCGTATATTTAGTCATGTAGTTTATGTCACTGTGTGAAAGAAAATGCTTAGAAAAAAATACAACTTAATGATGTACACAAGCAAGCTGTTTTAAAGTATCACCTGTTTTTAAAAGGCATATCCCACTTCCCATCTGAGTCTTTGCAGAGGGGCCCATTTGCTAAGCCAAGCAGTGCCACAATGAAGCTGTACACTGCTCCTGCCACACCCACGGCGGCAAACACAATCGAAAACAGCATCTGCCAAAGTTAAATGAGAAGCACAGGTTGTAAATCTTATTGAAGTATCAAACAAAAAGAATTTCTGAACTGCTTGAGTTTATTATTGATTAACTTTTTTCAACAGATATTAAAATGCTTCCAATGATGAGTATCATGTTAAATGCAGTTCAACAAGGCCTTGAACATGCAAACAACATACAGTAGAATGTGCTGTGGTAACCTGCAGTTCTGTGTTCGCTATATCAAAAGGAACTACATGTTGTGCAATGGTGATACAGCATCACACAGCAAAATTTATTTCCCCTTTTTTTTTGTCTGCACAACTGTCAAATTCTTTTTCTCTTTTATTTTTGCTCTTTGTTTATGAACTTGGAAACAAATGTCTTTTAACTGTGACCGACTCACCTCAATGCGATCTCCACAGCAGCCCTGCTGTCCAGCCAAGTGAATGTAAAGAGCTGCAATCAGTACCTGTGGTGATCGATCAAAACTGTTCATGAATTTGGTTAAAAGCTTCGTCGACTCAGAAACTTTACGATCTGCTTTGGAAACAGATGATAATTCGTTTAAAAAGGGCTTTTTATCTGAAGGGTTCTGCTATTAGAACTCTTTCAATCATCAATCCAAGTCTTTATCCAAGGCTGTGCAAAAATGCTCATAAAGTTTACACACACTTTGGAGTTCCAACATTTTGTATGCACGAAGAAAAAGAGAAAACTCACCAAAACCCCCCCTCCGATGATTCCCCCCATGTATTGCACCGTCTCAGTAATGTGTCCCTCTTTGGCGTACTTGACGTCCCAGTCAGGAAAGAACAACAACGTGTTGCAGATGAGGGATAGAAGTACCAATGGGTACAGAGTGATGGCAATGCAGAGGGCACATTTTCCAGTGCACATGTTGGGAGGGTGAAAACTAACCAATTGATGTAAGAACTCCTATCTGCGAAGTTTTACCTCAGATAGTTCCTGTTTTCACAGAAGAGACATCTCAACTGACTTTGCAGAAAAACTCAACTCAGTATTCACATTAGCCGTGAACTGCAGGATGGAGTGAAATGAATGACTTAATAATAAAGTGAAGTCCATTTTAGCAAGATTTGCATAGGCTTTAATTATCTGAGAGACCCTTCCTTTCTGAAACGCTCTTTTTATAATAGCCTAACCTTTTTATAAGTTAATCAACCTGTTGCATATTAACTTTATTAGTTGTAAAAAAAACTCATGTTGTGGTTTATTATTCACAGCCTTTTGTTCCAGTGTTGTTTTTTGTTTTTTAAATGTATTTTGTCACCAAATTTAAAATCAGCTCATATTGATAAAACAAATTAGTTTTGACATCTGATGTGATGTGTAAGTTCTGTTGAGGACAAAATGTAAATTTCGTGATTATATTTTCATTATATACAGCGTCCAAACTTCTTTTTCTCAACTTTTTTTTCTAGATATGATAGACATATTTTATGAACATTTTACAAATATTTGCATTAGGCTACATTGTGAAGATGGAGGAGACCTGAAGTTCAGTTTCGACAAGCCCATTTTCCCCAAATTGTTTTTTATGTTTTCAAAACAATACAAGTAAACAGAAAAAAACTGTAGATCTTGTCTAAACTGATCCCACTGTATGATTTCCAACTCTTATCTGGTTGCCAAGTTGAACGATGATGAGTTTTTTGTGACCCCGGCTTTGAATATTTGGGAACCTTTGGACCACTCCCCCTGTTACTGGGATCATTACTGCTCCAGCTGACCCACCATGGCCACGTCTCCAGTCAAAGACTTCCTAGTTGGCTACTTAATGCCGGAAAAATGCTACGAAGAGATTTTTGTCCTCTTCCAATTGCACGGTGAGACTCGCAGGCATGACATTCTGCATCTAAGCGGGTGAAATGCGCTAAAAGATGTTTTTAGACATTCAGGACGTCAGTCTTTGGCTGTTTTTCAAGCAACTAAATCCCATCAAATCACGTTACTACTGTCAGTGGGACGTCTGAAGATGTTTTTCTCTCAAATGCAAACTCGCACGATCTTAAAGTGTAAAAAGTTGGGCCAATCGCGCCCCCCGTTCAAAAGTTGTGTTTTATTTGGCTTGTTTTTAAAACTGTCTCTGTAATGTCACAGTGCCCTGCCTAAAGTTTGTACTGAACAAAGTTGTCGGATTCTGGATCATACTGGACACATTCCTCGGTAAGACTTCAAACCTGACTGATGAGAACTGAAACATTAACACAGTGAACGTGTGGTCAATGGGATGGCAAAGAAAATGCAACTCATTTTAATTCACTTTTATGTCTCCTCACGTTTTCCTGAGAATAATGAGAAGTGATTAAATCCTAATGCACAATCACATCGGATAATTTCAATCACACACTGTATCAGTGTGGATAAGAAAGACAGTTCTCATAGTTTAGACCTGGCGATTAATCCACTGGATTATCACGTTGTATGCGTGAGTTAGTGTTCAAGGGAAATGATAGCAAACCACAATACAAAGCAAAGTCACACTCGGTTACGCAATTCAATTCACATTTACAAGTGTTGCCCAACATTTTTATTTTGTATAGTGATTTACTCTTTTCAATAACTGCAATAAGTAATTAATTTTGTTCAGTCTGGTTTTTAAAATATTTTTACTTGATACTTACTTCATCTCTGTTGTATCTATGCAGCGCAGCTCCCTCAGCTGCTAAAGATACTTTG
The DNA here is from genome assembly GCA_037177115.1 of Craterocephalus stercusmuscarum. NCBI lineage: Eukaryota > Metazoa > Chordata > Actinopteri > Atheriniformes > Atherinidae > Craterocephalus > Craterocephalus stercusmuscarum. Next base: position 7,307,873 of record JBBDHI010000016.1, read on the forward strand.
GGGAGGAAGTGCAGAGGGCCTCAGTGCGACATCTGTCCTGCTTCAGCTGTATGCTTTCTCATGTCCTGTTGTGTACGCCAAAGCCAACAACTTCCCATTTTTGTAAGTAATTAAAAACCACTTAATTCTAAAGTTAAAGATGAATTTTTTTGGGTTTCATGTGCATAGCTGACTATGGGAGGACTCTGTTTGCATAAGCTTTCTGGTGGTCTTTCATTTTGTATATATATTAAATATCAAGCCTACATTCCTTATAGGCCCTATCAACAAGGACTTTGGGTTTATTTACTGGCATGTTCTACAGAGAGTAAAAAGGTTTCTGTTTATCACTTAACAGACTTTATTTATGATATCCATGCCTCTTATGTATTTTACTGGAACTTCCCCACAGTGCCTGGGCGGAGAGGCTCTTCACATTGGCTCAGACAGCAGCACTCCTGTTGCTCATCTTGCATTATCGTGGTGATACACTTAAAGGTTAGCATCATTCACTGTATATTAATGGTTTGCATCCACAAATTCCCAAACACTGAATTTTTTTTTTCTCTTTTTGGATAAGTGAAGAGAAAAACAAAAATTAATTTGTCAACAAATCCTGTTTAAATTAGAAAAACTTGTTCCTCCGTATGAGGCTTTCAGCTCATTCAGTTCTATTGAGAGTGTATGTGTGTGTGTGTGTATATACAAAAAAATACCATATTTTTTTCTAAAGTGGGCCGACAGCTTCCTGAAATGAGAACTCGATTCATTTATTCATGTTCTGTACTGTCGTGTTTAGCAAGAGATAAGAAGACCAAATGGAAACATTTGGCCACGGAAAGCACACAGGCAATGATTTATGAATATTGAATATATCTGTACACTATTAATACAAAGTTAAGAATATTGAACTTTATAGAAAGTGTAAAAAGTTAATGACATTCTGAACATACATACAAATATTTAAGTAGAATCATCTCAATTTCTTGAAAGAATCTCAATATTTATGTTTATATATGTATGTAAACGTAAAAGTTTTGTAATCCGTTCCTTTCTTGGCTGGTTATTGCCATTGACAGTATACACATTATCTGTGAAAATTGTAAGACTTGCAAAGAAGTTTTTTAAAATGACAAAAGAAATAAAGATTTAAGTAAAAAAAAAAAAAAAAGGACATCTCCAGGTTGTCAGTTTGTTGGTGGAAACTAACCCTGTGATTCTTTGCAGTTTTCACCTTAGAATCACAGAGAGATGATGGTTTTCACCACATCCATTCTTTCTATTCAATTAGTCTGCACAGCAGCCCATAAATGATTCATAGAACTCTGCTTGAGCCCGTAGTAATGACTAACGCAGATGAGGGATATAAAGGAACAATTAGTCTGCAGGAACAGCAGAGGGGTCAGAAAAGTCTGCAATTACACGCCGGTACGAACGTCCACTCTCCAAGCAGGGGCTCCACCAATCACCAGCTAAACTGGACCAGCGTGTAAATTATATGGGTCATTACTTGACTTTTGATTTTTGTTCTGCTCATGCCAGCGATGTTCGCTGCTTCCTGCGGTGAAAGAGGAATTCAGGAAATATGAGTTGATCTCTTGATCCTCTGACCTGATCGTATAAACAGCTCACAGTCCCCAGGATTTATTCTGGTAAATCTTTTTTCTCAATAATATGGTTTAAGAGGATTTCCCCCACGTTATTATGGAATCAGGCAAGTCATTTTCCATAAAGGAGGAGATTTTCTTCTCCACATTTTCATCTGTTTGACACTATTATTGAGCATAAGCGGCTTCAAGTTTCTTATTCTGCAGCGGCGCATAAAAAGAAGTGGACATGCAGAAAGGGGACGTTCATGTTGCTTCTCTCAGGAGCAGAATAAATCCAGCATCTTGCATGGCAGCATCAAAGTGGCCTTTCCCATTGATTTCCTGCTGCTGTGTGGCAGAGAAGCGGCTTGGCTAATAGTCTTGTGTTATGCAACAGCATGCAGCTGGAGGCTCGTAGCCATAAAATGCTCAGCTTGCGGAGATTAAAGCTGAGTGAATGGCCACCCTGACAGTGGCAGCTCACTCAACAGAAAATGGGAAGTTTGACTTTTCTTTTGAATTCTCACAATATCTTTTTCCGGTTTCTATAAGAAGAATAACATGAATCCTCCTTCTGGCCGCTGGTTTCTCTGGTCGAACTTTGGATTTAAGCACTTGGAAGCCACTCAGAATGAGCCGGAATCAACCGTCTGCGAAATGATTTGTTTACTTAATAATTCCTCAGTTCAAACAGAATGAAATATTTGCTTGGATTTTTGCTTCTAAATGCTCAAGCAAACAATCTGAATTATATTGTCTGTATGAGGGAGTTTACATGCACGGAGAAACGAGCCTGACTTCTGGCTTTTGAGCTTCCCCTTGTTCAGCATGGGCTCATCCTCTGACTTGCACAGGGAAGCAGTTTATTTTGCTCTGTAGGCTCTTTTTGCATTTAAATTCTCAACTTTAATTAGCCTGTATGTGCCACTGACATCCAGGTCGGCATTAAATGCAGATGACTACCATTACTCTCGGTGAAGGCACTTGTCCTGCTGTAATAACTTTAGATTTTTTATTAGCATCATTTCCCCCTGCGCCGTCCTCCAGCATCAACGCTTCCAGCTCAGCAGGTTTCTGCACAGCCGCTGCTTCTTGCCAAGCATTTCTTTGTTAACTTGTGTTTGTTTGACCAACATGTTTGAGGCTGCAGAGATGATATCTGAGGCAGATGCACTCACAAGCCAAACACCAGGATGAATTCAGGTGGTGAGAACAGGAGAGTTTTTACAGGGAATGGTAGAAATAAGGACAGAAGGACTTGGATCATGCATGAATATTTTATTTTCATGTCTGGTTGTCCAGCATAAACCATCCCATGTGGGATTATTTAGACACATTTAGAAACAACACATACCAACACCCTACAATAAATAAAATATAAAGAAACTTTAAAAAGAACTAAACAATAACAAAATAAATAACGGCATTAAATAGATAAACAACCTAGAAATGACAGAAATATATGAAGTCCTGACATGCTGAGGAAAAGCAGAGGATCAGGCTTCGTGCTGACAAACAACTTCACACCACTTAACCCTTTAACTTACATGCTAAAAAAAAGCCAGAGAGGAATGTTTCTTAGCATTTTCTCCTTTTTTTTTAACAAGAAAAATACAAATAAATGTTTTTTAGCAAATAGTTGAGATAAAAGTTAATAAAACAGTAATGAAATTATATTAAGAAATTATATTAGGAAATTATAATTATATTTCTTTTTTTTTTCTTTTATTATCCTCTTAAATTGTATCACTTGCTGTCTATTGTGTGTCTTTTGCTGCTGTTGCGCTGCAATTTCCCCGCTGTGGGACAAATAAAGGTTATCTGAATCTGAATCGGAATGATCAGTGGTTCAGAAATGTTAAACAGCAACAGGATAATATTTTCTTTTGGTATTACATACCAAACCAGCTGGTAGAGATGGATCAGTTCTTTACTAAGATTCATAATAATCACCAAGAGATGTGCTCTGTCAAATGGTAGCGCAGGACCAAAAGGGTTAAGACCACTAAACGGGGAGGAGGAGCACCAATAAGTCAGCATAATACTCAAGAACTAACCTCATCTCTAACAAGTGTCTGAAATACCAAAGGAGGATCTCTGAAATCCGCTTGCTGCATCACTCCATCATGATTTCCTCCACCAGGAAGATCGGCTGCTTTAGCTCCCAAATTCCCAATGAGAGTTGCCTCAGACAGCTTCTAATTCCGATTAATGGCTTCGTTTCAGCATCGACACCATTTTACCAGAGTTTTAAAGATGATTCCCGCTGATGGGGCCAGGAACAGCATGCAATGAGCCCGCTGTGTGTGTGATCTATGCATAAATGATAAATATGGGTCATTCTTCAGTCTCTATGCAGGCCAGCGCAGAAGCAACAGAGCATGAGACAGATACAGGAAGTCATTGCAGTCAACAGGACAATATGATCATTATCATTTTCTAATGAAGTGTTTCTAATCTGTTGTTTAATGGAATTGTCCACACATCTGATTTAACGTAGCATTTCTTCTCCTCCTTCCCTGCAGACGAGTATTTTTGGGACGTTGACCAATGAGCGAGCGCCGTTGGACGGCAGACTGGTAAGCCCCCTCATACCAACTTTTCCCCAGCTGGATGGTGGCGTGCACCAATTCTGAACATTTGGAGTTTTCACACAGAATTATGTTTCATGTTGATTGAAAATCTGCAAGAATTTTAATTAAGCTAAAATTCTGGGGGATAAAAAGTCCCAGAAGCAGTGACAGATGTCTGAGTTGTGGCGTGTGTGCCCGTTAATGGGGAAGCTGACCCTCTGATGCTGAAATTCTTACATATTAATGGAACAGTTGAAGGAGTGAAGCAGCTCCGGATGACCTCTTCACGGCAGATGGCAGAAATATTGTCTGTTTTACGGAATTCAAAGACTTCCTTCATCTGTGTTATTGTGTAATGCAAATGTGATGGCATACCCCACAGAAAGCCAATTAAGCGGCAACAAAGGACATTACTAAGCTGCCCGGGTGTTTGCCTGGCTGCGTCTATCAGAGGGTGTGTGCAGCGAGCCTGTGCCAACTGGCACAGGACTTTTTTAATTACTTACTTCTGCAGCACCAAATGAAATCAACAGATTTATGGATTCGTCCATTTCCCTTTCATCAGGAAAAGAATGATAGCATCTCTTTATGCTCTGTCTGAAGCAGCCTCGGGGGTCTGCGACCATCATGCAGGATGCCCCTGCTTTGCTTTGTCAGGCTGCTGGCAGTAATGGGCTGCAGCAGGTGGGTGGGCGGTCCCGTGTTGAGTGAAAGACTTTAAGCCCGTTGATAGGGTGGCGTGCAGAGCGGATTGTATCGGTGTGGAGGAATCCAGGTTTTCAGCTGCTCTGAGGAGCAAAAGCCTCTTAATGGAAGTTCAGCTGGTGATGAACCAACATAAAGGATCCAAAGGAAAATGAAGGATTTGAAAGAAGTTTTGAACTGTTACGATCTGAGATCCCAGAGTTCGGGAACTTAGGTCTGTACGGTAACCTCTCTGGTTTAATTCTGCTCCACTTCTTCAGGGCTTTGCTCTGCAGAGACAGATATGAAAGTTTGCAGCTGCATCCTTCCAGAGATTTTATTCCTTGCAGATGGTTCATGCTACAAGTCTTTTTGTGCCGATCTCCTTCTTATGATCAAACTGTGATGCTTGCAAACATCGTGTCTGGTTTTCCTGTTCCGTGTTAAGAGGGAATTTATCTGGTCCAATCTGCTCCGCACCAACTCAACTTTATTTATAAAGTGCTTTAAAACAACCTCGGCTATAAAAAGTATAAAATAAACACAGTAACACGAGGAAATAAAACAATTAACAGTGAGCTTCTAGCCCTGCTGTCATACTTTTATGTCTTTACAGAGTACCAACAGTTTGATCTGAGACTGAGTTTAAAAAAGGCCCAGGTGCAGTGGCTGCATGCATCAGTTGAGGATTATGCTAACATCATGTGTGACGAACAATTGGTCTCTCAGTGGGACCGACATCCAGAGAAAACGGCCACTGTGGTATCGCCACAGACGGATTAATTCTCATATCCGCCAGCTTTGTGGGATTAATTTGATAATAAAGCCACCATTGTGCCTAAATCCTAATTGATTTTACTTCATTTACTTTTCCAGTGTAGTCATGATTATATCTACTGATCCGTAGGTCTATATATAGTGGAAATGCGACATGGGGCTGTGTCTTGACTCAGATCATCTGGTTTATCAGATGCTTCACGCACGCTGCTCCAGTTACATGGCTGAAGCTGACTTTGGTTAACTTGTTTCCTGCAAAGTATTTGCAGCTCTTGTCTGTCAGTTATGCAGCTGGTTGATTTAGTTTAAAAAAGACTAAAAAAATGAATAAAACGAGGCCAAATGGCTAAAAATGACCCGGAGCCTTTGATGATCAGAGCGGGATGCTGACTGAAGCATAAGCACCGAGGTTTAACTCTCGTCACTCGGCTGGTTCGCGGGCGCCCCCACGTAACAGCGTCGGTGCTTTTAGGAATATCTCACGAACCA
>JBBDHI010000016.1:7348422-7360645 GCA_037177115.1 Craterocephalus stercusmuscarum
TATGGAACAGTCATATGGCTACCAAGTAAAGGCAAATGTAAAAAGAAAATCCATAATCAAGTGCTTCTTGGGTGTTTCACGGTGGCGATAGATAATGAAGCAATCAGAAATGTAATCGTGTGCTTCCAGAGGCTTACTAGAAACATAATAAATACAATCAACAAAGGGTTTGAAGTGCACAAAAGGCCTTTAAAGGCATTAGTACTTAATTGCAAAAAACATTCAGAAAATCACAACATCCCAACAACAACACCTTGTGGTGATAATTTTGCGTTGTCCAAAATTATAACCTCCATAAGGCTCAGAGGCACATAAACAAAGCCAAAGAAAAAGTATTCTTTTAAAAATTTTTCGTGTCTTCTGACCATATAATTTAAAAAATGTATAAGATACATATATTAAGGGTTGTTTCTCACGTAACTTAGTAAGTATAATGAGAAAAGCTGAACCAAACTTACTCTCAAAAATAGAAAATAATTATTCTAATTTATATAAATGATCAATTATGTAAAATACACCCGAACTATTTATCAAGTTGAAGGGGTGCTTCTATCTGTAACATTTTAAACAAAAATCAGCTCTACTATCAGTGTAACAAATCCTAATTAAATACCATTTAACAACATATTAATCAATAGTGAAAGACGAAAAAAGACAAATTGATAGTCACCGATTTTTAACCATCTAATTACTTCTCGTGTGTAAACAAACACAGTGCTCATGAAGAGCGGGTTAACCACTCTGACGGAACTAGCCACTTGCAAAACTCGAGCTCTAGCAATCGCATATTCAGTCAAACTCAACAACATCCCTGCAAAATAATAAACTACACTAATTTGAAGCCTTATTTAAAGTGAATATGTCTTTATTATTATCAATCGCTTGAGCAAAATTGAGTGTATGTTAGCTTCCATGCTAACAATTTAGCTTCCGCTGACATATTTACCCGTGTGAAGTGTCTCCTTCCCTCAGAGTTAAAGCAAGTATTTAACCGAATATACACTATCAATATCTACAACAGCACTGCATTTTCAACGCTGCTTCTTCTCTGTTCTTATCCATCTTTCGATCTAAATAAGTAACTTGTACCAACTGTACTGAGACATCCGTTCGTGAATTAGCGCTTATGTTCAATCGCCATTTTGAGTCACGTTCTGGTTGTGATGTCGCGAGACTACGGAAAACTGCACCGGTTTTCTTTCCTTTTTGATTGTTCTTTTCATCATTGTCGAACTGTATCAACGGAATATTTTGGAATTACAAATCACAAAAGGTTAACACTATAATTATAATTGTATTCAGTTTCTCCGTTAAGACCACTGTCCAGCGCTTTACACAACAATCCTCTAGACCGGAACTATTGTTGTCCAAAAGTTGTTTGCGGTAATCTTATATTGTAGCAACGGAGGAGAACGTCAGGAACGTGGAAGGTTAAAGCAAGAAAAATGTTCCGATTTTTATCACGGACTGTATCTGCCGCACGAAACCCCTCACTTAATGTCTGCGAGACATATATCTTACCACCTAAATATGACAAGGTTGATAGGTGAGTTGATAAATCTCTGTTACGTGTGATTGAACGACGCTCATGATAAAGCACGACTAATGGACGTCAGATACATTTACACAATGGTTTAGAATCCGTTTGCAATGAAGAAAGACTTCACATTATTCATTCGGAAAAGTACGAACTTGATTTGCTTTTATAAGAGCAAATGGACACAGCTAGCCATTAGCTAACTTGGTCTGTGCTGGTGGGGTGACATTTTTGATTTACACATCCTTGGAAACTGGTTTCCATAGTAACAAATCATAGTAATCATCATAGTAAATCAACTTACAATTCTGACTCTACAACGTCTCTTATGGTTCACAGATTCAGATGTTGAGCGATGGATCGCTTGCAACAAACTGTTTTTGTTTGTGGCTTTTTTTGCTCTGTGGGGCAAAAAACGCTGGAAGAATTGTCTATAAAGTCGTGAAACTGATATTGAATCTGATTTAAACGTGACATCTGTGCCATATATATTTCTGTTGGACACTGTTGGTTACTTAGAATTATATAATACTGATGATTATTATGATTCAGCCCTCCTTTGATGAGTGAATTAATCAGGTTTCTTCCTTTCTTCAGGGCTGTGAATGGAGGCAGGGGAAATGCTCTCAGCACGTGTCCAGTCAGACTCTGTGAAAAGAAAGATGATGCAATTCCCTCTAATCAAGGTGAGACAACAAAAGAGGATAGTCAAATGACGATCAGTGGACAAAAAAAGGGGGAGCAAGTGGTTTTAAAAGCAGATGATGGAGGTCCCAAACAGCAAGAGGGAGATGTTACAGTTGTGCAGGTTGAAACAAAGTCAACGCAAGTCAAGACAGGTGCTGCAAAGAGTGGGAAGGAAGGTCTTCTGGACCTTCTTGGAGCGATGAAAGTGGAAGTTACGAATAAAAGGATGCTCAAAAGCTTGAAGACAAAGCAGAGTTTTGAATCAGCTATGCAATATAAGCCCAAACCACCAGCTATGGAGAGCACCATCAGTATGTTTCAAAAGGCGACAGTTGAGGCTTCATCACAGAGGTGAGAGAGCTAGCAGAAGTTGTTTTAAATGGGTTGTATTGTCTTATTTAGGTTAAGGTTTATTTGGTTTCATATTGTATTTGCATTGTGCCTCATTGTGATGACATAATTGTTGAGTCACTGCTGCAACTTCTTCCATTGCAAGTTTGATTAACCCGTGCAAAATTGCCTCCAGTTTTGGAATGATATCTAAAATACTCTTCTATGTATTGCTTCTTTCTTTTTTAGTGATACTTTGGATCCCGATCTGGTTTCAGCAGCATCTGCTGCTGCCTCCACTCTTCCTAACCAAAGACGGGCGGAGTCTGAGCTACTCAGGCAGCTGAGGCAGCGCAAAGCCCTCACAGAGGCTCAGAAAAAAGTCAGCATGAACAACCTCGGGTATGATTTCTTTAAACTGGCATATTAGTGGATATAGATTTAAATGAGACATTATGTTCTCTGCTTTTGTAACCTTTTTAATAATGGCGAATTAAAAGGTTTAATCACATTGTAAAAATCAACTGAATATTTTTTCTTCAGAGTAATAATTGCAGACATGAAAGTGGGAAAGAATCCCAGGGGGCAGAATGCTTTCCCAGCTGATCAAATCCGGTTTGATGATGATGGGAAAGGATACACACAAGACAGAGGAATCACCAGTGAGCTGGCCAGTGTCCGGAGAAGGTCGACACTTTTTTATATCTATCCATTTAGATCATTTCTGAGAAGCATGTGTTTAAAATGCCTTCTATTTTTAGGAGGAATTTGTTCCCAGCAAAAAGACTTAACATCTTTTCTCCCTCTACTGATGAAGATGGAGTTGAATCAACAGCTGGTAATGTGCTCTTAGAGCTTTAACCTGGCTTTTTTCTCACTTCATTCATGATTCAGATTTATAATTGATGTCTCCAGAATTTGGCCACTGAAATATATTTAATGTGCTTCTTTAAGATAAAACTACCCTGGAGAGACCATTGTTTCAATAATGTTTAAGAAAAATGATGATACTTTGTATTGAGTGTTTTGTTTTTTACCTTGGAACTGCTGATAACACTGGCATTATATATTCAGCAAAGCCAACTCTGTGGGACATGGAGTTTGCAAATCGGTTGTCTCTATCAACCAACCAAATGCCTCGAAATGGGTTTGAGGAAATGATCCAGTGGACCAAAGAGGGGAAACTTTGGCATTATCCAATCAACAATGAAGTTGGTGAGTAATAAATTCTGTCAGGGACAAAAAGTCATACAGCCTGTGCATACACAGCCTAAGTAATCACCATTACTTATTGCATGTAGACCAACATTCACACAAAACTATCGGCCTACTAGTCCGGTTTAGTGCGGTTCTTTTCTTTCCTCCACCCTCACCAAAAGGCTTAATCACAACATTCACACCAGGCAACATGTTAAGAAAGGACCAACCAAATATTTAACACAGTAAAATAATCAATGTTGTTACCATGGACAATTAAAGGACAAATACACTCCATATGGAGTTGTGAATAAAAAACTTAATCACCAATGAACCATTTAGCATTTATAAAGCTGCAGTCATGTCTTTTAGCACCAGATGAACACAAACTAAGTTCCCTCATCAGCATTTATCGACATGTAACCTGGACTAATAAAATGTTCCTATTTGGCGCAGTTTTGCAACTATTTTAACAGTTGGACCAGGTCAGTATGTATGTAAACTTGTATCAGCCACCTGTCAGTTTAACACAGAACATAATCGTAGTTTAATTAGGTTATTCCAGGAAATTTAATATTAAACCTATATATATGGAAGGAATATAAGAAATATTATTTTCTATTATATTATTTCTATTATTATTAGAAAAATATTATTTTCTAATAATATTTAGATCATTTGGAAATGAATTGTTGATTTCATAGCTTCATTTTTTTTTTGTACTGCATTTTTTTTTTTGAAATTCATCAATAGACTAATCGATTAATCGAAAAATAATCGCTAGATTAATCGAAGAAAAAAATAATCATTCGGTCTACCATATATTACAACCCCGTTCCCACCAGTACAGACTGTACTTCCCATCATCCAAAGTGTCCGGGAGGCTCTGGTGGTAAGTACAGCGCAACTCCGTCACCGTTTCTCATTTCTGCTCCACCAAAGTGCAAGCAGAAGCAAATGCTATCAGTCCCGGACGGTTTATTTTCCAGCCTATCTTAGTGTTATTGCCATGGATACTGGATAAAGCAGAAAATAGCTAATATTTTACTTCATGATGTTGTCCGTGCAGCATAGCTCGGTCAGGATATTCCAACTGATTGCAGCTGTCATGCATACAGGCGTAACTCTGTCTGCTCACACATGCAAGTATTCAGTAGACTTTCTGTTTGGACTAATTTAATTTTGACCTATCCCCATTATTAGTAACAACTGTCAAGAACAAACTGTTTTGTGTGCAGACATGAGTCAGTGCCAGGCAAGGATTGTCCCTCTGCTCACTTATGCCGGTCAGAGCCTTAATACTTTGTCTGCTTTTTATTACATATAGAGGGGGAAATAAAAGTTTGGCTGAAGGACTCACTAATGATATATTTTCACTCTGCTAGGCCTCGAGGAGGAAGCCACTGTCCCGTTCCATGAGCATGTCTTCTTAGAGAAACACTTGGAGGACGGCTTCCCTCGTCAGGGACCAGTACGGCACTTTATGGAGCTTGTGGTGGCTGGTCTTTCCCGAAACCCCTACCTGACCGTGCAACAGAAGAAAGAGCATATTTCCTGGTTCAGAGACTACTTCCACCAAAAAGAGGACATCCTCAAGGAGGCTGATGCCTACGTCAACTAATTAAAGACTGTTTGTTTAAAGTGTTTCCTATATTTTCTGGATGTGGACAAATAAAAACAGGACAGATTTTCTTAGTGGGGGACTTGGGAGCATAATCAATTTTGTGCGTTTACAAGTTGTAATAGAAATCTGTCTTAGATATCCTCCTGGAGACCAGTCGGAGTAATTATCTTTTGAAAGCATTGTTCAATAACTTTAACGTTGGCAGGACAGAGGAAAAATGTCCTATAAGAAAGAAAACTCTTGCTGTGCACCTACAATTTGAAATCTAAAATTATATTGATTTCCTTGTGTGTATTAATGTGTGCCAGTTGTCCAATCTGTTACTTTAGTTATTTTTTTATTTCACTGGTCCAGCATAACATGATCTGACTAAAATCAGTTTGTCATGATAGCGCAGTGGCATGAAAACACACACAATTTCAAAAACATGTTTTTATTACATGCCAGTAAGTGTCCCAATGTCAAACAAATGCCAACAAGTGTGATTAATGGTTTATCTCCAGATTTACTGTTTGCTTTTCTCTTTTAAAAGTGAAAAAGGAAAGAAAAGAGTGATCAGGTTTACAGTAGGATTATGATTACATCGTTAATCCTTTGCATTTAGCAAGAAAAGTGCTTTTAAAGTTAGACAGCTTCTTAACAATGTGCGACTCAGATTCCTGCTGGTCTTAAAAACACCATCTATTGTCAGCAAAGTGGAACATGACGGGTAGATGTTTGTAAGTGCCTCATTTCCACATTTTGTTTCCTAATGTTTCAGCTTAGTGATTGGTATGATAAGATGTTGGCAACCCTTCTTAACACTGTTTGTGTTGGCTGTTTATTGCACAAAAAAGTACACAAGTGTGGAAACACATTTTGTCATATGAAATTGCTATATTGAGGGTTGACCTCTAGATGGTAGTATTGGGAGCTGTGGCTCCAAGTCAAATTAGGATATAAATATTTCACATGAATAAGCAAACAAAAAGCTATTTGTTGATAAAAGTCTCCCACTGTAAAGCAGTTATTCATGCTGTGTTTGTAGCTATTGACTACAATGGTCCCAACTTAAATGAATAGCCTGTAAATTTATGTGATCTTTGGTGAAGTTGTGGTTAATATTTATGTCCTGGTCAGATTTAACCGCAAACATGACAGTTGGAGTTTTTGGAAATAAGTAATTTGTGGGAAATAAGTAATTTGTGGGTAGCCAGATGTAGCCTACAGGATACTAAGCATGCTGCTCTTCCAAAAGTAGCACAACTGTGAAGAGATGTTTTACTATTCAACCCACAAGGGACGCAACGGATTATTCACGGAAACGGAGAGAAGAAAAACAGTTCAGTGCCCATCAAATATGGTTTTCTGTCCAATGCCCAGAGGGAATCCACATTATGCCTGTGGCCTAACCCTAACCCTAACCCTAGGTGCCATCAAAATGTGCAGAGAATTTAATATTTAAAGCAGATGTCAGAAAGCATAGCAAGTAAACAAAAAGATAAGCAACAATAGTTAAAGGGTAAATCTGATGCTATTTAACGACATGGCTCACAATTATGTAGGCCTATAGATGGCTATTAGGACATTGTGGCCTTGTATAAAAAAACTGGGAAAATCAATAATTTCCCTAATTCTTAAAGATTTTGTGGCGTTTATTCTTTTCACAGAAATACATTTAAAATAAAGTAACTTAGTTGTAATAGCCAATTAAAACACAGCACTCGCGAAGTTAAGAGAAAATAATTAGCCTATATAAAGAATACAAGTTTCCACTTAAACGCGGTCTTCTGTGCTTAATTTCAAACATAGAGCACTTGAACGCACCGTCAAGTTGTGGCGCTCTGAGCTCATGATTGGTTCATGAAGGCAGCACCAAACTCTTCTGCTGGGATAGCCTACTTGTTAATCGTGACAGAGCGGCAGACTTTAGAGGTGTGAACTTCAGTGAAGACCTTGAACGAAACGCTTCGCTTTTTTTTTTTACCGACCACCCCCATTTTGTCGTTAGTTGTGGGACCTAGAGCCTCAACACGACATCATTTAGCATCTTTATTTCCAAAGTCTGTGATTTATTTATTTATTTTTGACTCTCTGAAGCTTATTATTAAACATTTTTTTTATGTAAAAGAAAGTGCGACCCAGACATGGCTGAGGCACCGCCACCGCAGGCACAACCTGTTGAAATTGACCCTGAGTTTGAACCGCTTTCCCGGCCGCGATCCTGCACCTGGCCCCTGAACCGACCGGAGCTCAGCGACCCCGCCGGTTCCAACACATCCTCTCCCGCGCCGTCTGTGCAGCAGGAGCCGGGGGGTAACCCCGAGTTCATCAGCAACCTTGGTTTGTTAGAGGAAGACTATGGCGAGTACGCAGAGCAGAAACCGCCTTGCACTATTTTTCAGTGTAGGGAAGTAAACTGCGTGCACTTACATCACCGCCACCATCACCATCACCTCCAGCAGCAGCAGCTACCTGCTCCGCAGCTGCCGCCTCAGCAACAGGTGCCTCCTCCAGGTGTCCCACCCTTGGTAGGCTCCGGCCAGAGGAAGATCAGCTCGTCCCGTCGCAACGCCTGGGGTAACATGTCCTACGCGGACCTCATTACCAAAGCGATAGAGAGCTCACCTGAGAAGAGGCTGACGCTGTCACAGATTTACGACTGGATGGTCAAGAGCGTGCCTTACTTCAAGGATAAGGGAGACAGCAATAGCTCCGCGGGTTGGAAGGTGAGTGTTTCACGTGCGCGTGGGAAGTTCTTGTCCGCACATGAGATACTTATTTTAGATAATTTAAACAGCAAACAAAACTGACCCAGGAACCCAGTCATGCTTAAATTGCAATGGACTTCTTGTGTCATGTTGTGCAGCTACAGCGCGCCTGATTCGGTTACTTCATGGGATCTTTTCATTATGCAGAAATTGGTAAACAGAAGAAGTCGAACCCCACTTTTACACCTTTTGTTATGAGAAAAGAGACTGAACTTCTCCAAAAGCTTCCCCTCCCTTTGAAATACCGAGGCCTTGTGGAGATTGAGATTGAAGATACGTAGACTAGCAAATGATCCAGTTAATCCCTTTGTCACATTCTTACTCTCAAAGGTATTGATTAAATGTATTTTGACAGGGTTGGAAATCATGATACATGTAATTAAATATGAGCGTCACACGTCTTTCCTGCTATCCAGTCGGTGATCTCACCTCAACTGTTGTCTCCAGTGAGACATCACCCTCTGAAACTGAATCAAACAGGATGTCTTTTTTTTTTTTTTGGAGAGAAAAGTAGCCCTTCTCTGCTGTCCATGTTCTCATCTTTAAATCCAGTCTAGACGCCTTGCTTTGGTCTGGGGAAGCATTAGAGCTGTAATCAGACCATTCCACTTGTTATGGCCAGTCAGACTGACAGCACATGTAATTACTAATGTGCTCAGAAGTTCATTCAGAACTTTAAACACTTCTCATTACAAGCTGTCATTCTACCAGAATAGAGATATTTACACTTTCCTCCAGTCAAGGATCAGTAGATGCTTCAACTTTTATTCCTCCACATCACTGAGATTAGTCCTTGATAGATGATGCTTCACGTCTCCATAAGAGATACAAAGACGTTTATGCCAGGGCAAAAAGATCCATGGGTGTTTTTTAAAAAGAAAAAAAAAGTTTAATAGTGTTAAAAATGAGCTGCTGACCTTTGACATTTCAGTAACCTTTGAAGTTTTAAAGCGGTTTCCTCCGTCAACTGTTGTATGAGCTTCCTTCTTGTGTCAGTATGGAAACATTAGACTCAACCAGCTGCTCTGAAAGGGAAAAATACCTGTGAATATATCTAAAACTATAAAAAATATTCACCTTTTTGTTGAATCTGCCACCTAGATCTGCGAAGATGATGACTGTGTAGTGAACAAAACCCAGTTTGTGGCAGGGGTGCCGTCGCAGATCAGTACAGATTTAATGTTTTTGTCCTGTTCCCAAACAAACCTACAGTATGTGGGGGCCAGTTTTTCACTGTATCCCCACACCGCATAGTGACTCATGCTGCCTGCTCAAGCATGGAAAATCTACTGCTCTCCAAAAATGCTATAAATCTGAAAATCTGACAGAGGCGACTTAAAAACATTTCCTTTTTGCATGCACAAACATATTCATGCAGGTTTACAACTGTCTCTCCATCTAAGGAAATCAGCCATGATGGGCAGAAACCAACATTGGCAGACATAGCCGCTGTCTGGACCCAGAGATGAGGCGAGTTAAAGCCTGTTTAGAAAAACATGAATCAAACTGATATTTCATTTTCACAGCCGTTGCTGTAACCTCTGCATTCTCAAGAGACTTCATTTCAAGCTGTCAGGAAATGCCTTTGGGAAACCTCAATCAAATATAGTTCCCATTGTTTAACACCCCCACATGAGAAGCAGGATCACAGCTTATATGAGAACTTATGGCTCTACTAAAACTCCTTTTCCTCCCCGTCTTTTATCTGCACCTTCTTACATGTTGATGCACTGGCTGGTGAGATTTTTTTTTTTTTTCGTTGAGAGGGAAGCAGCGTGGAGTGGACTGCTCAGAGCTCCCCCCCGACAATAACAGGAGGCGACACAAACAGCTCAATCAGTGTTGGGGAGTGTGTCGGAGGGGAAGGGGCTGGGAGAAGGGGGAGGGGGGGATGCTGGGAACCACGTCAAACATCCTCCATTCCTGAGTTGTGCACTCATATCTTTGTGTCCGCGTCTTCTAGAATTTCCTCAGCGGATGCTACGGCTCGGAGAAAGGGATCGCTGCTCTTTATCCCATTACTTCCTTTTGTTTCCTCTCTCAGGACTTTTTCTAAATGTGTTTGTATTGTAATACAAACACCTATTAATAAGGTGAGAAGTGAATCTTGGCTGCGGTGCCCTGCAGCTTATAAAAAAAAAAGAACTTTTTATTTTAGTTCTTTTATCCAACAACACAAGTCATCACCCTGCAAGCGTAGAACCAGAGAGCAAGAAGCAAAAGCTCCAGCCTGTCTCCGTCTTATATAAAATCTACATGTCTTTGGTTCAACTTCTACATTCCTAAATGTTGGCACTCCCGCCAGGCCTTGGAACCACAGGCTAATAGTTATTTTTACACTTCCCTGTTAAAAAAACATCACAGTCCCCCCACAATGAACTATGATGCATTTCCTGCCAAGTGGATGGAAAACAGTGCCATGTGTTCACATCCCCAACCTGCAAAACAAGAGGGGCTGGGCTGGAAAAAAAATCGGAGGCATCGATAGTAGAGACCTTATAGAGGTCAAATGTGTGCATCTGCATCATGTGTAATCATTTTTAACGTGAGTCCAGCATCCCCGCCACTTGTTTAACAAAATCACTGATGTACTGATCTCTTTTATCCTTATATACAGGATTGTAGAATACACATGCTCTTGTCCTTCTGATTGTGGAGACATATTGAGATAAGCCAGTGACCTCATGGTAGGCGGAGGGCATTGAGGCTGAACCTCGGTGATTATACAACCCAAAGTGGGAGATGGGTGTAGCACAGGATGAGGGCAATGCTGGTGCCTCCACAGCTTTCCTGTCTCCCTTCATATCACTGAGATTCCTTTGTTTTCCATGTAAATAATTTCAGCAGCAGCTATCTTGATACCTTTTGCTGCAAGAGAGGGCCCCCACAAAGCGGGGGCAGGCTCCCCTGGGTGTCGGTGGGTTGGCAAGTGGCAGGGCTCAGCATAACAGACATTCAGCGTTTTACTGGTACTGCTACTGTTTTTCTCAGTGAGCTGTGACATTCAGTGATGGAACAGGAAGTAGTACCAACTGGTGATAAATGAAACTAACAGGCTAGCTAGTTAATGTTTTTTGTAGCAGTGCTTTGTGGATAACCTACCCAGATTTATGACAAGCTTAAAAACTTATTAGACAGTGACTTTATCGATGCAAAGCGGTTTGTTTGAATATATGAGCTAACATTTTGCAACAGGACTCCCCACACTGTCAGCATCCTCTCTATTTTTTTCTCTCTGGTGCCTGATGTTTATGTATAGCCACTGTGGAAACTAATGGCAGACAACACTGAAAATATTTATTCAGTATGAGGCGAGTTGCGCAGTGGAAAAGCTCACAAATGCTTCCATTTGAACAACACCCCTCAGATCAACAAGCAACAACTGATGAAAGTGGCCATTAGTGGATGTGCAGAGTTGGCAAAAGCCAAACTCTCCTGAAGCCCAGACTGGGAGCAAGTCAGCCGCAGTAATGTGAAGTAATCGTTTTCAGCATGAAATGATCAGTTTCTCACATTGTGGAGGAATAGATGAAGTAGACTCTGAGATGAAGTTCCCGGGTTTTTTTTTCAGTTTCTCTGTCAGATCTTGGGTTAAACTTACAGGGACGTCCACTCCTTGAATGATTGGCAGCTATTTAGAATATTTCTTGCATGTGTATGATCGGTTTTTGTTAAACAATGGGATATAAATGGTTTGTAGATTACACTTCCCTGATTGATGTGTAGTAACAGTGGCTTCTCTAAAATCTTGCTGAGAGACCAATATCAGCTGATTGTATCAGGCAACCAATATGTTGGTCTGGCTCGAGTTGTTACAGTTGCGAAACTTTCACTGAAACAATATGAGCAAGTCATTTTCATTCCACTAAGATGGTGCTAATGGTTTAAGGCTTTTCAACTGATCAGCTTCAGAAGTTTTTCATTGTCGGCTTGTGAACCCATTTTGAGGATACAGGCCTACAGAGACAAGAGCAGCCAAATGAAGCAAGAAGAAAAGAGAAAAAAAACTGAATAACTGTTATTTTTCTTCTTGGGATCACAAGGTTAAAAAAAGGGGAGGCCTGCCCTGAATTTAAGAGGCCCACTAGACGCTTAAAG
>JBBDHI010000016.1:7379650-7390342 GCA_037177115.1 Craterocephalus stercusmuscarum
TATCACATTGATTTTTCATGATAATAACTTTGGCCCATTCAAGAGGTATGTATTTAAAATGTTTATCTGAAACTTAAACAAAATTGGTTGCCAGACCATTGTGAAATGTGTGGCTGCTCATGCTGGCATCGTAAACAATAACCGAGAGAAAAGCAAAAATGACCAGTCACTGACCTTCTATTGTAAAAAGTCTTGCCAATAAAATACCTCATTAGTGCAGTTTCAACGTAGTTTGTGACCGTTTTTTACTTCTGGACTGAAAGATCTTCAAAACCGATCCATCAAACTTCAAGATAATCACCAGCGTTTAGTCACATTTAATATACAGCAAAATCCTCAGATGGTCAGTTCAAGATCAGTTTGATTACATTTTAAATGTTTTTTTTTTACCAGACTTTAAGCGGCTGCAACCCAGAACCAAGAAGAGTAAAAACATTACTTCGCAAAATTTAAGTAATTAAAATGGGTAAATTAAACAGTGGTTCCCAACCTGGGGTCCAGAACCACCCAAGGGTGGTCTCTGAAGAGCAGATGGAGTCTCTGAAGCTTTGATCATTTAGAGACAATGTAATTGAAAATGAAGACCATGTTTACAGAGAGAGAAGTTAAAGTCAAGTTTGTTTGGCCGTTTTGTTCCCATGGAGCTGACAGTGAATAAATGGAGTGTCATTAAAATCTGCTACAATATTTCAACACAAGGATCCTCAGACAAAACTAAAAGGAAGAGTTTTTTTTTTCTCCAAATTTCACTTTTAAAGTCACTTACAACACAACTTGTGTTTCCAATCAGTTATTTCTATTTACGGGAGTTTAGTGAGGTCAGTGAGCAGGTGGAGCCGCAGTAATGGAGCACTTCATCTATATCCTGGTAACCTGGGTTTTTCCTGCAGCATTTGATTAATAAACTGTTTCTGAAATACACCACAGAGCAAGCCAGAACACATTATTTTAGTAAGAATCTCACTATTAAAGCACAAAACCAAGGATGGTTTTAGAACAGGATGGGGCAGGGGGCCCACAGCTTTTTAGCATTTGCATGAAGGCTGTCCTCAAGAAAAATAGGTTGGGAGCCACTGATTTAAAAAGGCAAGAAACCAAAGACACTATTGCATCTAGTTTTTCTGCTGAGAGCTTGAGTCATGCAGAAACTATTTCCACTGCTTTATTTGATCTGCTGCCTGTTCATCACCACAGGAAGTGATGCGTTGTTCACCTTCATTTATTTTCTCCCCTTTCTGCAACTGCACCGCTGTTTCAGGGCAGCTGCTGTGTCAACCATGTTACTTCTGCAGCTCTTATCCTTCTACATCATTAAACTTCACACCCATGTGAGCAATCACAATGAGATAATCAATGAAATGTAACTTCCTACAACACTTGGGCACCAGAAAAACATCTGATTAAATGCATGCAGCTTTCCAGCATGAACAAACCACAAGGGTAAGTCACTAAATGCTTAAATGCTGCATAATTATGCATAACTACTACACTGTGTTTTGGCAGATCTGCAAGTTATCCTTGAATTCCCTTTTTATCCCTGTTGAGTCCTTCAGCAACTGCAGCATGTATCTGCAGTGTAAAAGGAAAAAAAAATTTTTTATTATTAAACCTGTAACAGATTCAGCTTCTTTTTGCATATGCAACCATCAAAGCAGGTATGTGTCAAAGTTTTGACTGAATATTGGATTAATTGCCCTGGTAGGTATGTGATGGCATGCAGAATATATATTATATGTGTTGAAATATTCCTTCTGATAAGTAAATACTCAAACACATGAATCTACTTTCCACAACCACAAAGGTGCGACTTATGTTACAATGTTTCAGTAGATCACCTAAACTAAGAAAACCTAAAACTTAAAGGAGCTATACCTGATATTATTATGATCTTTCTATGAAAAATGGTTTCTACACGGTATATTATGTGGTAAAAGGGGCAAGTCCATAAAAATAAATGACTCGTTGATTGCTATTTAGCTAAAGTCTCTACTTTTTAGCTGTGGCATGATGCTCTTTCTCTGCCAATGGGCTTAACATCCAGAACTTCCGGATCACGATCAGCCAGTAAGAGCGTTCCCCTAGAGAATCTGGAAGTTCCGGAAGTTAACCCCATTGGCAGAGAAAGAGCATCATGCCAAAGCTAAGAATTAGCCTCTTCTGCTAACTAAAGTGGCCTGGACTTGTACATATGCACAATCAATGAGTCATTAATTTTTATGAACTTACCCCTTTTACCACATTATATACCGTGTAGAAACGGTATATATTTTTTCCTTCAAAATAACATCAGGTATAGCTCCTATTTATTGCACAGTTTTTGTTTTTTTATATGTGACACCAATGTATCTACCCTGAAAAAGACATGTAGACAATCCAAAGGTTTGTACTCTTTACATTACACAATGACTTTAAAAGTATTGAGATCAAGTATTTTGTTTCTTGATGTATATTCTTTGATTGTTTTACATTACCCATCCCTGAATGGGAGCTAGCAAATATGGATAATGGATGGATGGATATATACAGTGAAAAAGAAGCTCCCTCTGCAGGACAATGAGAAAAAACACCAGCAAAAAAAAAAAAAAGACTAACTTGGCACTTTGGAGATGTCTGGTTATATCTGGAGGCTTGTCTTATATTTGACATATTTTAGACGTCCACTGCCTTTGTACCAAAGTAAAGCTCTTAATTCAGTCCTCATCTCTATCTCAGCACTTTAGTGGGTTTGGTGGGATTAAATCCCAGCATGCAGTTGGTCAGAGGCAGAATTCATCTATTTTCCTATTCCCAATTTTTATAGGCAAATGACTGTGCAGGGAAATCGTCATGTGATTTCTTTGTGCAGAGAGAACACAGGGAACTTATAACGCATAACCTTTATTTATTACGGTATGGTTATACAATATATTGCACTTGTACTGGTTGAATAACAAAAACAAGCTAAACTGAAAATATATAACATCATCTTTAATGTAAGTGCTATAATGCAAATAATACTGAGAAAACCAGAATAATAAAAGTTTTGGTAAAATATCAGAGAAATGTCCCGCAGACATAATTAGTGTTTAACATGTGACAGGTTAACTAAAAAAGGAAAAGAAACAAAAATGATAAATTTTTGATCAAGCAAGCAGCATAAATAGACAATAAAAATGCCCTGAATAATGTATACAGTATACATTATGTATACATAAAGAGTCAAATTGGAAGTAAGTGAACAATCTTTTACACTACACACATGATGTACACATTAAATTCTTTTATACTATGTGGCATTTGAACACACCGGGACAATTACAGTGAATACTTTCCGTGCAAAACTTTACACCTCCATCAGCTTTTTCTCACTACAGCTTGTCCACCCACCCGATGGACATCTGCAGTGTGATGGGGTTGCAGAAATGGCTCACATCATTAACCAGACTTTGGGAAGGGTCAAATTATTCACGCTCCTTCACACTTTTCAGAAGCATCATGCAACCAGATAAACATGGTGCAGCTTCATCCGAATCTATCATCAGAGTTCATCGTGTTAGAACTCATCTTTCTGTTTTGTTTTTTTCTTTTTGCTGTCAAAAGGGGGAATAAAAAACAGCTTTTGTTCGATCTGATGTTTTATAATGAGATGTACCTCTGGCGGTGTACAGTTTTACAGGTAAATTCATTTTATTTAAGGTAGCAGAGGTATCAGAAAGGCCCAATGCCAGCAGAAAAGGCAGTGTGTGAGCAGCTATCATATATCCTATTATATTACTATAATACCATCTATGTGTATGCATCTGTGGGCTGCATATATAACTTAATGATTAACAGGAAATCATAATCATTTGACAAACCACGATTTTCAGCTTTTCATTCTTAAATTACTCTGTGTCATTCTGGACGACCCACTATTAAAACCTTTTACAATACAGTGAAAGAACTAAAGTTCTGTGTAGAGTGACTCCACTTTAGTGTTTTTATTTTTAACTAAAATAATTTGTCTTAAGCACATTAATATAAATCTATAAGAAGCATCTGTTTTCCCTTGCAATCACAAATTATAAAAGCCACAAAAGTATTTATTTAATCAATAAAATATCTGCATCCAGACAGCATCTAAGATCATCGTATTAAAGACAAGTGTTTGAAATCAGCTGATTTGTTGTTGATAATCAACAAGAAAATGAACACTGATCGATGCTTCATTTGTAGTGTAATTTGATCTCATCATAATTCTCTTCCCCCCTAACGATTCTTTGAAACATCTTGAAGATACAGCAGTGACCAGGGAGGTCTGTTTCATAAAATCTCTCATAATTCAACACTTTAAAGTATGTTCCAATACTCACTAAGAAGTTTGTTTGATCCTGTCTTATTCAGATAGAGGATTTTTCTGGACCTCTACTTGGCCTAACATGAACTAAAAACATAAACAAAACATTCCCAAATTCAACAACCACCAAACCAGAGCGAGTCAATAATCATGAAAAGTCCATTGTGGTGCTAACCTGTGAAAAAAAAACAAATTCAAGGACTTAGAAGACCCACAGCCACAGGAAGTGACATCATTAGTGACAAAAACCACGTTGCCCATTTAAACGTAACACTGATTGCAGAGCAGATTGGAAGAATCCCTGCAAATGAGAATAGAAAAAAACTGACTTTAGATACAGCGGTCACATGTTTGGAAAAAACTACGACCTAAGAAACAAGGACTTACGGTGATGAACAGCCATGCTGTTTTCCTTCCAGCTGTTGCCCTGATAAACCCTACAGGTGTAGGTGTAAGGCCTCTCATCGGCCATGGGGGCCCAGGTGAGGCGGCACAGATTGGGAAGGACCAGGCTGACGTTGCTCCTCCTGCGGTCCTCCGTGGACACATAGATGACTTCGTTGGGGACGGTGCTGCCGACCAGACGGCTGTCTTGGCGGTATTGACAGTAGGGGCCGGGGACCTGGTAGGTGGGCGGAAACTCACAGTCCACCCTGACGTTTCGCTCCAGGTAAGTCAGACAGGGAAACATCTGAGGTCCACGGGGAGTGAACAGGTACGTAGTCACCGAGTTCACTGAAAGAGATGCAAGCACAGTGTTTGCTAATAAGCTGCATTCAGAAAATGTATTTTATTATAAAATGGTCATTGAAAAGAAGAGAGAAATCCAGAAAACTCTGTTAGTCTGTTGTCTACTAGCAGCACAATCCTTAGCTGCAAGAGAAGCCTACGCATGGACTTTAGATGCTTGTTTAAGAAACAGAACAGCTGTTTAAAATATTTCAAGTTGATTATGAAGATTACAAAAATGTTATAAATTATGGCATAATAAAAAACATCACTTAGTCCACATCAACGCTTAAATGAGTTACAGGTAAAATGAAGAAGCAGTGTGTGGAAAAACTAAGTAAACTACTTTCTCTTTTTTTAAAAACATTGTTATAAGTCATTTCTGTATATGCTCACCTATTAACAGCATTTCAACCAAGGTGAAGTCTGGATCTTGGACTATTACAACCCCTTGATTTCTCTCTCTTTCAGACATCCTTTGGCAGACTTGCTGCTGTGTTTGGGGTCATTATCTTTCTGCCTTATCCTTTTATCCATTTGATTAATTCATCAGATGACCTTACAATACTGTGGTATTCAGAGGAACCCATGTTTAGCACAAATCTACCACCATGCTTAACAGGTCTGACACTTGGATTTTTTTAAATTAGCATTATCATTATTATGAACATTTATTTATTTTAGTATGATGAGCATTAACAGTTCCTAATCTAAGATCACAACTAATGTCTTTCCTCCTTGCCTATAAGTGAACACACCAGAATGCTCTATACTTACAGATTGCTTCAACATCTGCTGTCATACTCCCACCTTCTGCTGCTGAGTGAATCACGTGTGTTTGATTAGCATCTGGCTGCTGTTTGCTCTGTTAATTCCAATAGAAGTAATAATGTAGCCCACTCAGTTTTTCACAGGCTGCCTCTGCATTCTGGCAGGTTTTGCCTCCACTAAATAAATAAATAATACACTATGAATTGTTGTTAATCTGGACACACTTTACTGTCAAACCTGGTCAGGATAGAAAAGCATTTTTTAAGAATAGAATAAAATAAACAAAGAAAAGAAATAAATAGGGGCTTCTTTCTTTCCTTTACATATTTTATTCATGTCTGGGTGTGTGAGAGGCTATCTGTGTGGATTGCATCATCTCTGTGAAACTTTACTGATCTCTGTGGTAAAACAGAGGAATGACACAGCTCCTTTGCAGTTGTATTCACTTCATCCCGGGTGTGAAATGTTAACTGACAGATTTCTGCAGCCATGCACTGTAATGATCAACATCTAACTGGATAATTAGACACAGCGGCTTTTTTTTCTACAAGATGACTAAAATATAGGCTAAAAAGAGGGACGTACTGTGAGTTTGATGCGTCATCATTATTTTGCCAAAGAGCAGACAAACCGCAACCAGGAGATGCAGCTCCATGGCGCCGGGCGTGTGTCCGATCAGACCTTCCTGCCACGCTGTAGTTCAACATGGGACAGAGCATGAGAAAGTTAATATTAAGACTGGAGACCCTCCAGCTCCAAAACAACAGTCCATGAAGCCTGACGTAGCATGCAGCCCGTGTACAAATAGCACCTCATGTCAGACTAGTGGATGCAGAAGCGCAGTGGAAGCGGGCTTGGGTTTGCGGTTCTACCTGCAGCCCAAATGCAGATAAGACTACGCCCATGCGGTGCCAGGGCACTGCAGCAAACTACCGAGCTCCCTTCTCTCTATGTGCAGTTTGTCGTCTGCAAGTGCAACAAGCCATGCAGACACGATTGTCACATGCAAAGTCTTTATAATACGACATTTTATGTCCGCGGGCAGAGCAGCTAGTCTTACCTGATATTTAGTCTGCAGCTGTCCCCTGCGTTTTGCTTCGCCTGTGTGTGGAGCAGGATCAGCTGCATCAGCAGCGCAGACTGACTGAGGATACAGTTATTGCTCTGATCAGTACGCCCTCACTTAAACACACAGGCACACATACTACGATGTAATACAAAGACGTGGTACTTTACACCGTTTTCTAAGATAGCGTCACAAAAATAAAGTATCAGCAGTAAGCTGATACTTATTAACTTTTATGTGTGGATCAACACGTGTGGGGAAAAAGGAGGCTATAGAAAAACCTGGGGCTTTGAAACTGGTTATCATGCTCATTTCACTTTTCACCCACTTCTACCACTGTATCATTATCCTGATAGTTAGATTTTTGGGAGGGGTAAATTGTCAATTCATATTGGTGCAAAACAAGAGTTCCCTCTGTAGGACGAAAACCGGAAGCACCACTGTGGAGGAAAAAAGTGCAGTTCGCAGCAATCAATGCTTTGGTGACATCTAGTGTAAAGAAAGGTGTGGGTAAATTACTGGACTACAGCAGCTATGTAGCTTTGTTACACAACTAACCCATAATACTGAAAAATCATCACTGTTGGGGAATTCGCATACTATACTGAGCATGAGGAGAGCTGTGAACTCACCAAAAAACTACTAGTAATAAGACTAAGAAGGACTCTCATTCTTTTGATAGCAATCCACTCAGTCTCCCTTAAGTTAGACTTAGTTGTAACCAGCATGCAAAATGGTCATGATGCACAAAAGTCTCTTCATTTAGCAGGTAGCCCTGTTAGTGTTGTAAAACATAACATTCTGAATTTACTCTGCTGTAATGTCATGACCCCCTGAACATTATTAAGTAGGTGCTCCTCAAACTACTTACACAGCTCTGACTGATCAGGGTGTGGCCCTCAGTGCATCCTGGCTAAGGGAACAATGGATCCTCTGGGACCTATTGGTTGTAGGTTGGGGTGTGTTTGTGTATTGGGCTTGCTCCCCCAAGTTGCATCAGATTGGCATCTGGGGAGTTTGGAGGATGGGCAAATACTTCAGACTCAAAGTGATGTGACTCATCCACCGTAAATTTAGGGAGATTTCAAATGCCAAACAAACATCTGCTGCGTGTGAATGTGAGGATGCTGATTACAAGCGAGAGCTCTGCATTGTAACAAGCGTTACTCACTTTACCTGTCAGTCGTTTTAATGCCGAGAGCTCACAGAAACACTGCTCAAATATTTAGCTACATGCTGGAAATGGAAATATCTGATGCATGAAAAGTTATGTGTCTATTCAGTCTAAGTGTTTATGCTTTGATTGTTTTATTAGCTTGACCTGCTTAGCTATCAGAGAGCATCAGAAACACTGTTCTAAAAAATATAACAATTCCAGGGGTTACGAGTTTCCAAATGTATTTAACTCCCAAAAGTAGGTACTACATCAACAGGAAAAGCAAGTCCGGTCATAGTGCTTACAGTTAAGCCGAGGTGTGAAAATGACGCAACACATGTAAAGGGCCTTGGGTTGACTTGGACTGAGGTTCAAGCCTGTATGATATCCTTGATGCTTCTAGAAGAAGATTTATAGCTAAGGTAAAGGAGGACACATAACAGCAGGTTTTGATAATGAATTGATATATCCTGTGGCTTGATGAGATAACATACTTAGGGAAGCAAAGTTCTTCTCCTAAAGATGTCTAAGTTTTAGTCATATGATTTAAGGTATGGTGGCTTTGTTCTTGCAACATTGTTGTTCAGTGTTCCCCTCATAGCTTGACACGTGAACATTAATGTTAGAGGGAGGCCTTCAGGTCTCCTATACTGTAGATTTGTGGAGACAGGGGCGATACTGATCTTTGCTTTAAATCCCTCCCACTGAGCCAAACATTGTTCTGAATTCCATTCATTGAAAGCCACATAGCCTAGTGGCAGATTGGTGGTTTCCAAATGATTTTGTAACTTTTTCCATCTTGTTGCTCATCAAAGACTCTTAGGTCCTCAGAGGCCTCTGCTGTTTACGCAATGACACAGTTTCTAAAACGTCATGTGAAGAGCAGACTTTATAGATGCCCGTTCTTTAAATAAAACATAAAATAATAAATTAATTATCATTTATGTCTTTGGACTTGAAATGCATGACAACTAGACCATATCTTTACTGAAATCTATAAAAGGGTTCACAAAGTTTGATGCAAATTTGTGTACAACTAGTATGGATCGTCATGTTCTTTCCCAACCCTGCAAACAGCAACCAATCTGGGCAGGAGCATGGTGCTGTAATTTCCCTCAGAATAAAATGTGTTCCTTGTTTTTGTTTTTTCACTAATAGGAATGGTGGTGTTTTCGTTGTCATTTTCATTCATTTTCATCCTTACATAGGCTATTTGTTATTAATTGGCTAGTCTGTATGTATAAACAAATGTATGACAATCAGATTGCTTAAACTGATCGTCAGTGAAGCGCCTTGAGATGACATTGTTATGAACTGGCGCTATACAAATAAAATTGAATTGAATTGAATTCAAGTTCTAGAATCTAAATATGTCCAGGGCCTCAATAATTTATAGATGCTTGCAGCTTGTATGATAACAGAGATCAATCCCTCACATGCATTACAGATATCTGCCAGTCTTGTTCTGCAGGGATAGAATTTAAGATATCAAGCTGCGTGTTATGTACATGCCTGGAAAAAAATAGGCGACGGCTTCATCTGCAGTGTATCAGCAGCAGCATCCAGCAGAGCAGCGGAGCAGCAGGGATCACAGCCACAGAATCTCTAATGAATACTTTTGGCAGGGATCACTACAACCTGCTTTCTCAGCTATTTTTATTTCAAACAGATTAGACAAATCTAGAGGAAAGGGAAGTGCCAAATAAAACACCAGGTAGGACAGCAGGCATCCCCTGTCATGGTGAGCCATGGCTTGTGCTGTTCACAAACCTCTGCAGGACTTGTGTCAGTGTCCTGGGAGACTGCTTCAGCGTGGCAGCTGTTCAGCAGCTGCCAATAAGGACCTTGGAGCGGATGAGCAATGTGAAGGAGATATGGAGGACGTTGTGGGTTTGGCTCTATGGAAATGTCATTTTCATTGTAGAAACGTCTGCTGTTCTTTGCTGAGTTTCACTTTCAATCAGTTAATAGTTCAGTGGGCTGCTGTTAGCATTGTGAGTTATTGTGATGCTACTGCATTCTCTGCATTAGCGTAATTGAAGGTAATGTTGTTTGGCTGCTTGGTCAGTGGTTGCTTTCCAAATGCCTGCATTTCACTGATATTAATGTAGTTATTAAGGAAATTTATAAGCACAACATTTAAGTAAAGCAAATAAAGGGAAGTTATATTGTTGTGTCTGTGTGTTTTGTTTCTTTTTTTTTTTATGCATGCCATGTGTAACAACATGCTCCCTGGATGCCAACCAAGAGTTCAAGACTCCCGCTAGATCCACTAAAGAAGAAGACCGGGAATAAACTTAGAACAAAAATACCACTCAGTTACATGTTTGTTGTGTATCTGACATTGTATATTGTTATTGGACAGCGGTTATTAAAAAAACCCCTGCATCATATTCTTGGTCTCATTTGGTTGAGTAATTTCCTCTTTTTGGTCATGCTGGTCATGCTATTTCTCTTTCTGCAGGTTTATTTCTCCTTTTAGTGATTTTGCATGTCTCCTTTTGGAAATATTTGATGTATTTGTGGCCACTCAGTGTGACTTAGAATTTATTCTATATCCCTTTCCGATGCTTCCTTTTGGTGTTTTCTGTCTCTTTGTGAACATCACGGCATACCTTATTAATTAAGCATCTGATTGTTACCATAACGTCTGTT
>JBBDHI010000016.1:7474088-7487079 GCA_037177115.1 Craterocephalus stercusmuscarum
AGATAGATAGATAGATAGATAGATAGATAGATAGATAGATAGATAGATAGATAGATAGATAGATAGATAGATAATTTTATTTTTTTGACTCTTTGTAGTGTCATCCAGTTATTTGCTCTCATACGTTTTAGGTGTAAACAGACTTCCATACATTCAGCTGTGTTGTATGAAAAGTTCTTGACTTTATATTGTTTTGAGTTGTGGCACACATGGTTTCTGTGTCAAGTCTGAGGAGTGGTACGTTCAAAGAGAGCATATTAAGGTCTGGGCTGTAGAATGACTTGCTGTTTTGAATGTTTTGTGGGTTTTGTTTTTCTTACATGCTCTCAAAGCATTAATGCCAGCTGCCACAAACCCGTAGATCCGAACTTGTGGTGACTGGCTGCACAAGCTCGTATCTATAGGTATGTGTCTTCCTGGCAAATACAGCGCCTGGCCGATGCCTTTAAGAAAAATGACTTGACAAAGAGAAAACAAACGCTGACCCTGATTCCAGGGATACAGGATTTTCCCAACCAATCACCCACATGTGACGTCTTTATGCAGCGACCCCACCCAAAGTAGGAAGGCTGGGCTCAATGATGGAATGATAAAACAACATTGTGCACAATATTACTGCAATTCAACAGGGCAGCTTTACAGAAAGATTTCCACTGTGCTGGCTGATGTCGATTAGTTGTTCATGTTACTTTTTAATATGTGGTTACAGTGTTAGCTTGAGGTGCTCACCCGCCCCTACAGAGCAGTGATCCTGCAGCTTACTCCAGTGTTCCGCAGGTTGAGGTAGTAGGTTGTATAGTTCAGAGTGACACCTCAGGAGATAACTGTACAGCCTCCTAGCTTTCCCTGAGGAAACACAACTAACTCTGTACACTGCTGGTCTATTTAAACACGGACTACTTTGTGATATAAGGATGTGTACAGCTTTTATTTCTTGATTGTAAATGCTTTATCAGGTGGGTTTTTTGGTTGCATTTTTGTGGCTATCTATAAGGTAATAATGTAGAACTTCCAGATTATTTTGTTTTACATTTTTATAGAGCGCAGACAAAGATAAAATCATGCGATACATAAACTAAAATGAGCATTACAACCATCTCTTACCGGACTTTGTTAGAAGACTCAATCAAGCAAAGGTTGATCTGCAGAAAAATGTTTGAGTTGAGATGCAATGTGCTGTTGCAGTGAGGTTTGTGGGACGCTCTAATGAAAGAGATGCCACTGAAGGGAAACACCATACAGCCGCAGGGGGAAGAGCGCAGTCTTGGCAGCCAATTATGTACAAAGTTCAGTTTCACTTAACTAAAACGTTATATTTTCTCTGCGCAGCTCTGTGGTAAAGATACCGCTGTGATCAAAACAGACAGGAACGACTTTCCCTGCATCAAACCAGGAAAACCACAGACCCCTGAAATCATCATGTTCCTGGCAGCAATTTGAAACACACTGATTTATCGCTTAAGGTGAACGCTGATTGAATTTAATGTCCTGTGCTTGATGTCAAACCCTGCGACAATTAGCTGCTCTTCACAGATGCATTTTAGCTGCGCGGTTTTGATCACTGCTGGAGACTGGATGTTTTACAGTAAATGATCACTCTGAGAGGCAGCAGTATTTAGCCATGGCTGCTTATTTGTGGACAATTATGTCACATAAGTCTTGCAAGTAAATGTACGACTGAAACTTTCTCTTCCGAGATTAATTAATTTACAAAAGCTGTTACGCCTTAAACATAATTAAAGCAGTTTTACAAGTGATGAAGAACAAAGTTGTGAAAAAAAATAATCCCTTTAATGTCTCTGTACTTTATGTTGATGCCGTTTTTTGGTCTGAGCGAGCCCGGTACAGTAGATATAAGAAGGCACTGGATGCAGCCCTGTGAAGGAGAGGTGGTATCCTAAAAGAATGGCGTGCTGCTGTGTGCAGATGTGAAGTGCAGGGAGTGTCATGGTGATGAAAGAGTGTTTCCACTTAAACTCTTTGCTCTCTGTCCCAAGGCCACCGGGTTCGACAGAGGTGGGGTAAGGAGTTCTTTGGTAGAGAATGATGAAGGGGCCCTTGGTAGAGGGCAGCTTTGGCAAGAGTGTGAGCATTCAGTTACAGTAGACACAACATTAATCTGCTGGGCTTATTTTGGCAGTATATAATTACTTTGCTTTGTATATTTTTGTCCTTGTGCAAGCAAAGTGCTTCTCCTTTCTTTTTACGCATCCCCTTTTTGTGCAAGGTGTTTCGCTGTGGTCCTGGGGTAATGCATTACAGTATACAGCAGGAGGCATACTGGAGCCCGCTGTAGTGACCCCCCTCCATATTAAGCCCACCCTCCTCGTGGAATCACAGTGTCTTAATTGAAAATGTGTATAGATACTCCCTCTCTGCTGATCTCGTGTTAGGTCTGTATTTGGAGAGGAAAGACAAGTAAGGAAAAATACTTTGGGATTATACAAAAGAACGAATTCTACTGATACTCAAATCAGAAAACAAGAAAAATGTTCAGGAGAAGTGAATAAAACAGAATTCTGCCTGCTGGTTGTTATGCTGTAAGTGAGCCTGAAATGAAAAGGAAACACACAGAAATGAGGATGAACCAGTGGAGGGAACGAGAGCGCTAGAGTGAGACCACACAGGCTATTTTTCTACTGTCACTGATCTGAGCCTATTGTGTGTTGTCTGTCAGAGGAACCTCGTTCCGGTAATTCCCTCTTCTCCCCATTTGTCTCGCTTTCCTACCATCTCGTCTCTCATCTTTTTTCAGAGGCTATTCCTACTACTTTACAGTGACTAATAGTGATAAAGCATAAGACTACCGAACCACCAGGCTTCCAGTTACATTTCCTTTACCGCTCCCTGAACTGGTGCTTTTTCTCTCCCTTGCTCCCTCCTTTCCTCTTGTTCCCACCCTCCTTTTCTCCATGAAATGCATGCTGTAATACCCAGTCACTCTCACAGACACAGAGGGCGAGAGAGACAGGAACAGAAAACTGGACTTGCCGACTGGAGGAGGATTTTCTTTTCCTTAAATGAAAAGGAGCTTGAGAACAGACACTGTAAGATAAGAATGTGACTGCCTGTTTGCCTGTGCTTGCTTTCTTTCTCTCCACTGTTACTGTATGTTCTTGTTCTCCTCACCACTCTCTCCCTCGTTCCTCTTCGTTTCTGTTTCTCTCCTTCTTTGCACATACCAGGCCTTCATAGTCTAAGTGATTTCAGCTGTGGGAGGAAATGAATGGATATTTTATTTCTACTTCCCCACTCTGCCTGTGCTGTTTCGATGCTGTGTGTGACAGGCAGAGGGGCAAGCAGAGGCTCCACAGTTTGTCGGCCCCAGGGACTTCAGCCTGCAAACCATGAAGCATGCAAGGCAGAGGAGGGAAAGCAATTAGAGAGGCACAGGCTCAGGCTGAGAGGTGTGATATGGCGAAACTAAAGCGCAGAGAAAGAGCAAAAAGGAAAAGGTGAGACAGATGGAGTTGCGAGAGCAGACAGACAGATAGACGGTAGTGTCACATGGAGAAAGAGGGGAGAGTAGCAGCATGCAGAGCCACTACAGCAACAGGCGTTCTACGGTTTTTCTTATGGTTCCCTCCCGCGGTTGCTTCGGCGCTCTGTATGTAAGTCTTTTTTTTTACAGCTTTGATCATATCAGAGGCGTTCAGGTGAGATTTTTTACTTTGTTTTTTAAAGTGGAATTCAAAGCTGTGATTAACGTGGACAGTATTCAGGAATGCTGAGATTGTACATTATTGAAGCAAGTGGTATGGCTGTTTGAATTAGCTTGGTAATGTGCATTCAATTTATTATGGGATATAAGTGGCCTGTGTTTAGTAAATATTAAAGTTGGCTTTAATTTGTCCCTTTTCCTTCAGTTTTTGCTCTTCCTTATGGACTCTTTTATTTCTTCTTTCTCTCCTGTACTAGTCATGTGTGGCAGCAGTTCAGGCCCACTAGGCTGCGATTCCTTTTTTTCCCCAGGTGCTTGGCTTTTATCATACAACCCCACTAGAAAGCATCAATTTCATAGCCATTTTTTAGAGACACGTTACAGTGGATTTTCCTTTCATTTTTCAGTTTCATGTTTTGTGTGTACTTTCCAGCATAGTTTCTACTGTCACTTTTGTGGTTCATTTTGGACACTTTTCACCCAGCTTTACTGCTGTATGTTTTTTGTTACCTTACTTTAACCCTCCAACGCTGCACCTGCCCTCCTTTCCATCGCTCCCTGTCCTTTTCTGTCTCTCCTTCTGCCTCTCTCTGGCTGCACATGGCACAGTCTTGCATGTCTGAGCAGCAGACGGCTAGACAGCGGCAATCTGCGAGAGCAGCGTCGTGTGCAACGCCGAGCGACCTATGAAACAAAGCCTGAGAAAGCAGCGCTAAAACCTTCCTCTTATTTTCCCTCCAGCCCTCTTTTTTTCTTGCAGATCTCTGTCTTTCTGTTTTGTCTGGGCGCATCCTCTCTCCTTGTGCTCTGCTGACCAGCGCAGGCACACAGAGGACTGCGGCAGCCTCCACCACCACAGCCAACTGGGTGAGTTTTCCCCTTTCTCTTTTCTTGCATCTCATCTCATCACTCCTCCCAACCTCCCGTCTCTCCTCCTCTTCATCTTGCAGGCAGTCAGATTTTTGATGTGTCCACCTGACAATGAGCTTTCCCTACATAAAGACAGAACTGTTCGGTTGACAGGTGTGGTCTCACGGGACTGACAAGCCTGTTGTGTTTGGGGAGCTCATTGACATCGAGATTACAAGTGGTAGAAAGATTGGCTTTGTAGTGTAAGGAGGGAATTTTTATCAGTGTGAGATACTGGCAGCCGATTTTGGACTCTGTTGATGTCCTTGTCATCTGACTGTTTTGTGTTTTGTGTGTGTCCTTCAAAATGTTGGCGTTTTTGGTAAAAAATAAAAGATGTTAAACAGAGGCAGGCTTTTAGCAGTGGCAGGGGAGTTATGACTGTTGAGGCTGTGCCATTCTTATGCACGTTATCTGAGAAAAAAGTGCTGTCTGGCTGGATGTGAATGGCCATTCAGTGATCACGACAGTGCCGTTTACAGTATGTGTGTAATGTGATGCACTTGTGATTCACAGTGTGTGTCTATGTCCAACTCATACGATTAATACGAAATGCTAATTGTTTCAAAAATGTTCGTGGATGAAC
This sequence comes from Craterocephalus stercusmuscarum, assembly GCA_037177115.1. Lineage (NCBI taxonomy): Eukaryota > Metazoa > Chordata > Actinopteri > Atheriniformes > Atherinidae > Craterocephalus > Craterocephalus stercusmuscarum. The sequence goes on from JBBDHI010000016.1 coordinate 7,479,245, forward strand.
TTCTGGGGGCAACCGAGAGGAAACTGGACATGGTGGGTTACAGTACAGCACAAAGCCAGGAAGTTTTCACTCTGTTTCAGCCTCAGCCGCAGGCCACGTGCAGCCAATGATCCACTGACTGTTGCATGAAGAAAGGCCAGAAAAAAAAGCAAACTGTACCTCTCTCATTCCCTGAGACCCTAACTTGTGACGTTTTGCTGTGATGTGCACGGGTTGGGTTCTTGGGAGCTGTGAGGGGCGCTCACACATCTCTGTAACCTAAAATAAAACAAAATGAATAGGCTTAACATGGCGGAAAGACAGTTGCAGCGATAGTACGACAGCTTTTCTTTTTTACCAAGACATAGTGGCAAATTAGAACCAACCCCCGCTGCAAAAACTGAGATAATGAGAAATTAGAAAAGAGGAGCATTGAGTTTCTTTCAGAATATGAAGGAGTTTAGACCCAGAGGCAGGCACAGCATGTGGGGCATAAGATGGGGGAGTGGGTGAGGCGACAGAGGAATGTGGGTATGAAGGACATGTGACTAGGATGGAGGTTTGTCCAGATAAGGCGGGGGGGGGGGGACATCACAATACCAAGTCCAATTACAGCATCATTGTTTTTTGGGGGGGGTTTAGGTACAATGACTGAATTAGGATTTTATGACTGAGGCCACTGGTGACAAGCTAACATACTGCAAATAAACAGTCTTAGAATACACTGTATTCATTACTATAAACTGTGTGTTACGATGCATTTACAGACAGATCCCGCTAGGAAATGATACGTCAGTCATGAATCTTATTTTCAGTGGGATGATAATCAGGGCTTTGCCGTGTTGGACTTATAACATAAACAAGACAAGAAAAATGCAACTTCACCGATGCCGATGTTGAGAGCAGCACAAAGTACTTGTGAGAGCGTGATACGAACAGCTCAGTACACTTGTGTTTGACCTCATTAACTTGTCATCTTCCTTTCTTTATATAACTATACCTACTGTGTCTGTCTGCTCTGTATTGCTTTGTTTTGCTTTTTTTTTTTTGTCATATGAATGGAAGGCTCTTATGAAAACAGTCCAGGCTTGGTTTTATACGAATAACATGTATACAGCACAATCAGCTACAGATGAAAGCAGGGCTGCCTTGAGATGCAAGCCGCATTTTACAGCTTTTTATTGTGCTTTAATGAATGTTGATGATGAGCTATGACTGCGTTCGTTCCTGAGTTTTGATGCAGTTCTGCATGTGGGGGTCATGTTAGGTCCTCAGCTGCCACTGTGTAGCTTTGGCATAATCACAGTTCCCCTAAAACCACCAGCCTACAGACGTGTATGGAGAGAAATACTTGATTGAATAATACATATATGATCTGTGATTGCAGTAATGGCTTAATTTCCACCTTAATTTACAGCGCTCTCCTAACATGCATTGCCCTCTGCATCATTGTCTCATTTTTCATCTTAATCAGTTCTCAAGTTGCTCTTTGTGTTAGTGATTTGTGCTCATTCTTTCATTAGTTCAGGTAGGATGTGATAATGTAGTTCAAAGACAGGTGGCTTTGAACTTCAATTCTATTTTTGACCTTGATTTGAAGGCACTTTAAGCAATTGCAGACACAACCAGCTGCCATATTTGGTCCAGCCCACCATCCGTATGAAACTTAGATTCATAAAATGGAATTTTACAGTGTGGTCAATGGCAGCCATTCACTTTGTCATGTACTTTCTATCTTATTGAGCTTTTCTCCCCATGGTGTTAGTTTATTGCATGAACATATGGTCGTAAAAGAGGATATATGTAATATAAGTAACAGTCTGATCTGCTATCACTTTAAATCCTCATGATCTGTCACGCTGTTGACAGCTCCATATGATCATGTTTAGGCTGCAGACGTTTGACTGTTATATCTGTTCTTGCAGTTCCACTTTCACATTTTATACTATTTTAAGGGAATGTAAATCATCTTAATGATTTGTTTTTTAAATATTTATCTTTTATTACATTCTGGTATATGCTTCATAAAAATAAGTGTTTTTTTTATCATGTCCTACTTCAGTTGGGTTCTTGTATTTTTTTTCCCCCTATGGAGCAACAGGTCTGCAGCACTAGGGCACGGGGTCAGAGCTTGCCTTAATCAGCACAAACACACAGAGGAGTACATCCAGTCGCACAGTAAGGAACAGGGAGCAAACAAGAGTCATACTGAATATTTACAGTGTAATCGAGGTTGTGATTCATGTGTGGTTTTGAAATATCTCTGCTATATTAAAAAAAAAGCCATAGCAACAGAAAGAAGCTGCACATAATAAAATTCTCAGTGAAAAAAAAACTAGCTTCTGTTTGCGCTATTCAAGTGTTGACAATATATTTCAACTGTATGTCAATACAGTATGTGTGTGCATGAACCATTACTTAGGCCTCCCATAACAGCTTCACCCCCAGGCCTCTGCTAGCTTTTTTTTCTCAATAAGTACAATTGCTGGCCATGAAGAGAACAAGAGTTTCAGTGAAATCTTACTGACAGCACACAGACATAGTGTTTTTGGTAAAGAGGAAAAATAGATTATGTTGCATAATTCACATGATTTATGCCTGCGGGATATGGTTGTTAGATATGTCTGACTCTTACTGTAGCTAACCAAGTGGATTACAGCTACAGCCCAAATACTGTAAAGTCAGACCCAGACCTTTATCTGTTGTCATTAAAGATCATTTAATTGCAGCAGGTTTAGTTATTTTCATTGTAGAGGCTGATGAGAAAACGTTACGGTATGTCCTGGAGTTAAAGAAAGTGTGTACTGTACTGTAGCACTGTGCATCAAATAAAAAGACCGGATCCATATATTTCCGCATCTTAAAGGTAGACCTTTGATTATTACGTCCGTCTAAATGTGCCAAAATAAATGCATTGCTGTGTGTGAGTGTACAGCTTATATCAGCGGGCGGTTTACATCTGCCATGTCCAGCTCTGACCTCACTCCGGCTCGTGTGCTGACCTCTGATCCCTGCGTTAGGGACTGGACTAACATGTGAATGCTGCTCACTCTGTTACAGTAGCCGCTGTTGCTTCAGCAGCAGGAGCAGGTGTGTCTACCTCCTGTGCCGTGCCGCCCCTCCTCCCTCCTTCCTGTTCTCTTATCACTGCAGTACGGCAGCTCTGTCTGGGAGGCAGCCATTCCATTGTTCCAGTACCCCCTTCACCCATCGGTGCTCCTGGGGGTGCTGGCGCCACTCTGCCCGCTCCACCCCATGGAAGGAGCTGGCTCTGAATCCCTGTGATACTTGGCACTTTGGTGCCCTGAGCAGGTTACGCTCATAGCTTTCTGTCTCTTCTCTCCCTGGACAGCGCTTACAACCTTCCCCGCTGCAGACCGCCGCCATCTTGTTGCTGCCTGTGCTGCCGGTATGCCCGCTTCTGCTGCACGCAAACCAAATGGTCTAATCCAGCTTTTACTGTTTGCCAGCATATCCTGCCACTGTTGGTTTGTTCCACGATATTCCTGACGCTGCATAGCTTTATCACGAATCTGTGTGGCTGAACTAATGGACACACCTGGAACTTTTGAGTGGGTGTTGTCACAAAGTGGACGCTGCAGGCTCTTTTTTTTTGTACTTGTTTGTTTAAAAAAAGGAAGCAGGTTCTGTGACACATGCACAGTTCCAGTAAACACAGTAACAGCTCGTCTAAGTCAGTAAAGCTTTTCCACAGATGCCACATGTAGGAGTTAGCCTCAGTATGTTTTACCATGATTTAATATCATAGATGGGAAATTTTCCACTGCACCAAATGTAACTTCATAGATGCACCACATAGTCAGTGTGTCACAGTTAATGTTGAGATTTATTAAAACAATTTATGAAAGGTTGAGTGTTTTCTTTTTTTTTCTCACTTTCTTAAAACATGTTGTTAAAGCAAATGATATGAATTCATAGAATATATTTCAGCTTATGGAAATGTTTGTGAGGACTTAACTTTGGTGAATAATGTAAATGTGAGTAGGTGGAGGCCAGAGTGGTGCAACATTGAACTCAAGAGGTCTTCAATCCTCTCAGATACTGCCAAGAAGACACTATCTATTAAATCGTACCGACCACAGAGGAAACAAGCTGCCTTTAGAGAATACGTACAGTACATGCATCTGAGGTTAGTGGGAGGTTTACATTTATACGTGTCCTTGGATACACTTGCCGTGTTGCTCACCGCTGATACAGTATTTACAATGTCAAACGCTGTGATGTTTCAGGTTTAAAATCCTGCCAGTCTTTATCTGATGAACAACTTTTTAATTCCATGGGACACCCTGCGGTGCCACAAGCTGGGTGGTGCAGGGCTGAGAAAACAAAGAGATGAAAAGTGCAGAAATACCAATTAGATTTCATGTAAATGATGTTTCAACAAAGAGTAGCAAAGGATTATTGGAAAATCAGTCACTGTGTGAATACTTTACATATAAATTTTTTACAGAAGAATAATCACTTTTGTAGACAGGGTTAGTACCGACAAAACTAATGACTTTAATCTAAATGATACATTACTGAGGTACACTCACACATTAACACAATGTTTAGCAAAAGCATTTGCATATAACTTCACTTTACCTTAGGATTCATCAACATAAATCCACATAAATCCACTTGTTCAGGACATTCGATGCAAAGTCATGGTAATTAAAAATGTCATAGAACTATTTTAAGAAAGTCTCCTGTTTTCAAGGATAATGGTTACAGTTGGTCACCTCTGAAATTTTTTTGGGAACAGCATTGTGCCAAGACGGTATAGGAGGATGTGTGTCTGAACTCATTTGGTAGAACATACCGACATTAATATAATTGTGGACCAATAGGCTTTAACAGGTAAAAATAAACAAAGCTCTTGCTCCAAAGGTAGATTGGTTGCCCTCCAGTCACCAGAGTGATGGATCAGTAGCCAATTTCCTGCCTTGCATGTCAGAGTTTCTTTGGGCAAGATACTTGAATGACAATAAAAATAAGAATTATAAAAGACAAACTGTATAAAATCAGTATAAAAAATCAAAGATCGCATGCAAACATATTAAACTGGAACATTTTTACATTTCGCCCTGAGGACTGTGACCTTTGACTACGGTACTCAACTAAAAAAATGTATTGGCTTACTCTATTATCTTTATTCTAACGACATGCATAAAAGAAGAGCTTTGCTCTTCCTGTAGTTATTTATATTCAGTGCAGCAGAGTAGATATCAATTGCATGACACGGTGCAGTTTACACATGGAATGGAGAAAGATTTCAGGCACTCCGTGATGAAAGCCAGATGTGTGAGTTATGCATAGGAAGTCAGATTTCTGCAGTTTTTGCTGTATGAAAGGAGCTCACTGGCTTGCGCTGCATTTATAGTTCTATTTTAGAAAGCCCTGGTACATATTCAGGCTTGAGATCTCCAGTATAGAAATCAGGTTTGACAAACAATCATCAAAATGAATCACATAAACAGAAGTCCATAAATAAAAATAGTGAATGTATTTGAGTAGGAGTTGTTGCTTATGATGTACCTGAGATACCAGTTTGCATGGCAACTAGTGCAGCTTTTACTAAAGCAAAAATCGCTAAACCTCAGAAACACGTGGTTGTCAAAAAGTGTCGGCCGCAATGATGGTTAAAAAGTACAATTCAAGTAGGTTAAATGGTCAGTTTTACATCTTGTATTAGTTTACAACTATTTCAGTATTGACTATATTTATCAGATTGTTCTTTGTGGCATCAAAGGAACGAGTATCCTTTGGATCCAGCAAACATTCAGGATATGAACAAGAAAATTTTTAACCCAGGAAAGTAAAGCAGAAACTGAAAACCAGTTGACTTACAGAAAATTGTTTTTAATTTTCTAACACATACTGCTCACAAGTCACTTGAGGAGATGTTAATCTACATACAGTCTGCAACGGCACAACTACTGAAACTCATTTTCTCCTCCTGCTACACCCCTTCTCCCTTGTTCCTTCTCCCTGCTTTTTCCTCCTCACTGTGCACACATTTACACACATCTGCCATCCTTTCTCAAACGCACACACACTTACACACAAGACATCATCTTTTGTTTGGAGTCAGACGGCATTGAAGGCAGATCCTGTGGCCCTTCTGAGGAGAATGTTAATACGCCTGCTCTGGTCTCTCGGGGGACCTGGGGAATGAACTCTGGCAGCTAATGTACTGTCACACTAACCCCACACACATTTAGCAACAGCACTACTGCCAGCACTCAAATCTATGTCCACTCACAACATATCAAATCTTTGCCTTAGATTGTGTCTTTTCCCAAGGGGATAACTTGCACACATGCATGTGTCCGCATTATACGCATAATTAGATTTCACAGATAAATATTGTATTTATGTTTTCCTCATTAACATAAAGAGAATAGATTGTATCTCTGCAAAACTACAGCAATGAAGCCACAGTGTAGAATCAACTCAGTTTAATTTAACTCAAGATGCAAAGAAAGTATGTATAAAAGTGTATAAATAATAAACTTCATGTGGGCTCTGACTCATCCTTCTTCTAGCCCTTTAAATGCTTCAGCAGCTTGATTTGAGTTTGAAGTACGTAGTGGTGTTTATCTTTCATAATCATATAGGGACATCTGTCTGTATACAGTTTAAGATGTTTGTAGGAGGAAAAAATGCCGTGAGGTTGAATACAACAGCACTGTGGGACTGTATTGTGCCAAAGCATGCATCTGGAAAAAGACAAAAATATTTCCCCTGTGAAGAAGGACATTCAGAGATAATCAAGTTCCCACCATTAACTTGTACTGTGAACAACACCACAGACAGCAGACTGTGTGTCAGGAAACCACATATTACTTATGAAAAGCTACATGTGTTGATTACAGACGGGTAAGTCTTAATCACTTTACCTGTTTGTATCATAAGCATAAAGAATGGATTATTTTCCCTTAAGGTGGCCAATGTGGCTGTTTAGTTTATTATTACTTTTATTATTTAATGATATAATATATGATATATCCTGTTCCACTTGGTCTAGATGGTCCATAAATACATGCTAGACTGACATTTATGCTTTTGGGAGTCCACACTTTCTCTATAGTTCAGTATAGTTTGGGTATTTTCCTTTCACAGTATTGATTGCCTACATAAAATATAGAAAAAATAGAGTATTAAATTAACAAAGAAATAACTAAATGTTTAACTCATCAAAGTAGTCACCTTTGGCAGATATCAGTTGAACACAATTTCTCTGTAGGAAAGACCTACACTTCTAAGTGTTACAGTATATCTGTTATGTGTTTCATTGCGAATTTTCGTTTTCTTGCCATTTTTATGAGATAATGCAGCTTTCTGGACTACTTTCACTGCTTTATGCCATTTCAAACTACAGTAAGCTCAACTTGAGCTGCTTGAATTTATTCACTTTTTTAAACTGCGGAAATTAGTATGTTTGACAAATAAGGTAGACTTTTAAGGATTAACTGTACAGATGGTTCGATATTGTTGGATAAATCAGAAGTTAGCTACTCTAATTAGAAAGTATTCTTCATTTGAAAATTTAAAGGATTTTAACTTTCCGGTCCCTCTAAATCCTTCTCTGCATCCAAAAGCCCACAGAGCTATCGTGTACATACACACAGCCAGTGATTGGAACTGAAATTATTTTGCTCTCGGTGGTTGTTTTTCCTCTTACATGGGGGATTTTTTACAAAAAAGTTTTTGATCTTTCCATTGATAACCAGTGTTGGGGAGAAAACTTCCAAAATGTATTTAGGTACAGAATACTAGGGGTGGGACAATACATCGATCTACATCGATACATCGATCATGTGGTCAATGATTCATTGATATCGATCCAAGAT
>JBBDHI010000016.1:7501419-7512928 GCA_037177115.1 Craterocephalus stercusmuscarum
AGAGGAAAATCGGGAAGAGAAATGCGCGGTTCATGTCTTCATTCCTCCACTCATTTCACCTGTTAATTCCAGATCGTCGGAAGAGAGTGGACTAGAAAAAAATCCTGTTGTTGCTGTGGCCCGAGCTGAGGTGGGACCCGTAACATTCACTTAATCCAGAAAACATTCAATAATACTGGAAAGTTGCCCTGAAAACCAGGATAACGCACAGCAAACGATACTTAAAAGAAAACATGTTAAATCGTGTTAAATTTTTCCTTCACTAGGTGATTTTATGCACATTTGTCTTTGTTTTAACATGTACAGTATTGAGGTAAGTTTAGTTCAGCCTCACCTACAGTTGTTAAATAAACCGAATGAAGCACAGTACAATTTTATGAATTACTCATGCTTATATATACTGTGTAACAGTCCCGAAGCACCACTCATTTCTTTCAGTATTACCCAGGCAACAGGAAGTGGTTGCCGTTATTGAAACATGTTACAACACGGGTAATCAATCTCTTAGATTTTGGGCCGTTCTTATGCTGAAATGATTCATCAGTGAGTCTCTAAGTGGCTAAATGGGAATAAATGAAATAAAAAAAAATAACTCTTTAAATTGTCAAGAATGGACTGAAATGTAATGGGAGGAAGAAGTAGCCAACAACCAAATAAAAGCGTTTGGAAAACTTCAGGAAGTCAGTAATATTGCTCAGGAAGTTTGAAACAACAACAAGAAAGTCAGGCTCCGAAAACTGTCAAAATAAAGAACGGCGCAAAACGTGTACGTTTAACTTTATTTAGATCATTAGGTGATCATGTCAGTACTCACAAGATGGTACAGTCACTCAGGTGCTTTCACTTTGCACTGGTACAACCACAGGACTGCCTCACACACACATATCTCTCTCTCACTCCTGTTTTCTTGGTCCAACAGAGATTGTCTGTTCCTTTGCTGGCATGAACTCGTCAGTTTGGCTCTTTCTGCATGTTTGACATGTCTCTTTCAGTTCGAGCATTTCAGCAGTTCCAGTCTTTCAGACTAAAACACTGCTGTGGCTGGGAATCAGATGCAGTGTAGAGGAATTATTGTTTCATTTTTTCTTTTTTGCTTGGTTTGCACTGTTTTTCTTTTTTTTTGCATTTCATTAATTTATATATGGAGAAATATTTTTACTATGATTGACTTATGGATCATGTGTTTAATTGTTTTTCTTCAGTTCTCAGATTTGGATCTTTCAGATCATTGTTTGTATTGTCTAGGCTCACCTTCATGGCTGTTTTGATCAGTTTGTTCAGATTTGTGCTTTTATTGTGGAAAATCCCTTCAAATTGTTTTCACTTTGGATAACTTATTACAAACCGTAAAACGAAAAATAAAGCAGAACTATGCATCTGAGGAAAGATTACGAGACTCACATTTATTACAAAGGGGTGTTGTGATAAATCAGTTTTGACAATAATTACAGTTTTAGAGAAATTAAATCTTGTTTTAATATCAAATGTAATATCAGCTACCAAAAGGAAACATTAAAGCAGGTTAGTGTTTGTACCATTTTGAATGTTCTTCATTTCCACTTTTAGTGGAATTTAATTTGCATAAAAGCGGAAAAACAAACAAAACCATTAACTTCTACTGGTGACAGCATAATACTGTCACTGAAACAGTTGTGGCAACAACCAGTTTGCTTGAAATCAGGTATTGTAGCAGAAGTGGCCCATATCAGCAGATTTCCCTCCATGTGCACTTAATGTGTGCAAAAACACTTTCTGTAAGCATTCTCACCTTATCAACTTTAACTTTTTCCATGAATGCATTTTACTGGTGAAGCTGCAAGTATGTGTTGAAAAAAAAAACATCAGCAGGTAATAACATCAGAGTAACCATTATCGTTTTTTGTTCCTTTTGGACTAAAATGCAGAACTTTGTAAGAGTTGAATTCAGCTGATTGGTCAGACCTGTAAATTAAAAACCAACATCAGTCTGTTTATCTCCAACAGAGGTGTGAAGTCCGCTTTTTCAAACAGATTCGGCGGAGATGCAGGTGGGTAGATGTGATACTGGATGTCAGAGGTATAACTCAAATGCTGGTGATGTGAATGAAGAGCTCAGATACATCAGCTCTGGAGAAATCTGTAAAGCAATAAATAGCTCAGGACAGACCATTTATGTTCTTAGTGAAGTTACATATTTCAAACAGCACTTTGTAGTTATCTTGGCTGAATTGCCAGGTGTGTATGGGAGCAAATTAAATCTTCACAATGCTATAGGCATCCAGGAATTTAGCTAAGCCAAACAGTGGAGTGTGGTGTCTTTTTTCCAAACTTTGAGTGAGGTGAGGCTTACTGTCTCAGACTTTGAAAACCTCTGCTCTTCAGTGCTGCAGAACTCAGAAAGCTTTATTCTCTGTGGTGTCTGGCTTCACACATCTCTTGAATTTACACAGAAGGCAGCTGCTTTTGGAGTTATTCATATCTCAAGAAACAAGCTAAAAATAACCGCGTCTTATGCCAAAGCTGATCAGAAACTACTAGCCTGCCAAAAAACACAAGTCCTGACCTGAGTGTCTGTAGGCTGCCTCAATAGAAATCAAACTGCTTTTAGAAAAGTCCTCGTAGCACGGATATGCTTAAAAAGAAAGTCAAGACAAACACTGAGCAGTTTCTGTGGAAATGATCACTCACATGTTAAAATGAGTTGTGATTAAATTGTGTATTGCTGCATGGAAAATAGTATGTTGGACACTTCTAGTAGATTTGTCGTTACTGAGCTGGAACGATGTAAAAATCTTGCAAACTTTCTGATTTATCACAGTAATTATAATTTTTCCTTATCTTGTTGTTACTTTCCTTCCTGTGGGTTTATTGAGAGCATTAACATACTAATGCATTGATAGTTGATGCAAAACTCTTTGACAGTTGCAGATGGCCGCACGTTGTTGCTGAATTTCTTTGTGATTGTTTCTTGTTCTTTGCAAATCACTATTTTTCTATCATCAATGATCATCTGCAGTCGTGGCTGAAGCCATCAATAATGCATCCACTTCCCTCCAAAAACATCCCAGAAAAGATTTTTTACATTTGAAGGTGTCCTTTTAAGAGTTTGGCTCCTGTTGCTTCAACGTCTTGTCAGAAAGACACACAGAATGTTCCTTTTTTCCCCCCCTTTCCCTTTTGTTCGCTCCTCTATGGAAATTTGCATTGGTTCTCTGGCCACACACGCAGCTGAAAAAGTAAAGCAGTAAGGCTCTTTTTTGTCTATGAAGGTACACTTCCTTTCTCTTTTTTTCTTCATCCTGTTTTTTATTTGGTTCTTTCTGGCGGAGTTAAAGTGTAGCCAACATATGAAGTTACAGTCATAGGTTTGGATATAACCTGGCCGAAAGAAAACCAGGCAGCTCCAGTGTTTGCTGTGCATTTTGGGAATAGGTCACAGGTTTGATCCCTCATAGCCCAGACTGACAGTGGCCCTGCCTCACCCCTTTGTTCAAGCTGTTGCATGAAAGTAGATCCATTAAGATTCACAAACACAAAGCTGAAAACTGAGAGGGCTGATGCTCACCAGGTTAACGATACAGACTACAACACCGGTCACACTGAAACCAAGTTATTATGGTCAGCCAGCTTCTCACAGTTCATACTGGTTCTCTCTCTGTCTTTTAATTTACTTTTTTTCATTTCATACAAAAAAAAAAAACTTGACAAAACAATACTGCTGCTCAGTTAGGTACTGTAGCTCATGTTCTGACTGTGCAGTTTCAAATAAAAGATTGGATTTAAATGTTGTCAGATGCTGCCCTCTCCTGGATGGTCCTTGTCATGACAAAACATATCTTGTGTGACTTTTGGTACTTTGGGTTTTTGGGTTTTATTAATTATTCATTCAGAGTTATTTAGACTATTTAGAGTTCAAAGCTGTGTGGATGTGATACAATGGAAACAACTTATAATGTGTGAACTTCACCTTTGATTGTCTGGTTGAAATTTGTTTTTGTTTGAAGAATGTGTGTTAAAAAATTATATGACAAATTATATGATCATAATCAATATGAAATCATTCATTTATTTTTTATTCCTGCGTTTTAACCAAGCCTGGAACACAGGGGATTCCACAAACAGCAAGATGCGCTCGTGTCTCTGTGTGTGTGTGTGTGTGTGTGTGTGTGTGTGTGTGTGTGTGCACCCTGCACATCAAAGAGTCGTCTAAAAATTCATTTTAACATGCAACCCTTAATTTCTACAGTAATGATTTTTTTTAAATACATTATTCAGATTTGTATCTCGTTGATTTATTTTTATTTCATGAAAATATTTATTACATAATATTCTGTAATATTAAATAATATCTATCTATCCTATTAAAACATAGCATTTACATTTGTATCTGTTCATCACATAATAGGTAATTACAACTTGTATAAATATATGAAATGTTATACCAGTTTATTCTACAGTGGTTGGCCGTGCATCGAATGACTCACTGATGTCCCATGAAGCAGCCAACTTGCAAATACAGGCGCTCGGAAAATTAGAATATCCTGGAAAAGTTGTTTTATTCAGGCAATCCAACATAAAAGGTGAAACCAATAAATTTTATGTACTAAGTACATAAAATGTATTGGTTACAAAAACGTGAGGTATGTATGTGTCAGCATGTTTTTTTTTCAATCTATCTTGTGGAAATTCCTCGTGTGGCAGATATACAAACAGCTTTGTAAACACAATGAATGATCACAGAATTGAAATTTAACAAAACTTTTAATTAAAGAGTATATAAAAGTAATTGAAAACGTATAAAAACATGTATTGGTGTCAGGAAAATTTAAAGCACATAAGATAGATAATCATAAAAAAATATTATTTTTGCCATCTGGTTTCATTCAAAATAAACTTCACAGGTTTGATGCACAAAGTTTCCAAACTGAATCATCCTCCTCTGATGTGTTTTGAAGGGAAGGCTTAGTTTTAAATTGGTGCTGAAGAAAATAATTTCTTAAAATATATTTATACTTTAATCAAGCTCACAAGAAATTAAGTATAAAGTCATTAAACTGACATTAAGTCTGTTTTCAGCATATACTGCAGCAGTACCATAATAGCATCAGAAATATAGTGGTTACTTTTTAATACCGTTTCTTCTTTTTATGTATTACATTCGGTACCGAGAAACGTTGAATAAAGCAGGTTTATGCAGAGGCACTGAAGGTACCGTGGAAGCCATAAGGCATGTTAACAGGCACATTGGCTCTTCCCAGCTCCTCAAATGTTTTGGCATCCAAAACCAGGAGGAAAGTTCCTTTATCCTGTGGAGAAAAGTTTGGTGGAGTTAATATCAAACCCAGGGGAGCTACTGTATGAGCAGAACCACATCAGTAACAGGATATGTCAAAAATGATGCAAATATCAAGTCAGCTGTCAGCTGCAGCAGCTTTTCAAAGAGACAAAACCCACTAATATGCCTCTTTTGTCTTCAAGAAGAAAGAGTGAAAAAAGCATTGAGCCCAGGTCAAATAGATGTGCAGGAGTTGCATGGATTTACCAGCTCCTGCTTCATGACGCAGCATTAGTAACACAACAATCAGGTGGAGGTGTTTGGGCTTCAGATCACAAATATAAAAAGTGAAAAATCAGTATTTAATTCAGATTATTCCATGACATGAATAATAATTTTGTTTACGTTTTGTTTCAGACTGTATCAGCAGAAAACAGTAGTAGCAGACTATACCATATTTTTGACCAAGCTACCATGAAGCGTCTGCATGTGACCTGATAAAAAAGCTATGTTGAAATCCAGGTGTAATTTGAACCCTGCTTAATTTAAGTCTTACAGTACCTGTGAGGGTGTGAGAACCACAGACAGGATGGCACCATCATCCTCCTCCACAGCATCAGGTGTCGGCACAAAGACAGGCTCCGACGGGTAGAATCCCTTCTGGTACCATACCTGAAATATTTTGTATGCACAATTTACATCTGATCTTTCCTTTGTACCTTTCCTGCTCTGTCTGCTAAAAACATAAAACTCACAATAAGTGAGCAGTGATATTTTAGTTTTTAGTTCCCTAAAAAAAAAAACAGCAGTTTGGGAAGCATCGCTGAAAACAAACCCAAAGATAAACGGGTATCATACAAACCTTCAGCAACAGGTAAGAAAACTAAATGATGGCAAATGTGTTGTCCTAGGAAATGCCTGCTCACACACACACACACATATTACACACACCTTGAATGTCTTGTCCTGCAAGTCCATCTTGAGCAGCGAGTCTCCCACCAGGTGTTTGAAGCCGCAGCCATAGAAGTAACGGTACGGACGAGTGTTGCATCTTTCGTAGTTGATCAGAGGAAACTCCAGGCCACCGTGTTCATAGAGGTCATCTCCATGGAGATTCTCATGCTGGCAGAACACCTGATGACAAAGAGAGGATTTATGCATGCTGGATATACTGTATGAAGTCAGTTCATGTCAAAATGTATGTGATTTAGTCCAAAATCACATGAATGTTAATGGGCTGCTGAACATTAATTAAAAAAACAACCATTGAATGAAAACAGATTCCACGGTGCTGCATCATTTGTGCAACAGGTAACAACAGGGGGCTTAAGTTTAAACCCTGTGGTACACCACTATTAAATAAAATTGCTGATCTCAAAAGATAAATCCAATTAAATCAAATATGAGTTAAATACTTTTGTTTTCTATAACAACAGAAGATAATTCATAACTCCTGTAAATTCAATTTCAACTGAACAATTACCTCTAAATGCAGATTTACAAGTTTTACAAAGGTAAAGGTATCTCAGAAGTTGATTATTTTAAAAAGTTAAACAAAAAACCATGTCATTCAACAGTGTAATATCGCTACATATAACAAATCATCTGTGGCATACTTCATTATTGTATTATTAAACTGAATCACAGTTTCTTTAAAATGTACCGATGGGAATATTATTAGTGGTTACATGACGGAGAAAAAGTAAGTGCATACATTTGTTTCTAGTCATTTCTGGTTATACAGTTTGGAACGACAGGATTGTCTTGAATATGTGATGTAATACAATGTGATAATAGGATCATCAGCCTCTGAAGACTGGTCATATTAATTGGTCAGAGTCATCTCCATTATGGGTGGTCAAGTCAAATTCTATTTCCCTGTAAAAAATATAAGATATCAAATCCACTTTACCTTTTCTGCACTCATTTTGACACAGGACGCCTCACTGGAAGGTCGAGTGTTCAGGTTCTGGCCTGTTGGGGTCTCATTGGTCACATTTAGCGGCAGGACGAAACGGCGAGGAAAAGTCCTGTCGGTAGTGTTGTACACCTGGATTAGACACGGTAAAAGATTGATAAATGTATTTCTGCATTTAAGAGCTACTTCACATCCTGTATTATTGTAAACAGAAAAAAGCATGAATAGAAAAGGTGCCAGTGAAAACCCGAGTGATTATTGAAAGACAAAAAGAAACCCAAAAGTAGCAGGCAGCAAATCCCAACATGCCCCGATGAACAAGTAGCGAAAATAAGATGCATCAGATAACTATGGTGTCCCATGAAAAACTTGACTTGTTCAAAACACAAAATATATACATAATATACTGACTTCATCTAGTGCCTCTCCAGACTTGCGTAAGTTCTGGATGAGGTAATTGTTGATGGCCTGTCCATCATCTGAGCAGCACATATCGAGCATCAAGAATCCATCCTCCTCAAAGGCGTTGATCTGATGGAAGACTGCAATGGCTTTGGTGTGGTACTTAACTGGGCTGACCTGCAGTTCAGTAAACATTACCAGTCTTTACGAAATGATCTGGATGGAAACAAGTTTATTTTCTCTATTGTCACGCTGTGCTGAATCCCACCAAGTTTGAATTATGACCCCTGATCGTCTGATTTACATCTCACCTCGCCTGTGTGCTTGTTAACCAGATGGAAGACTGTTTCCAGTTTGGGATCCCAGTAAATACCATGGCTTAAAGCCTTCCCCCTTAGCTTGCATGTGACTATTTTCAGCAAGTCCATCTTAATTGGCTGTTCAACGAATACCACGTAGTTCCCAGACATGGCTGGAAGCAGGAGAAGAGTGTTACTGAGCTTTATGGATGAGGAAAGAAAGTGAAAGACGCACACAAATAATTAGTGATACCCAGGATTACTGGCTCACCAAAGCTGTGGTAATAGGAGGGATGGGACTTGTTTGCAGGCACAATAGAACAGAGGATTTTGGCCCCCTGCAGGGTGTCTTTGCTGTCTGTCTTCTCTGGAGGTACTCTGATGATATTGTACAGAGCTCCTAAAATGCCAGGATGATACTAAATTTATGCATTTTTTTTACATTTGCTCTGATGTGAGATATGAAGAAATAGATGTTAAATGAAAGCATTCTCTACATTAGTCTTAGGTAATAATGCAAACTGTGTAATGGGTCTCAACCTTTGCCTCCGTAGGAGTTGCCCATATTGTAGGTGGTGCCATCCGGATCGTAGTGCGGGTGGGCAGTGGCACCGTTAACCGCGATGAACTTGCTCCAGTCAACCTGTAAAACATGAAGGGACAGGGCTGGTTTAAGCTTCATGTTTTTGGCTGGGTTGAGTGAAAGAATAAGCAAGACACACTGACTTTAGTGCAGAAGTTAGTCATCTGGTCTACTAGTGTAGTGGTTCCCAAACTATTTTCCCCGAGGACCCCCTTCATGCAAATTTATTCAGTTTGGCATCTGGCTTATAAAGTTTGGGTTTTAGGTTTTCCAAAATGCCAGTTCCTTGAGTTACTTGAGTGGCTGGACTTTAACTTGTCTCTCTGTGCACATGGTCTTAATTTTTAATCCCAATGAGTGTCCAAACCCCTGTGCTCTTCAGTGAAACTCTTTCCTGAAGAGTCCACTGTGGTAGTAGACAAAAGGATCCCAGTATGAATCTCTGTATAGATGTATTTTTACTGATATCACTGTTTTTGTTTACAACCTAAAGAAGTAGCAGTCAACCATATTAGAGTAAACATATTGGTCCATGCTTGTGTCACAGGGCGGATAAATGTATTCTCAGCTCAAATAATTATGGCTAATACTCCCACATTACATCATGTGCAATAAAAAGATCAAAATGTTGTGATGACTGACAGTGATTAATATTTCTCCTGATTCCTCCCCAACAACCATGAAAGTACCTTTTCCAGTGATTGTAGGTTCTCTGGGTTCACTCTGTGCATGAAGTTCGTCTCTGTGCTGACATAGTAGTCACCTTTGTATTTCACAAAGCTCACACTAGCATTGTCTGTAGGTTCTGTAACAAAGGTAGACAAAGGATTTAAAGCTTTGTTTCATCATTCAGACACAATTCGCAGCTTGCAGTTATTCTGCAAAGTTTAGTGGGAAAACATTTTCTGGTGAACATGCTTCACGTCCCACTGCGGTGCATTATTATGTAACCCTGGCATAGATGGAGTGCTAACATCCTCCACCCGCCGCCCCACCACAGATTTAGTGCAGAAGAATTTGTACAAACAGACTAAGTATTCCTTCGCTCCATCTGATGTTGATTTCCCCTCTAGCTGCTCTGACTACACTCCCTCATCTCAAATTACCAAGCTGATCTTTCTGCATCGCAAAATCTGTGCTTTATGCATCATTAAGAACAAGTTAGGACAAATAAAATCAAGCAACTCCGCTACATCATCCAAGGGTCCAACTTCACTACCCTTATCTTCCATGATGCTTCCGTTGTTAGTCTGACCCTTCAGATTAACAGACCACTCACCAAACATCTCAAAGCGAGAGAGGAACCTCTGGAAGAAGTTTTTACACGGGTCAGGCATGGCGAGGGTGCCGAATTCTGACATCACGATTCGGTCCCTTTCACTGTTCTTCTTGTAGGCATCGCTGTTCAGGAATCGGCTCTTGTACGTCACCTGGCCTTCCTTGATCTGGAACTGGTGCAGCATAGCCATCCCATCAAACCAGTGATTGTAGCTGCCATGAAACAGAGACATTAAGACTTTATTTCTGTCTGGAAGCTTGTTTTTTCTTTTTTGCAATTTAAAACAGCATACAGACGTTTTCAGCTTACTGTGTATTTCCAAACTCAAACTTCCCCGGGCCATTGCGGAGGAAGTTGCCACTGATCCAGGAGGGAATGGTGCCCTGTACTTCAGTTGTGATTGGCTCAGGGGTCTCCTCTACAGAGCGCACAAGAGGAGCAATACTCTCCAGTCCTGAAGCTGCTTTGACGCTACGTTCCTTTGCCTTGCCGTTTTCAACAGACCCAGCCTCATCTGTAGAAAACACACAGTCACATGGGCTTGGATGAGATGTCTGTCGTTGCAGTCAGTTGTTCCTTGCTTTGTGGCTGATGAACCATGTATTCACCGTGTTTACTTAATCATTTTACAGCATTTTACAGAAGTCATTGACCCTACTTTGAAAGGTTGGATACTTCCCATTAAAATGTAAAAGGCCGATAATGAAGCAGGAACAGATTTGCTGTTCATATGTTGAGCTGTTTATTGAGTGAATGGCTTTAAATTTCAAACTCCTCCTTACCTACATTTTACATTAATAACAGCTCTAACAGTGATGACAACCATAATTACGCTTGCTGAAACGGCTCTAACTGATGGCCATGCTTTTTCGGTGTCTCTCTCTGCTACTTGCTGTGTAAAATAATGTTTGGAAAAGTGTTTTAGTAGAATGTTGTGATACCACCGTGCAGACATTGAATTCCCCAAATTTTCCTTTTAGATGTTTTAAAATGTTAGCCTGTGTGGCGAGTTCATTTTTGAGTTATGGCCAAAACTGGGTTGTGTTTAGTTGCAGGACGTTTGAACAGTAAATCGTTTAATCACTCAGCCCAAGAGATCGTTAAGGCCCCCCCAAAAAAACCAACTAAATAAAAACTCACTGTTGTTGCATATCTGGACTGAATAATCGACCCACCTCATTATCAGCATTCATAGATGTGTGCTGAGCTGATGTATACAAGTTATGAGCTAAGATAAATATTTTCTCCAGGAATGTGGAACGTCCTCTTCCATGATAAATAAAAGCTTAAGAGCTTTAACTTGCGCATTCCTTGAACCGCAGGCGTGGCCAGACCTCTTACTGTAGACAGAAGCTCAGTGCCCTGGTATAATCGCAGGAGTTAAAACAGGAGTGATCATTTATATAATTTAAATTTGATCATTTGTATTCATGGATGATCTCTAAAGGCCTTCTCTCACCTTTAAAACAGTGTCCAATGGCTTAGTCCACAGCTGCTCTGGCTGTTTCAAATGAGTTACATATTCTGCCAGCAGCCACAGGATGCAGGGAAAATCATGTCTTTCCCAAATAAGGAAAATCGGGCTTCCCAGAAAAGTAGAGAGCTGAGCACAGGGTATTAAAATGTATCATAGACACAGCTGTAATTGGGGAGCTCAATACAATGGGCTTTATGCACAACGCAACTACTTCCTGATTTTAAGCCAGCTGCTTTGTGTCCTGTCTTTCATTATTGGACGAACTGATTAATCCAGGTGTGTCTGACCTCAGTAAAT
>JBBDHI010000016.1:7520836-7533835 GCA_037177115.1 Craterocephalus stercusmuscarum
TAGATAGATAGATAGATAGATAGATAGATAGATAGATAGATAGATAGATAGATAGATAGATAGATAGATAGATAAAACAGAAATGTTGAAATTCACAAGTTTAAACTGAACTATGATTTAATAGCTAGATAAATTGATTTAATACATCAGTTGATTAATGGGAGACATTTAGTTTGTTTATGACTAATGATCTACTTTAAAAAAACATATACACGCAAACACAGACTTTTGTTTATGGACATGTTCCTTAAGATATCTGTGACTGTGGCAAAAATGGCTGACAAATAAATGCAACGGCTGTACTTGTGTAGTTGCTCTGTGCTTGCTGCAACAGGTGACCGCAGCTGTTAGTCCCACCTTCTAGCTTATTTCCGCTCATATGATTGGCTCTGCGCTTTCATGTCTTGCTAAGACGATTGGCTGTCCATGTCGTCTCTCTCTCTCTCTCTCTCTCTCTCTGTCTCTCTGTTGACAGCACCAGAGAGCCCATTGGTGGCAGTGAGGGGTTTTGTGTCTTCAGTTAGAATTTTAAGAGCAAAAATTGGACATCGGGAGAGAGTGACAGAAAAATTTAAGCCAGAAAGAAATTATTGTAATTATTACTATGTCATTAATAGTAATAATGGTAATAATAACAAAGCAAAAAAAAAAAAAAAAAAAAATTAATAAAAAAAAAAAAACTTTTTCTTTGCACGAATCAATGTTTTCTGAGTTGATAGAATCAAACTTTCCTGCAAGTTCAGCGACAGGAGGAGATACTGAGGCAGACAGAGATGCAGGTGGAATTGAAGAACTTGGAGTTGTGGCATTGCCTGCATAATTAATTGAAATTTAATCAGTCATATGTCATAAAGTAATAGATTCATGGTAACCCGGTCATCATATAATATTTTACAGATTTAGAGACATTTTATCTGGTATAGATTCCTGCAAAAAATGGGCCATGATCTTTTTTTTACATGTTTTTCCAGTTAAAATGAGAATGTAAAAATTAACTTTCCATGTAACATGGACACATTTGTTGTAATGAGTCAGAATGAGCACATTTATTTCCTTTTACTTAGTGAACCTGTAAGGATCATGAGGTATAGCCTCCTCTGTTACAGCTATTTGCTGCATTTGCAGCTTTAACTTTTGTTGGGTTCATTTTGTAATGTGTGGCATCAAAGTGTTTTTTTACCAGGTGAAAAAAAGTAACAGACGAGGCCTCAGCTTGGGAGTAAATGTTTCTGTTTGTTCAGTCTTAAACTCATTACATCACAGAAATCATCTATATTTTGGATTAGAAACTGTAGCTTGTTTAGATTTTTCTAGCTTCTCAAAATTACGACAGTTCAAATAGAAATCACAAGTGCAAAAACAAAACAAACAAACAAAAGACACATCCTCCAAAAAACACTGTGGGTCACTTTCATGTCCTTACCAACGTCAAATTTAAAACAACAGCCCTCTTGTGATCCCATTTTGTCCCTCAGCATGGCCTGATAATGGACTGAAGTTTGTTTCTGTCTGCAGAGATGTTTGTTTTCTTGCAGATCTGTGTTCAGCCTCTATATGAACAAACAGGTCAAGTGACATCTCACAGCAGCTTTACCTCCATATGGCCCACGTGTGTTTATCCTGATAATCTTTGCTGAAGGATTAAAGTGTGTTCCGGTGGAGGAGGACCCTGGACGGTAGGATTCATGCTAATATGCTCTATTCTACCTTTCAGTGAATCCTTATTCGATTAACATCCTCAATATAACGGTAATTAATATAAACTCTACATGTTAGCTGCTTGTTGTTACAGATTACTTTGTTTACCTGGCTGTTGCTGTGTTATCTCTGATGGCTCCATGTAGCCTACACTTTTATTTGTTTCATTAGCAATAAAGCTTGCTGTAACAGTGGCTATCTATACAGCCAACAGGCTTACATTTATTGGGCATTTTTTGCATGAAACATGAAAAGTGTCCAACAAAAACAAGAAACAATGAAACCAACGGTTTTCTGGCATGGTTAGAAATGACGTTAGCTCTCTCATGGGATCCTAATAATCACTGTCCAGCTCCTATAGACCTCTTTTAACAGTGAATAACTTCCTGAGCTATTGCTACATTACACCAAACACACTATTCTAAACATAGCAATGGACTCACAGCTGTATCTGTGGAATGACTTCGCCCATAAACATTATAATACACTTTTTGTTGTTCTCTTAGTAATTTATAATAGTTGATTTTGTGCTTGGCAGTAAGCCACAAGTCTGGTGATTCAAGTTGGAGCAGAAAATGCTAATTAAAATCAACTGTAATTATTCTGATATTCTTTTTTTCATTTTATTTAATTACAGACAGTGGACAAATATTTCTTAGACAACCGGTAGTTTTTTAACTTGCCAGGCTTGTGACACCTTCCTAAAAAATGACATAAAGATAAAATAGATTACATAGAATAAATAGATAAAAACTTAAAGCACCATTCAGTTTCTGAGCAGCAGAAGAATGACAGAGGATGTTCAGTTTGTCAACAAATATGAACAGAATTGATCAAACTGTTTGAAAAGAAAGACTAGAGGCAGTTTCCATAGTTTTCCTAAAGTAGAAAACATCATTAAACTTCTCAGGGACACATGAGTAGACAGCTCTGTATCAAGAACCATCATTCACCAATAGCCAGCACAACCACATGGACAGGAGGTTATTTTGCAATACCCAAACCAAGCCCTATAATTAAAAGATAAATCCACTTAAAACTCTGCCATATAAACTTTTGCGGGCTTGGATGAATCTGGCGTGGACAATCACAAAGTGAAAACACATACTGTGGTCAGATCAATCAGAATTTAAAAAAAGAAATGAGTCCTGTGTGCCTCAGACAGAAGACCAACAATAGACCATCCGCATGGTTCTCAGCAGAGTCTTAAAGCCAGGTTCAGTGATGGGACTGAGGGCTCTGCAGATTTCTGTGATGGCAGTGTTAACGGAGAAAGATGGAATGGAATTTTACAGCATGTGATGCCTCAAACGTGATAGTTTTTCACAGGACATCTGTACTTTTTTTTTACCCAACTAGACAGTAGCCTATATAACACATTGTCCACTCATGATGTCCTGATCCGCCCCTCAATAGAAAACTTGTGGAAAAACTTTAAAAAGGAAAAATGCATCTATGACAACTTCTTACTGCTGGACAGCTTAAGCAGCAGGAGTGGGACACAATATGACTGAATCTAGAACGTCTCAGATATTTCCTAAATGAATTAGCATCTTTGTTTTAATGACTGATTTACTGCTGAAGTCATTTTGAAAAAAAGTTGTGAGAACGTGACTTTTTTTAAACAAAAGGAAATAATTGTGAACATCTGTTTCTTATCCAAATGGCTTGTCCACTATGGGAATTTATCCCTTTTCTTTCAGCAGGACATCTTCTATCATCTGTCCGTAATGCCGCCCTCAAAGGGCCCTATAAACTGGACTTTACTAGAGTTACTGGGGCAGCGGAGGCTCTTAGGACTTGGAGCTCTGCTGGCATGGCTTGTCCTCTTCCATCTCCTGGTGAACGTTTGGCTCCTCTGCATCTTCACCAGCCTCTTGGTGGTCCTCGGTGGTTGGCTCGGGTCCCGGGCCGCGCTGGACGCCAACAGCCTGCTCCACCTGGAGCACTTTTTGCCGCTCGGTAAAGTGAACCCACCTCTGTATTCACCTGAGCACGAGTGGAGACTGAACCATGAGATCCACAGCGCTGTCCACAAAGCGGTGCGTGACTTTGTGTCCTCGTGGTATCGCACGCTGCTGCCTGACGTTGAGGGAGAGTTTGAGCGTGCGGTGCGCAGTTCAATGCTGGACGCGGTGATGGAGCTGAAGGAGCGAGCGCGCCGAGTGGACAGAAAGGCATTGGTGCAACGGTTGCTGGAGCTGTATGGCTGTCACCTGCAGAGCTACATGACTGTACGGCAGATACAATCAACACAGAAGGAGAGCATCAGCTTGTGGCAGATCTACAGTGAGGTGGCGTCCCCTCATCCGGCTATGAGGGACCCAACTGCTGAGCTCAACTATTCAAGGGCTTTGATAAACCTTGTGTTACATGTCCTTGTTCCATACCCTCAAATGGAAACCAGGACTGGAGGTTACATGGTGACAGAGCTCATCACCTGCAACGTGTTATTACCGCTCATAAGCAGAGTATCTGACCCGGACTGGCTCAACCAGACAATTGTAGATATATTCACCAAATCCAGAAAACCCCAGGATATGGATGTGGATGATCTGCCAGCAGGCGCACTTTACAAATGTGAGACCCTACATGAGTCCTGGACCACCTGTAATTCACTGTCTTCATGCGATCAAGCCAGTCTCAGCAGCAAAAGCACCTCCGATGTGGACGATCCGCAGATCCAGAGTGCAATCTCAGGAACAGACTCCTCCCAGGGCAGCATGGTCAGCCTGATGTCTGCTGAGAAAAACCCCAGCTGCCACACTGGTTTGCACACATCATGCAAGGGGAACTGCTGTTCACTCCCATCTGGCCTCTATTCCCACTTATCACCTTCCAAAATCATTTCAATGGACTCCCTCATTCAGTCGGACTTGGACGATGAGCGGACAGGAAGTTCCTGTGACTGCGGTCCTCCCACCAACTTCTGCAACTTACTCTCTGGTAAGGACGATGAAGCCTTTGGTTGTTTTGCTCCTTTGAGAAATCTTGGGCCAAAAGTGGTGGTTCCGGAGGAGTCCCAGTGGCCAGCAGGCATAGCCCAAGAAAAATCCCCATCTTGTCCCCGAAGGAAGCTGTGTCTGGCCTCCTACAACTTTGAAGCCTCAAACAACCCAGTTTCACCTGTTCACATCCAGAAAGTGCAAATTTCCGGAACCGTCAGCGCAAAGGAGCAGCGCAGCACGGGTACACATCCCTATACTCTCTACACTATAAAGGTAACACTGCGTCCTACTCTCATCTGTGGCTTGACTGATGTTTAAGTGTGTGTTAGTGATTGTCGTGTTGCATACAGTACCTGCCTTTGTTTTTCAGTTTGAGACAGCGGCTGATGGTGGTAACGGTGGAGCTGTGCAACCTGCAGTCTGTCACTCTGTCAGTCGGAGGTACAGCGAGTTCCTTAACCTGCAGACTCGTTTTGAGGAAAAACCGGATGTCAAGAAATTAATCAAGAGTAAGAGCTGATTCTCTATAATAAGGGTAGGAAAGTTTGGTCCTGGAGAGCCATGATCCTGCATGTTTTAGATGTTTACCTGCTCTAACACACCTAATTCAAATGAAATGGATCCCAAAGCTACTTAAGTTCTGCTCAGTGACTCATTCATTTCAATCAGGTGTTTTAAATCAGGGAAACATCAAAAAATTCAAGGACTGCCGCTATCTGGGACCCTCCTTTAGAATAATAAATCATAAAAATACAAAACAAATGTGTCATTAGTCGTTGTTTATTTCAGATGTCAAAGGCCCGAAGAAGATGTTCCCCGATCTCCCATTTGGCAGTCCAGAAAGTGACAAAGTTGAATCTCGAAAAAGCCACTTAGATACCTTTCTCAAAGTGGGCATCCGATTTATTTCTTGTATCGGTTTAGAATATTGGTATATTGGTAATATACTTGGTTTTCTAATGGTTTCATTTTTGGGGCCTTTTTCAGCAACTATGCACCATTCCTGAAACAGCCAATAGTGAAGACATGCAGGAGTTCCTTGCTATCGACACAGATGTTTGCACATATTTTGGAAGAAAACCGGTCGGCAAATCAAGAATCGACAAGGTAAGAAAAAGAAGCTCAATTATCGCATCTGTTTCATGAAATATGATTAATAGAAACTTTGAGGTATGTGCGCGTACATACACTGCCCTGGGCTCAGAGTGAAGTATTATATGTTTGTTTGTCAGCATATCTCATGTTTTCTCAAACTTGTCACTAAAGATGATGGAAAATGCGTTAGACACTTTGAGGACAGCGTTTCCTCATCCTGAACTCCTCAGTCCAACAGAGGACATGGAAGGGGACACAGATGGAAGAACAGGGGACAACAGAAAGTACAGGTGAGTGCTCAGTAAGCTTATTTTTGTGGTCCACTAAATCTTAAGCCCGAACAACAAAATAAATCCCATTTTTTCCAAGTTTCATTTGAACGACGATTTGATTCATATCACGGTTTGTGGTACAATACGACTCATGAATGATACTAGTTCATTTAGAACGATACAATCCGAAACGTTTCAGTGACTTGAAATCGATTCAGTATATCTGTCAACAACTATCATCAAAATTTAACCAGTCTGATCGTCATAAATACCTGGATGCTGCAGGGAAGTGTCTTAGTAAGAAGAATCAATTTTTTTTGTAAGGGAATCAAGTATAAATTAAAAACATGGGTATAAAAAAACAAAAAACAATAATTAATAGCAAATCCATTCACAACTTTTTTAGTTTTTATTAAGTTCACCTCTCCAAGTTGAATCAACAGGGGCTAAACCTTTTGAGGCATTATTTTCAATATTTAAAAAATTTTTTAAATGAAAGTAGAGTTAGTGTAAACAATATTTTAATAACCTGCTACTTCCACTATTTTCTCAACATTGAAAAGTGCACAAAAATCTTCCATGATTCAATCCAAAGTATTTCTCAATATCAATAGAATCGATAGAATACCTTTTATAACGATGCTAGATGTGTAAATGTTGATTTTACTACTAACTTGCTGAGCACATATCAGTGCTGTTGAATCATAGGAATATCAATCGATATATCCATGTACTACAGTAGATTAATTGTTACACCCTTATTAATGAGGCATACCATGTTTCATGCTTTAGGAGGCTGTTCCCAAGCAAAATATCTCCAGCTGTCAATATACTCGACCTACATCCCAAAGTCACATACTGCTTCAGCGAAGGCAGCTCTGTAAGTGGCCACCTTCCTGATAAATGTGTGCTGAAAACAGCCACCTAACAGAGGAGACATTTCCTTTCCTAATGATTCAATATGTTCAGATCCTAAACGGCATGCCGCTGTCTGGCCTGGAGAGTTTTGTCAGAGAGCAGGAGAGACTTCTGTGTGGGCTCAACGTGACAGAAACAGCCAAGCAGAGCTGTGAGCCACAAGCCACCGACAAGAGGACGTCAGGAAAAACTCATGGGACAGGTTGAGTTAGTTAGCTCGCCCTTAGCATCAGTACAGCAGCGTGTAGTACAGTACAGAACCCTGGTAGGAGGAGCATGCAGTGACTTTGCTTCACCACTAGGGTGCAGCAAATCTCCACCGCTCGCCTCCCGTAGTAACTACTACTAACCCGTGTTAGTATATTAGTCACCAACATTCCCTGTTCTTGGAATAATGTTATCATTTTGGGGGGGTTGTGTGTGCAATGCAGACACAGCGCTGGCAGATGTCGCCTTAAACATCCTGTGTCTGCTGATGAAGGATCAGTGGAGTTGGCTGTGCACAGAGAACATACAGAAGACCATCAGACTTCTCTTTGGCACCTTCATTGAGCGGTAGATGTTTATTTCATGTGTTCTCTGACTGTATATACTTTACTGTTAACTTGGAAATAACTCCTGACATCCTTTTAAAACCCTACTGAGCATGGGAAAAGATGGAAACTGTAGCTTGTTATACTGTAGGTAACGATTAGCTTGCAGCAAGTGGAGTTACTGCTTAATTATCAATGACAATAGAGACAAAGCGGTGAAACAGTGGTTACACGTTTACTGAAGTGTGAATGGCATAAGAATGGTAATAGGTGACTACAGAGGCGTTTTTCTTGCAGAAGATATTGTTAAATGTAATTATTTATTATTCTTTTTAAACTTAGGTGTAGGATGCTTTCCTTGCATGAAGAGCAGTTACTGTCACAGTTACTGTAAACACTCTTGAGCTGTTCTAATCTCTAGTTTTCTGCTCTCAGGATCTGGCCTCCCTTCTTGAATTTGACACGCGCTTCGTGAACTTTATATTCTGCTTGAGGTTTATGTGCTGTGTCAAGTATCTAAATTGTTTGCCACATACAAACAATGAGAGCTTTGCAAAAAAAAAAGAGAGATTAAAAAGCTTGCACTCCTGCCTTGAGCGACACTGTTGCAATAACCTTTTGTCTTCTGCACCAGATGGTTGGATGTTGGCGCTGCTCACCTCACCAGTGCCCCCTGCTGGGTGATTTACCTACAAGTTCTGCAGGAAGCTGTGTGGCCTGGTGGTACGCTGCCCTCTCAGCCACAGCCCGAGCGCAGTGCTGCAGAAAGAGAGGAGGCAAAGGAGCAAGCTTTGGACTGTCTGATGCAGCTCCTCCCTGGTATTTCATGGCTGTTGGGTTGCTGTAGATCCTAGCTGCTCTGATCTGATCCTGAACATGTTTTGTGCTTGTTGTGCCTGAACAGAGCTCATTACTGACATGCTGGGCAGTGAGAAGTACAGGCTGAGCTTGGAGACCATGCTGGAGTCTTTTCAGGACCATCAGATAAACAAGTGAGGCAGCGACATTGATTAAAGCTGTTAGTTTTACCTTTACCGAGGCTTTCTGTCTCTGTCAGCAACACAACTCATAAAGTTATGGAGTGATACCGATGAAATTAAGGAATAAGAGAAGAAGTGATTAGATTTTGAGCGTGATCCGGATCACCGCTTGGATGCAGGGTTCTTCACAGGCACACTAATGGAGTTTCAGCGCTGATCCTTGTGGAGTTTTCTCCGATTATTTAAGTTTCCTTTTTGCTGAGAAGTTGTGTTGTGGTTGGCTGCCATTTACATAGCTGACAACCGAAAATAAGAGGTCATTCTTCGAGCTAGCGCAAATAGATGTGTTATTGGTTAGCATTTGTAAAGTATGTCAATGCTGACGTTACACCTCTGAGTCCTTAAAAATTTTCCAGAAACATTTATTATGGTATTATTGTTTAAAACTTATGGTTGCTTTTGTATAGATACCAAAAATACCATGAAATGACTGCTTATAGTAATAATAAATGTCTTTTGGTGTTTTTTTTTTTGTTTTCAATGTTTCTTGTTAGCAGCTCACTCACATTATATGACGTAGGATAAACATGAAGGCATCGCTTCAATCCTACTGCCACTGACTTCACCTTATATCGTTTTTTATCATTCATACTGAGGGGTCAATGTTTGACATTATGGATCAGTTTGTATTAAAAACTGATAGAGAAAACCTAAGACTTTGAACAACTTGCACACTTCATGAATGTTTTAAATGGCAAGATGTTTGTAGTCACGTGACCACCGCGTTGTGTGCCGGCCCATGGGAAGACAGGGATCTTTTTTTGACATTAGAGCTTAAGTCAAAGCTAATGGCCACAGACACTGGCGAAAAAAGTGTCTGTATATTGCTTCTTGTGACAATATACAATCAGGAGTCATGTAATGTATCAGTTCTCGTCTCTTTTTCACATTAATAAAGCATGAAAAAGAAAACAAACCTCTTTAAATGGATTTGAATGCTGTATTTATGCTAAATTTGATTATTTCCTTTCTACATTTTATCATATGAGCTTTTGTATTAAGAGTTGCTGCTAGCCTTTTGATACTTGTTGCCTCATTTGTATCTGCAGGCATCTGATCTTCTGCATCTGTGACCTCCTGCTGCTGTTTCTGATCCCTGAGTCATGTGATGAGGCCTTTCAGAAATCCCTGCTGCAGAGCCTGGTTAAAGACACAGAAAGAGACAGTCCTCATATGGGATCACCGTGAGATAATTCACAAACAAGGAATGAAGGGTTGCAGTTGATGAATGTGGTATGTTTGTAAAATCCTTCTTGTGACTTGTGCTCTAATGATGGGTGAAAAGGAAAAATTTATGTGTTTGTGAATTATGACTTCAAAGAATAAAACTTGAATTATAAAGGGGTGGACTGAACTGATTTGGTACGGGTTAAAATATATTCTGAAGAGTGTTTTAGGACTGGCAGTGAAGCTTTATTCTGTCCCTTACTCCCCTTTCCTTGCAACAAATGAGACCCAGCTGAGACTTGTGTCATCTTTCAGTATAACCAGTTTCTTAGTGGTGGTTTGCTCTGTGGTTTAGTTTCTGCTAGTTTCACATGGAGCTGAAAGTTGCTGCTGAACTTCAGGCTAGAGTTGCTTCAAACCCTGATTTCCTGACGAGTGTTGGGGGAAGGTTGTGGGAATCCCCTTTTCTTCAGGCCATCTACAAAGATTGTTTTATAATTAGCCCCTCCCTGCCAGAGCTGTTATAAAAATGATGATGTGTTTGTGGATTGGTTTCTGTCAGTATTTTTTTTCTCCTATATTTTCCACTTTGCCAAGGAAAAAATACAAAAGAGAAAAAAAGCCTCTCAGAGGTTTAAATGTATCTTTTGATTTGAAATTTGATTTGAAGGGTTCAGACTGTCTTTTAGAAAGATCTTGATTTGAGCAATTTATTTAGACCTTGGTATTAAGAACAGCATTTATGTGAAGACTTGAACTGTTTGACATCTTTAACTATTTGGAATTGTTTGCTTTTAATAATTCATTTAAAATCCCTGACTGATATAAAATGTATGCAGGCAGTGTGTTTTTCTCAGCATCTTTTGATCCTGGAAAATACTCTTTTGCTTCAAAGCCAGTTTCCTTGACGAAACTAAGATTAACACTTTGCTGCATTACTTACTGTATACCGCAGTGCAAATATTCCTTTAATGTTTGACTCTAGAGGAGGAAGAAAAGCAGGAGAAAATTGCCAGCATTCATGAAGTATTTCCACATGTCATCATAAATCCATCTAACATGAAATACGGCCCAACAAAATGTGTTCTCCTTGTGACACTTGTGAGTTAACCAATGAAATACAAATGAATAAAACACAAATAAAGATACCTCAGAAAATTACTTTAATTCTTTATTAAATTAAATCAATTGACGTTTTTGTACAAATCCGTACTGGAGATACTGAATAAACATTCTCGGTGAGCTGATACACCGGCAGCTGATCTTATTTACACACCCTACAAATAGTGCAGGAAAGTTTATGTTTCCATCAACATCAGTAATTATTTTTATTCCAAACCAACTCAAATCTGGATAAAGTGATTAGAAGAACTTTAAAGCACAGCTGCTGTTTGCCAAAGTTGTTGGAGTCTTTGAGTTTTTTTGATGTTTCTTTATTTTTCTTGAACTTGCATGTTTTGTATTTTGGTCCATGATTAATCTATTTTGCCTTGATTTGGTGTATACATTTAAGTAATCTTTCTGGCCTTTTTTTCCTGGTTTCTTCTCATCTGCGGTATCTATTTCTTTCTTTTCTTGCCTTCCTCCCAGCTGTTAGCTTGCAGTTGGGTCCTCTCCCCCACTACAAGACAAACCATATCAGCATTTTGGACTCATTTGCCATTATTTGTCTTGCAAAACATCTTTCTTCAAGTTAATGGATTCCTCTGGTTGTGTTTAACTGTCTAGTCACAGCATTTATTTAGTGCCCTGTGGTAGAAAAACAAGTGCAACTAATATTAGGAATTAAGGAATTTCCAAACAAACTCAATCTTTGCGAAGCTGCAAGACGTCATTGCATGTGAAAGGTATAAGTTGTCGCTGTACACGGGAACAAGGATACTCACATAATACATGTTTGTGTACAAATTTACTCTTTTTGTACTTGCTAGTTACGTAGAAGACCTGTTAGACTTGGTGAGAACATTTAGCCCATCACACTTCCTTTCTTGTGAGATCATGGGCTGATACTGGCAGCTTCCCACCGCCTGTCTCACGCTCAGGGATTTCACTGGCAACCAAAAGAGAAAAAAGCCCACAGTGCATGAAGGTGGCCCTGCAAAGTCAGAGCAGCTGTATGGAAACAAACATCTGAGAAGGTTGTGCACTCATAATGGATTTGTTGACTCACTTCTACAGTACCATTGAAAAAACACACAGTTGTATATGTACCCTGAATTCTGTTATTTTAACAAGCAGTAAAATGCCACTGTATTTACTTAATCCTCATCAAAGTCCATTATCTACTGAATAAAACTAATAATTTCCTGTAAATTATTTTGAACTTTTCACAGCCACAAGTGCACAGGAAATTATATTTGGTGTCTTTTTGAAACGGAAGCAAATCTTAGTTTTCATGTCAGCAAACTTACTCAAAACAGTTGAAAAAACAAAAACATTTTAAAGGATGTGCACATAAAAAACCTTCTGGGTAATTCTACAATGAATACGTGACAGGTAAGGGTGTGGGAATGCACCAAAGAGTTATTTTTTTTCAAGTAAGGCTGGGTCATGGTCCATTACTGTCAGAATCACTGGTTAATTCAACATCTGTATAAGATTGTTGAAGGATTGAGGAAGTTGGAGGGAATTTTAAAGGGCAAAGGCAGAAATCCCTGTTGGACATGGAGCTCTCAGGCAGAACTGCATGAGAAACTGTTACACTACCATGATCGACAAATCCCATATGTATGCAGGAATATGTTGTAAAACCATTTTCACTCATCCTGAAATCTGACCTGAGCCATTGTAACGCCAGAAAAAACAGATATCAGCTCAGCAGGAAACTATCTGTGAGGCAAAAGATCATCTCAGAAGGAAAATACAAGCGGACGCATGTTCTTCAGTTGGATGGGTCCTTGTTTCAGCTGATTTTTGTAAAAATGAGCAAGTGGTTATCCACACAAAGGATGCTTGAAATAAAATGTGCGCTGTTCTAAAGTGCACAGAGTACACAGAATGCATGTGCTTATCTGGACTGTGGTTCGGACTGATTTTATATTGACAATATTAGGCACATGAAGGGAAGGAAAACCAGACAGCAACCAGACTACTGAGCAGCTCAAATCTCATCCTACATGAACAAGAAAATGGCAATAATTGGTATAGCTACTCTGTTAACAAACAGTAGAAAATAAGTTAAAAAAAAAAAGATAGGTTGATGAAAAAGTGTTACCTTACTGTGTTAAATTATAATTAGGATGGTAATTATAATTTAACACATTAAATTATAATTACCATAAGTATAAGTGTTACCTTCCTTAATCATTCATTTGTTTCTCTACCAAAT
>JBBDHI010000016.1:7567997-7578122 GCA_037177115.1 Craterocephalus stercusmuscarum
TTTCTGCACCTTGTAATGTTTCTATTGTTTGTATGTAAAGCACCTTGAAGTGTCATGTACATGAAATGTGCTATACAAATAAACTTGCCTTGCCTAAATCACGTTTCCTTTGTGCTGGGGATAGACAAAATAAAGCATTACTATTTCCTACAGTAGACAACCTCAAACCAGGCTGGCCTCATTTGTGATTTTCCAGTGGAGAAATCGGATACCAAATCCTGTAAAATTAGGATAATCCCACCGTATGCCATCTCAATTATTTACTTCTTTATCTATTTACTTTGACTTGTTTAATCAGGGTTATATGGACAGAAAATATATGTAACAAGTAACGCATTCTTACTGTATATATGGCCCTTTTTTAAATCCCTTAACTTGCTGAATTATTTAGGTGATTTTTTTTCTGTATGTACATCTCTTCCAGAATATTAGATGAACACACGGGGACTTTGATTTACCGGAAGAACAAAAACACATACTTACTACCCTTCTACAACTAGCTCACTTATATGAACTTTTTCTGTAGAAAGTTAATCATTCAAAGCCTTGTTTAAAATAAATGCACTTTATTCTCATTAGGCTGCAGGAAACCATTATTCCCTCCAGAAACCAAACTCTACAAAGCCGAGATATCCCACCAGAAGCTATCAATTATAGGACATAAATAAAAACAAAGCCTTACTCCTCCGTCCGGTGTTGACATGAACGTGTGCGGTGACATCATCTGTTTATCTGACATACTGGCCTGTACTCAAGATCACACCTGCATAAAGGAAAGTCGAAAATGTTGGCATGGTGAAAGGGCCCTAAGGTGCAGTGACATCTATAAAGAAGACATGCACAACCGTTTCGCATAAACTTGAGTTTCCCTATTGACGTCTCTGGCAGCTAGCCAAACAGAGCCTGTGGGTCAAGGCACTCTCGGGTGTTGAGTGAAGGTTGCAAAGCGGATGAATATCCTGCAAGACATGCGTGCACTTGATGGTTGAACTGACTTACTCTGTAATTTTCACTTCTAAAACACCTAGTATGCATCCATTGATCTGCGACCTCTCTGGTTCTGGTTCTAATATGAAAATGAGAGAATAGGTTTTTTGAACTAATGAGGTAATATTCTGTTTATATGAAGATTGTGAAAACCACATGGATTGATTTCTTTCTATAATGATGCATTTGTATGAAAGATAAATGAATAGTCAGGTGGGACCGTGAACCATGGATTTTCTAATTCTTCTGCAGATTATCTCATTCCGTCATGCATATTGAAGACTGGTGCTGCAGCTTGATTTGGTGATGCGGGAGCCAAACATGTTTGAGGAGACAAATCTTTTCAATTGCTGCGAAATACATAAGTAGTATTGGAGAGTTGGTGATTGATATGCTTTATCATTTTCCTCAGGATTACAGCTAGAATGACAAGACACAATTTCTTTCCTCAGTGAGCTGAAAACATTAAGCTCTCCAACACAGAGTCTGCTGCCATGAAAACTTACGGACTGTACTTCCTCACAAGTACAGTCAAGTGTGCCGAGGGAAATCCTTCTTAAGTCCACTTATGAATGCAGTCTTTTTATAAACAGCCCATCCTTCCAACCTTATCAGTAGTATGGATCCACAGTAAGACACTTTCTGCCTTTTTTTGTTCTTTTCAGTTTATTTTTTTGTTTTGTGCGTTTTGGGTTACACCTGTTTTTCTTATCATCTACGGTAACTTGTTATTCAGGCTTTGCTGTTCTCACACTGTTGAAGAAAAGTGTTTATGTTCATAACGTCACTGTAATAGTTTTATTAAACATTCTTGACAGCATGGCTCTAGTAAATTGTCCTCTTGTTCATTGTAATGACTATGTTCTTGCATGTGTGTGTGAATGCCCATGGAAAAAGAATACTTATTCCACTTCATACCAGGGATGTTGCAGATCTGAAATATCCATGGTGGCGAATCATTTTGTGAAATTTAGCTTTTTTCCATCCATTTATTGCTTTTCCTCATGTATTTTTGTTTTTTTAATGTAGCTATCAAAATATGCTTGATAGACTGAGAAGCACTTTTGATTATTAGTCTGTATGACCTTCAGAATATGGTTAAATGTTTCTCCTGCAATAGGTGATGTTATTGTACAGTAAATAACAGTCAGCTTCCAAATGGCTAATAGTAATGAATGATAGTTGCAGCATTAACAGAACTGAACTAAGGAAAGTGAAAACACAGGAGGAGAAATGTTGGATAAAGAAAAAGGTTTCACCCGAAGTTTTCATCTCATTTTAGTTACATTCAGAATTACAACTTTGAAAACCCCGTCATAGGGATAAGGAGAACAGTGGACATTACAAATGAGTATTTTTAACCACATTTTCAACCATGCAAGTTTGACCCCAGGACATGACACCTTTCACTTTTGGGCTACAATTCATTAATACCATGACGCTTTGGTCATTTCCTGGATGGGTAACTTAATTTCTTTAAGGTTAGAAATGAAAATTGCTTATTTAGGGTAGGAGAACATACAGTAATTCAAGGCCTAACAAATCATTAGTACTGTGTTATTTTGGCTTCACAGATGACTGTTTGACACATTTCAGAAGAGATACATAAGACTCCCACTTTGAACAAATTGCAGTAATGAATCATTTCTCAAATGATCCACTTCTTTTCTAGTATGCTGAGGAACACGTTGAAACAAGCTGAAACAGTGTTTTACAAGGATTTTTTGTTTGTTTGTTTAATCGTCTAACTTTGTGTCTTCAGACCAAATAGTGGTGATTTTTATTAAAAGTTATTTGATGTCTTTGATTGATAAAAAACAACAACAAAAAAAAAAACAACAAAGACCAGAACTCAAATTATTTCTTTGGACAGGCTAACTATAATAAAATCTGTCAAATGCAATCATATTGATTAATTTAATCAAACGATTTATGTGTTATTTAATGTTATTTTATAACTATTTTTAAAATAAATAATAGAATAGGTAATAAATAACAGAATTTCTGGATTCTCCTCCTTGATTCATACAAAGCATGATGGTGGTTGCAGCAAGCCAGACCATGTAGTTGGAATGTTGTTCGTTGCAAGTTAAACTCTTCAAGCAAATTCATTCCCCAAAATGGTTTTCCAGCTCAGTGTGTCATGACCTTGACTCCAGGGACCATTCCCAGATTCCCAGCTTCAACCTGAGCATCAATCATAATTTATACTTTAAAAATGCCGTCATGCATCGAAGGAATTTTGGCTTAAGCTGTGGGTTTTCTGACCACAAGCCCTGTCTCTCTTGAGACATTTATCAACCAGAAAGCTAAAGGGAACGTCACCAGAAAAAACGCAGAGCTCGAAACTGTGGTGGGCCCATGTGTTGTGTTGAAGAACTCTCTTCAAACTGGATTCCCTGTAGACGTTATATTTTCATTTTACAAATGACAAGCCAGATAAGGCTAGGAGATCTGAATAACTTTATCGTTATAATCTTTTTATTATTGGTCATCATGGGATAATAAGGAGTAAATAACAGACATCCTCCTGTCCTGTGAGACAAAAAGATGTGATTCTGGAACATGTTTTGACTCCCTGTTTTAGGGAAAGATAAACATTAAGATCCCATGGGCCAGGGGGTTTCCTTAGATAAAACAGAACATATGTTTAATATTTATGTCCACCAGCTTTAACATATCAGCATAGTGGGATGGAGGGATTGCCATTCCATAAATGTCTGCTCATTCTCACGTGGAGCTTCATCTGTATTGTATCCACTCAGAACGAATGGACATACAGCTGACGTCTGCTCCATGTCGGCCAAATCAGTGATGTACAATCTTGGCAGGCCAGATAATGCAGTTTAGTTTAGATAAATGTTGGCAGATGATTTTCTTTTCCTCTTCTTGTGTATATGGGTGTGTATGGGGGGGCATGAAGAAATTATAACATTACAAATGTTCTTTAAGCCGAGAACAAAAGCATCAAACATTCATGAAACCTTAGAGGCTAAAGTACAGAGAATGTATGTTCAGTGGTCAGATATTGCTGAGTAGATTATTATTCATGCTGTAAATTTGTTGCCTTCTGTGTTGTGGTATGGGCAAGAAAGTTTTGCTGTTTTTTCTAGCTTTGATGCTGTTTTAGTTCTCTGCTATCACAACTCACTGTTGGGTTAATGGAATAAAAATATCAGATAAAGTGTGTTGAATCATTTTGATAACCTCATTTTTATGAAAAACCGCAGACCTGAAATATTCTCGAGATGTTCCAGAGGGGTGATAACAAAGAAGTTGCAGTATTCACTCCACCCTTTGGGCAATATGTCTGCAAAACCAGGAAATCATCTGGATGGAGAATCCATCCATTTTGGTTCATTATTTCAGCTTCAAAATGTTTATATGACAGCAACAGTTCTCATTTCTAACTCATCAAATCCAAATATGGCTGTTTGATCAGGTATTCGGCTGGCCTGGAAGCGCCTCGGGATCCCCCCCTGATGATGTGGCCGGGGAGAGGGAGGTCTGGACTTCCCTGCTTAGGCTGCTGCCTCCGTGACACGACCCCGGATAAGCGGAAGAGGATGGTATAGTATTTTTGTTTTAATACTGATACACCCCACTGTAATGCCTCTGATGCTTTATGTAAATCACCTTGAATTGTCCTGCACATGAAATGCATGTGATACAAAAAGACTTGCTTTGCCTTGCAGTTCTAAGTTTATCTTTGCTGCATGTGATTGGCTGGGAAGGATTTGGTTGACCCAGAACATACTGGTACAGATAATGAAATTTTCTTTGCACATGCCCGTGAGTAGATGTGAAAACCATGACTTGGCTTAGATGGTACAAAAAACTTCAAAAGGGGTGTTAAGTCATCCCATCTCCATTGGGTCTTTTTTTCCCATTTTCATCTGTCCATCTACCCACCCATCCATTATTTCTACCCACTTAATCCTGTTAAGAAGGGGGGGGCAAGCTGTCAAAGGGCAAGAGGAGGGGTGTATCCATGAGAAGATATTTTACTCAGTTCTGCATCATTTTTTCATCAATACTGCCCGACTGTGAGCTCTTTCCCAAGTGAGTCACCAGAGAGGATTTGTAAGAGAAAACACTCCGGGGGATTCTTTTCCAGTATGTTTTCTGGGAACAAGAAATGAAGCTATTATTCATCAACAAACATCTCAGTATGGAGCCCTTGAGGCAATAGTAAATGCACTCTCATAAAAAACAATATTTTGTTGTAGAAATCAACAGCAACATGAATATTCTTTAAAGAAAGAGAGAACTTTCTAAAAATCTGATGTTTGTAAGTAGGCCCACTTCCAGTGCAAATTAATGTCACCTCTTTAGCTACTTGCTCCCCATGAAATGGAAAGAGCTGCAGAATTATTGTTTTTACTCTCATTATGACTAAAATAATCCATTGTTACCATGTTTGTATTCTTTCAAGTCTATATCTCTTATTCTTTCCTGTTCTAAATGTGCTTTAAATAGTTACAGACCCTTGTAGACCCTTGAGAAATGCAATTCCCTTACTTTCTAATATTTAATGCAGCATACATCATCCTTCAGATTAATTCCTAACTACACATGGAAATCACAAAAGCCCTTCAGGTTTTTGCATAAATTCTTGGCCTACAACAGTTGTAAATTAAGGACCCAGTCTCCTTCTTTTGTGCTCTGTTTGGTGATACAGTTGGCGTTACTCCATAGCTTCATCCACATGTGGGAGGGACCGACAAATTAACATTCTGCAGTGTTATTTTTCTGTGTAATATCAACAAAATGGGAGCAATTTATATTCTTGTGACCAACTAAAGAGAATTTAAGGTTATGATTTATTTCTTTTTCTTTTCTCACCCTTAACCCTGTTGTTTTGTGAGTAAGTCATAAAGATTAAAATCTCTTATGAGATTTTGTGCAGTTGACTGCTATCAATATTTAACATGCTTAAACTTTTGTGCAATCACAAACAGCAAAGAAAGATTTGGCTTTCAAAAATGCCTCACTCCACTAGAAATTAGATTGATGAGTTTCTAATATCACAAAATGGTATAGAGTGTGAAGAATATCAAGATGGATCATTGCCATGGTTGACTAAGCAGGAATTTTGGCAGCATATTTATTTAATTTCAGAAGTGTCTTCCAACAGTTGCCTTTAAAACTTACAAAAGCAGATTTTTCTGTTTGTGCTTTCATTCTCATGCAAACTTAATTTTGGCCACTAAAAACCAACTTTTTGTAAAATGCCATCCAAGGTGAAGATTTTCCGTTAATCCCGCCATGTTATCTGTATGTGGACAGATCATTTTTGGTTTGCAGCCTCAAAAAGCACACAACCTTCTTATTTTAAAATATACACTGTTAATTAATTTGTTTACTTAGCAGCAGTGATAGTAGCCAAGACTGCACCAACGTTCATCTCGTTTACAGGACTTGTTTGCATACAAATACATGTTTTGCTTTAAATATGTTTAAGTTTAAAAGCATTGAAATTTTAAGTTAGAACTGAATAAAATGTCTATATTTAGACAAAAAAATTTAGACGAACTTTGGGGGAAATAAAACAGATTTCAAAGGGCGTTTACAGTAGATACAGTATTGACTATACTGCATACCATTATTACTTCTAACCCCAGAAAGACCGTGAGGGTGATGACCAAAAAACTGATTTGGGGCCTCAAAATGGCACTTCATAAATTATGATGTATGACATCACTACAGCTCTGTAGTCATATAGTTGCAATCTATTCAGCCACATCTGTTTGGAGCGCTGGTTGTGCACATCCTCAGACATGAATGCCACATGCACACAAGATCCAGAATGCAGTGACCTGTCGGGCCAAATGGGGCCATAATTTAAAGCTCTTACATAAACCATGGCTGCCTTCAAAAACCACAAGTTTGCACCATAGCTGTTTTAAACTTAATGAAATAAGTGCATTAAGGAAATAAAGGCTGTTGCTGACATTTTTCAAGTTGACTGGGTTTTTCATTAGAAACAAATGATGCCTTCAAGCAGTAAGTATGTGCAATTAAGTGTTTTTCCTGAAACATTTCAATGAAAAGAGTGGAAACATCTACTTTACCATGTAAACTTATTTTATGACCACAGTGTTTTCTTTCTGGCCAATTACTTATTAGGCATTCCATTCTTTAGATACTGTAGATCTAACCTTCATTTCTATGTACCAGGTTGTAATGTTTAGGTAGAAGATGATAATCCAATATACTTTTAGGGAGCAGCATGAGCTCTTGGAGAAGCAAACTTTGTTCATGCTCTTTAGGCAAAAACAAGAACTCAAGCAATGTATAACCAGAGGGTCTAGTTATACTGGTGACATCTGCACATTTAATTAGTATCACATATGTTTTGGGAGAGTATTCCTGTGCATCTCATCTATTATTACAGCTGGCCAAAAACAAGATGATGACACTTCTTTTTTTTTTCAAATATGACGTCAACAAGTAAAGCTAAAAACATTACTTTGTGGTCAACGTGGCTTTTAGAATTTCTGTCAGAAAGTTATTGGACTTCCTTCTCATTTTCCCTGCAGATTGCCAACAGTATGAGTGCAAATGTCCATTGCGACCAAATCATTACAATGTGTGGGTGTTTGGGTGTGTGAGCGATGTCTATAGCTGTAGCTAAACTAGACAAATCCTGTTCAAATGGAAATGATTAGTTCCAGTCTGTTAATGCTGAGAGGACTAGTTTGGTGGCCCTTCTGCTTTCATGACTTGATCAACATCAACGGAGTCTCGTAGGTATTTGTCTGCCAGACAGAGAAGAAACAGAGCCTAGTCATTATAAACAAGCAAGCATGATGTAACTAAGTTATATGAAGATGTGTCCATCCATGGGGGACTAATAGTGAATAATAGCAGTGTGGCGGGTATGAGAGAAAATGAAGGAACACTTAAGAAGTGGGCCAGTTGCTCCCTGAAAACACTTGACAGAAGAATTACTTTTGTCATTTAGCATTTTGAATTGCATCGTCTTCTCAGGAAGTGAAGAGGTTTTTCTTTGAATATGTCATCTAGGCATGCACTGCATAAGCTACTGTGTCTTTCTGTAAAACCTGCGTACAGTTCCCTCTCTTTCCCCCCTTAAAAATCAATATGTCATGCTTGTTTTTAAAAATGCCTCCTTTGCTTTCCGGTAGACTTTGTCTCTGTTTCTGTTCGGTTCAGTAAGATGCTTAGAAAGAAGAGCAGTGTCATTAATCACGATCATAATCCCAGTCATTATTCATGACCTCCTTCGAGTTTCACAGCTGCAGAATGAAGATCTGTGACGAGTTTGATAAATCAGACTCCCAGGACCAATTAGTCAGTGTGAAGCACCCCCCCCAAAAAAGTGCACATGAAAATAATTTAAGAAAATGGAAAAAATGGGTACTGTAAAAATCATAAAGCTCACTGTACACCCAGGCAAAATATGATGCTTTTAATTTCTCCCTGCCACAATTAATAACCTCTCTTACTCTGCTGTTTATCTCTGCTGTTTCTAGAAGAACCGTCATCCTCCCTTCTGCCACATGCTTTTCCATGAGCACATCATCTTGGCCTATGGGTTAGTGTAGGCCACAGCAGGATTAGCTGAAGTCAAAGTGCAGAAAACTTTATGAAGATATATCAGCTCAGAACAAACCTAAATCCCTCTCTGCATGTCATTTTACTGTTTAGAGCATGGCTTTTTTATCTGCACCCACTTAGAAAGGTCTGATGCATTCTCTGAGGATTTAAGGCTGTTTTGCTCACATCAGTTTTAGATTAGTGGGCTCCTGGCTCCGGGCCCCTGTTCATAAATCAGGAGTTGTAATTAGAGCTGCTTATCTAGAGATTAAAGACCTAATGTTTGGTCAAATTACCTTTGTAATGGTATGTTGTCTATTTCACAGTGTACTCTAATTAAGAATTTAAACAAAGGTTCTGTAGAGGAAACTGGCGTTTTTCCCATTAGATATTGTGTGTTATAGGTTTATAGCATCGCCATATGACTGCTTTTTTTCTGAGGATTTGAACCAAACTGTCTTTGAGGAGTAGCACGCTGTAGTCAGTTAAATAATAGGTTAAAGGCATAACCTAATGCTTTGAAATGCAGTAGCTTCTTTCTCTCTTCCAGGAATCTCTCACACTGTAGGAAAATGTTGCTGTTTAGTTTCCCCCAAATGCCTTGTTGCTACCATGAGTAATATTCTCACTCAAACGCACAAGGTACATCAAGAAACTTGTTGGAAGTTCCTGGTTGAAACTTACATAATGGAGAGATTTAATTGACTTGTCTTTGTCATTTTCTGTCCAATACCTTTGATTCAGTCCTAGCCACAGTACAAGCACTACAAATGTGCTTTGATTTGGCTTCAACAAAGAACCAAAAGTGGCCAGACCACCCACCACATTGGGATGATGGGAGCCCATGCAGCCAGGTTTCGTCCCGCGCTGCACCTTCACTGTTGTGTATAGTTTCTTGATTGATGCCATATTTTCATTCACCCGGGGTTGGCTTTGTGATCCAAATTACAGTGTGAAGAATAAATGTCAGGACTCTAAAACAACCCCACTTCCACCCACTTTTTGGTACTTCCCCTCTCATAAAGACACACACGGTTTTATTCAATCTCCTTCTCTTTATTCTGGGACCAAGGAAAACCACATGATTAGAGCACAGTAGAATACAAAACCCCAGATTGGGGTCTTATGATGAACATTTTAAATGAAACATTAGATTATTTCTTACTTGGTTATGTTGAGGAAGCCCAGCTGGCTGCACAGGAAGACCTGTTTCTGTTTTATTTGAAAAGCTAATGGATTGTTTGTTTCCATTTTGATAAATTTTCCTCGAGATAAGGGAAATGATGAGAATTAACCAAAAGCCCTCAACCATTAGTTCCACTAGTTAATCTTTTATTGAGGCTAAATAGATTACAGGTTTATCCCGTCTTTGCCAAACAAGAGAAACACTGGTTTCAATGCAAAGATGTGCCTTTACTCAAGAAGCCTTTCATATCTTCATTTTTAAAGCCATTCATAGAAAGCTTCTCATATTCAGAAAAACATAAATGTTAGAAAATTCTTTCACCGAAGTCTGTGAAGATGAAAAAGTTAAAAACAGAATGAAAAGATGTTCTATTTAAGGAGAATATTGAA
>JBBDHI010000016.1:7583896-7597813 GCA_037177115.1 Craterocephalus stercusmuscarum
TGGGGAGAAAAACTCCCTTTTAACAGGAAGGCAAAACCTCCAGCAGAACCCGGCTCAGGGAGGGCGGCCATCTGCCTGGACCGGTTGGGCGTTGATAACAGAACAGAAAGCGTGAACGTAGACGGAGAAAGTGAGAGCCCAAAGTGAGGATAGAGAGAGTGTGTAGAATAGTGACTGAAAAGGGGAGGGGGGGACCAAGCGTGTAGGAACAGATATATGTTTATCTACTTCTACGTTGTTAACTAGTGGAACTAATAGCAGTAGAGATACAATAATGACACAATCATGACATCATCATTATAATTACATTATATCATAGGAAAAGATTTTTAAAAAAGGATCAAAGTACCATTATTTTTAGGTAACTGCTTTATTTTAGAATAAATACATACATAAATCAAAGACTATTACAAATGTCTGTGTAAAAAAAGAAGACTTAAAAAAGTATTTACATTTTTGCACAGAGCTGAATAAATGTATACATAGTATACAGCACAGCTCATGTAGGTCATTGGTTTCTTTTGCTGTACAAAGTGCAAAAGCTCATTAGAAGAAAAACAAACAAAAATAATAATTCAATTAATGTAGGACTCATCCTGTAGTTGGATGCTGGATGCAAATGTGACAACTTAAAAAAAGAAGTACATAATGGATTACAGGATATCATCAAGAATGCAGAAGGATCAGCCGGCTTCAGGCTCCGAGGCCTCGAATAAGGAGATCCAGGGCAACACTCCCTCTGTGCTTTGTTGTTTCATTGATAATAAATTATTGGTGGTAACTTCGCCAGACAGGCTTGACGTAATAGGCTTCATGACCGGCTGAAGACTATAAAATGTGAAGACAAATAGTTGAGGTCAAATGAAGGCAGCAATGAAACATGTTGAACAAAAGGAGGCAGGAATTGGACAGAGTTGGTGTGTGTGTAGTGTGTATATGAGTGTGTGATATCAGATTAAAGCTGAAGCTCAGCCTAAGGCTTGCAGGGATCAAACCACTGCCCCCTGCCCCCTTTCTGTTCACTCAGACTGGTTATAAAGGGAACCAGCATGACTTCAGATTCAGGTTGTAGCACAAAAGAAGAAAAGAAAAAACATTTCTCTGATGCAGATTCATTCCTCAAGAAAAAAAGCTGAATGCATCATTATTGTTTCTGTGAGAGAATAAGACACTTCTGAAAGGACAGGACAGTGGCAGCTACTATTAAAAGCTGTTTAGGATATTAACACTCTTGTTTCATGACAGTTGGTATCCATTAGCTTTTTTTTTCCTTCGGTATTTGATAATTGATGCAGCAGGGTCTCTCAA
Source organism: Craterocephalus stercusmuscarum (assembly GCA_037177115.1). Classification (NCBI taxonomy): domain Eukaryota; kingdom Metazoa; phylum Chordata; class Actinopteri; order Atheriniformes; family Atherinidae; genus Craterocephalus; species Craterocephalus stercusmuscarum. The sequence goes on from JBBDHI010000016.1 coordinate 7,585,205, forward strand.
ATCCCACAAATTAGATGTTCCCTTTCAAAATGAATCAACCCTAAAAGATTTTGTCACTTGGTAGATATTCTGCATGTCATCCCTGGGAAATGTGCCGTTTGTAAACCGGCTGGAGTCATTCTTTGGACAACTAGTTGGCTTTATCAATCTATCTCCAAGACCCAGATAAAAAAACTTTGATTTTTAACTATTATGACATTAAATGGGTTCCAGACTCGCATCGCAAAGTAGACTGATTGCTTACAAATGGGCATTGTGTGACGGCTGACTGGAGGATTTAAATTTGACTTGACTTTCTATTATGCTATTTTCCCATCAGAGTTACAGAGTGATGGCAAAGAAAACTATCTTCCAGCATTCATTCTCCAGATGTGACTTGCTCTCCAATATTCTTGCACTTCTTCCAAGCATGTCTGTCATCATCGAACAGTCCAGCAGTGCAGGTGGAAACATCTGCATCTGACAGACATGGTGTGATATTTGCAGGTGGATTCAATTCAGTCCTTTTTAAAACATTAAAAAGCATGTGAAGTTTATAGGTTTGAGTCACTAACAAGGCCTAAGGTTACAGAAGTCCAGCTCCTGTGGTTTACGAAAGCCAGCGCAGTGATCCCTTGTAAAAATATGCCCAGTCTGGTTTTTGCAGTGCAGTGGTCGTCTCTTGAAGCCCTTCCCACAGGTTCGGGAGCAGGGCAACCACTGCCCAATATGCCACTCTGCACACGGCTCTCCGCAAACCCTAGTAGCTGGGGGTCTTTGCGAAGGATCACAGTCCACCCCTGGCTTCCCATCTGGCCTAAGGCACTGCACCATCCTTCTCTGGAAACCCTGGCCACAGGACACAGAGCACCGGTCCCAGGCTGCAGAAATCCACTTCCCTAGTGCAGAATCCTCCTTGCTGTAGGAGCTTTTCAGGGTGTCTCCTTTCTCTCTGCTGCCATCCTCTACCAGGACACTATTGTGGGAGCTGGCATGCCCGTCCTTCTTCAGAGTTTTGTCCTCTTTAGTCTGACGAGGGAGGTAGAAGGAGTAGCGGATGCGAGGAGGTGTCATCTTGCCGGCACACAGCACCTCTACAGTCAAGGCTTCTCCCAGCGGTTTAACAGCCTGCAGGGTCTCTGAGAGGCCAGATGTGCCGCTGTAGCGCAGCAAGCTACTCTTTACAATGATATCTCTCTCACCAGCTGACACGATGTAATTCCCATTGAGCAGGTAATGGCCTTGACTGTTCTTCACTGCCAGGTAGTTGTCATCACTCATCATTCCTTTGTAGCCTCGCTGACGTATGTCTATGTTGGCTGCACCAGCTGGTAGCATCACCACAAAGTTGTAGCCATGCCTGCATGCCAAAACATTTTACAGTCAATGAGTTTATTATGATTGAGTGAAGGTGATGAAGTGACGCTTACGTAAGACGGGCAAAAAGAATGACACAAGTGTTCTCTAAAGGCTGCCTGATAGCGATGAGGGTTTTACTCACAGAGGCTTTGTGAAGAGGCCGGACACCTTCTTGCAGGCCTTGTTATCGCCTCCACAGATTCCACACTTATCAAACTTCTTGTTGGAGCCAATTTTGCCATCACATCCAGCCTTAATGCACTTCCCCTGGACACACACTCCTGTGGAATCTGGTGAGCATGAAGTCCCATCAACAACCTGAAAAACACAAATAAACGTATAGTTTAATTTTCCCCAATCAAACAGACAAACACTCTATGATGCTTGTGAACACTGCAACATGGTGTATTATGCTTTGGACACTCAAACTTGAGTTCACATGGCTAAGTCTCTGTGACTGTAGTGAAAACATCCAGCTGCTGCATGAGTCAGGGCTACATGTCCCATACGTGCCTCTCCTCTGCAGACATTGTGGACTGAAGTGTGAACTCTGTCTCAATGTTGCTTAAGCTCACCCCACACCCCGCTATCTGCGGGAGATAAACTGTCCTCCTCTCCTCCTTCATTCCTGTAGTTTCTGCACAACGACCAGAGGCAGCTGGCTGACATATTTCATATTTTTTCCATAAAGATTGTCATTGTTATCTTGGCATCCAAAAATAAAACACCTCAGCCAATCTATATATCTATATATGGCATATCTGTCCCTCTCCATGTAGGTTTGCAGCATGTTGTCCATTGTTTCAAGTTATATTTCATGCCCACCTTCATGTCTAGCATATTGGAGTGAGGAGAAGATGTACCTTTGCTTAGCTGCTTGTTGTATAGTCTAAATGAATATCAAGTTCCCTTTGACTTCATCTAATTTTAACCCATCAAACTAGAAGCCAGTCCACATTAGGATATAGTTATGTAGTTATGTCATTTTCTTTTCCCTAAAAAGGTAAGATAAGATAATTTAAATACATATGATGCCTTCTAAAAAATCTGTTGACAAGTGCTTTACAAAAAACACCAAAAACCAACAAAACACAAACAATGTACACATTGTAATAACATACTGTAAAATGAAAGTTAGAGAGAAACGAGTAAAAAATACGTAGCAAAAAAGCAAGAAGTTAGCAAAACAATGCAAAGCAGAACCCTTACACAGGTAAAGATGGGCCTTCAGCCATGATTTAAAGCACACCAGACAGCTTGCCAACATGTGTGCCAGAGGAAAACAGATCTGCAGTCTGAGACCCCGGATAGCAAACACACAAAGCCCTCACAGTCTTAGTTGTGAGTGAGGAAAAATTAGTACACCATAACCAGAAGAATTAAGGGCTCTAGTAGAAGTATAATGAGTTCAAGTCTTTGTGGACTGAACAATGTCTAGTGACATCCTCTAAGAACTGGGATAATTTAAGTATTACTGAGTATGTATCGCCATCCCTAATGTAGTTTTGTACCGACTATAAGCAAATGCAGCAGTAGCTTTACTGGATCTGACTTAACATGTTTATCGCATTTCAGATGGCAATGAGTAATACGAGTTTATATCAAATTATGTTGCATTGTTAGCTAATGAGCTAAAGCACCTTATTTGGAACAAACACCAAATGTTCAGCTTTACTGTGATTTAACAGCAGCAATGTCCAGTCTATCTGCTAATTTCACCTTAAATAACTGCGTAAACTAATTACATTTGTGAGTTTACGTGTCATATCCATTAATGAATAAGTACTGCTGTCAGGATGACAGAGAGTAAAACAAGAAAAAAAAACTACATATGCTCTTTACCTTTGGTGACAGAACATAGAAGTAGCCTGTTCCATTTGCCCTGCAGATGAGCTTGCACCTGTCCTCTGGGGAAACCCCAGAGTACTTGGGTACCCACACCACAGGGTGGGTGATGTGGTTACTGCTGAAACCTTGCCCAGAGATCTCACACTGCTCCTCACGAAAACTCTTACCTACACAGCGAGGAGGAAGAGTTCAGCAGGTAAGAGGTGAAACTGCTATCGGACAGAAGTGCATCAGGTCGACTCCTACCTGTTTCAGGACAACGGTTCAGGTTGCAGGAGCGGTATTTGACTCGAACCCCTCGGCAGTATTTACCCCCATTTGATGGAACAGGATTGTTGCACTCCCTTTTAGACAGCTGGACACCACCTCCACATGTGCGCGAGCAGGAGCCAAACAAACCCCACTTACCCCAGCGCCCATCCACCTGGAAATACAAATAGATAAATAAATAAAAATGTCCATTAATGACATCCAAGTATGTGGTAATAATTAATAACCAAGTCATGTGAGTCTTACTTTCACACTGTGGACCAGTTTGTCAGCACACACCCCTCGATCGCAGACCTTTCCATCACCACAGTGGGTGCCATCTGCCCAGGGAAAGTGCCGAGTCATGCACACAAAGTGGCCACTGGACTTTCCTGTGCACCACAGACGACTGCATGATGATTGCATGAAGAGGCAAGGCTTTGAGCCTTCTCCGAAGGCAAGCTCACACTGACGGTCCAGGCTGTACATCTCTCCGGGTTGTACGTCAGAAAGGACAAGTGGTTTCTGAGGCTGGTCCAGCAAACATTCCCCTGGAAGAGAAATATTCAAAATGCAACTACATTTCTTCTTTCTACCAGCTGGCTGGACATGAATAAAGCTTGACTTACAGTTACTAAAACAGATTTGTAAACTTTTTGGAGCTATTGGGAATGAATGTGTCTGTGAATGTAGCCTCAACATTATCCAGCTCTCTGAATGAGCTAACTTTAAAAGTCGCCTGAAGTCAGACAGGAAGATATTAAAAAGGTAACCTGTTCTATAAGAAACGGTTCACAGAGTCTAGTTGTTAACAATGCTTGCTCTTTTTAAGACAAAATGGTTTGTGTAAAATAACCGCCGTTAAGGCATAAATGCACAATATAATTAAAAAATAAATCTAATACCTACTGTACTGTGGTGCATGAAGGGATACGTTGCCACTACTTTAGGACACAGACATCTTGATCATTTAGAAAACCATATATAAGTTAAAATTGATTCAGGAAACCTAATCGCAGCTGTAAACTATTTCAGGTTCGTGGAGGTTGAGTGAAGCAGTATGAGAGAAACCTGAAGCACAAAAGCATGGTGAACTTTGTGTCAGTCAGCTGTTGTGAACTGGAAGTTCGATGAAGACTTGACCGCATTTTTAGAAGAATTTCAAAAGGTTCACAGTTTTCTTTTTTTTTCTCTGCTGAGAATAATTTAATGTATCATGAGCAATATTTATACATAAAAATGTATAGTGCAGGACAAAAGTTTGGACACACATATTAACTCAACACTAATGGGTAGGTGTGTCCAAACTTTTTGACTGGTACTGTATCTTAACCTTGTCATTAAATATGTGTGTGGGAGGGATGGCTGGATGTGGCAAGCAGCCACATCCCTTGTGTTTTTTATGTTGTTTTATTTTTTTCTTCTAAGTGGGAGCACAGCCTGCTGTGTGCACTGGATTTATGCCACATAAATTACAGATACGTACACAAAAACAAGCATTGGCGCCCCACACATAAAGCCATCCTGACCCCATGCCACCCCATCCTCAGACCTCAACCTCCCCCGAAAAACCAACAAGCCCACCCTTGTTGAAAGTCTTGCAGGATCAGTAAGTTTGAATACGACGACCTTTTGGATGTGAACTTGAATTTACATGCAACTAACAAATGGCGCAAAAGTCAAAGGCATGGTCTCAATGACACACAGATAAAAAGGCTGCAGGAAGATTTTGTGTCCCACAAATGAACAAAATTTCTAGCCTTTATGGGAAATATTCACATGCAAAGGGAGATATTTGCTGTAGGCAAAACAGGGGTCCCTGACTCTGTTTATTATGCCGTTTACGCTGCGGTGAATGCTCAACAGATAATAAGGCCGTGCATGAATGAGTAGCAGCTGGTGGCAAATTTCTTTCCTTCCATTGGCCGCAGATTTGGCAGAAAAAACACACTGATTAGCTGATAACACACTGTTATATATACAAATCACTCCACGATGAACAAACTAAAGCTCACCCCTTCCTTCCTATTCTCTCTACAGAGAGCAATCGTGGAAAACAATTGCTAGTGGTGTGTGTTGTGCATGCAGCCAGATGAGCAGGTAACAAATTACTGTGGAAACAGCACAATGTGAAAATTGCCTCAAACATGTGGCGACACGTTTTGAGGTTTTTTTTCCCCTCGTTGGTTTTGGAAGTCTAGATTTATGACACAGAGTCAGGGAATCCAGGTCACAACAGTGTTTTGTGTCTGTCGAGTCTAAAATGCTCTTCGGCGTGTCTCTCTCTTTCACCGGTTTGGTATTTCTTGCATCCTCGAAAATGGACACGGAGCAGAGCAAAAACGTTTTCCTATTTGTAGAAAAACCTGCATGGGAAACACGGGGAAGATACGCCCCTCATCCAAACCGCTGCGGTGACTCTACCAAGAAAAAGCCCTGTAATTTGGGGCAGATGTGGGTGCAGTTTTAAAATAAAAATTTAGCATCGCTCCAAGGCCAAGTCCTGTGGTCTGGCCTGTTTGGCAAACAATCTGCATCCATATGAATATGTTTCTCCTTGGTCATCGCTAGTCTTTCCTATGAGCATGACAATATTAGAGATTTGGCTCGTGTCAGATTTGATGTACATGCTTTAAATGTTCATTCATTCTCATGCATGCATTTTACTTGCATTTTATTTAGTTATTGAATTGAAAAATGTAAAATGTGACAAACTAAAGTTAAAAAACTACAGAATAGAGCCTGATCTTCAGCAACAGAAGGCTGGAAGTCATATCTTTATGGCTCTTATAAGGGAAAAGCCAGTCAGCGAGGATGTATTCAACTACTACTACTGTCTGTTAAACCTTCCAACATTTCTGTTTAACACTACTGTTTCTTCAGTAACGGCCAGTTCAGTTTCTGCCATAACTGACAGACAAACTGGTTGCAGACAAACTAGAAGCAGAGAACCATTGGAAACTCACCATGCCCTGAATCCAAAAATTCAGTGATAATGGCAGCGCTGCAGGGGGACCAGGGGCTGGTACGGTTGATCTGAATAAGCGTAGGAGACATCATGTGGTTGTCCTGTAGTTTCCCAAACACGTCTTCACAGGCCTTTACATTGTCATGTGGCATATTGAACACGTGACCTGCCAATAGGAAGTGATACTGTTTATGAGTATATAGATTCATTATTAGTGTCTATGCATAAACAAGACAGGACATGTTACAGTGCTTTTATTTCTACTGAACGAGGGAAAGTCATGACCAGCCATACCAAGCTCATGAGCAGTGGTGAAAGCTGAAGGTAGGCCGTCATCTTCGATCACAGAGCAGCTCCTCTTTGGGTCACACATGGTGCCAACATCTGCCATGCCCAGAGTGTCACAGGTGGAGGCTCCACAGAGGTCCTGGATGGAAAAACAACATTTTACACCAGCATGTTAAATCTTATCACTTCGGAAATAAGAAACTGCTCGGTGCAGTAATTTTAGTAAAAGATAACGTGGCCTCTGAGAAGCAGTGACAACCAGTTGTAAACACTGAAATATAACCTTATACACCAAGTTAGACAACTAGACAACCCCACACAGCCAGGGTTTATGAAGCAACATTAGTCGAGAAAGACACTCAGTTACAATTATTTTCCCTCTAATGGTGCAGCTGCCAGCTGGATCAAAAGAGGGAAAAAATAAAAGAGAAAGAAATATGACAGTCCAGGAATGGAAAATGATTTGCAGGACCAAGGACCAAAGTTGGTACTATAACTAAAATTGAAAGGTGACACACCTTTTTTTTTTTTTTGTTTAAAAAAAGGTACCACAATTAAGAGCAAACTATCCCCCCTGTGCACAATGAACTGCATGTTCTTGAAGAACAATGGACTGGGTTTTATCACTTGGCTATGTTTTCCCTTCCAGACTGGTGTTTGTCTGAAACCTGTCTGCAAATACTCATGATTCTTGCCCAGTGTGGTTTTTAAAGTGATGTCACCTTGTTGACAGACCTAAGCAATTAACTTCTCTGAGTATAATGTTGTCAAACCAAAAGAAGCAAGTTTATAAAAGTAGGATCATTAAATTGTCCACAATGTCGCCTTGTTGTCGCTGAGGTAAGCTTTGTTTTCTAAAGATTGGGAAAATATCCTGTTGTGTTCAGCATTGCCTTTACTACCCACACTTTAAATCTTTTTAGAGAGCTACAGTGTTTAGAGCACACCTTCTTCTATGAGGTCGTTCAACTGTCCCCAACCATAACATTTCCATGCCAGAGCAGACTTTCCAGGTGACCTATTTCTCTACCACAAGGTTTGAAAACCCAATTTTAGCCAGTATCCATTTAGACCAGAAGCCCATCATCACAGGACAAGTAGGACAGTAAGCGCCAAAAAGGAAAAAAAAAAAAGCCCATCTGCCTGGTCCTGAAACTGCCCTTCAATAGTCGACTTTCTTAAAAAAACAACAAACCCTGGTGGTGGTCAGCACAGCGCTGGTCTGCTCTCACACAGCTACCACAAACTGAACGCAACCATAAAAATCTGGGCCAAGTGAAGACCGCTAGCGTTCTGAAAGATCGTCCCGAGAATAAACCGCAAAAAAACACGAATGTTGGCCGGTGCAAATTTAGCTCAGATGTGCTTGTATGGAAGATGACGTGAATGCGTGGGCCGGCTGAGAAAAATAAAAACTGTCAAATGAACAGGGGAGAAGAAACAACCATGTCAGGGAGTTTGTTCTTTGCTATGACCTACTTCCCACATCTGTCATCTATCACTGTGTGTATGTGTGTGTGTGTGTGTGTATTTGTGTGTGTGTCTGTGTTCAAAAACAATAGTTCACTCAGCAAACAGTTCTTTTTCATTTCTGTCTAGCCTATTACCGTGGCATTTCGGGTACAATATTAAAAAGTAGTGAAAAAAGAAATTGCTCATTTATTCTGTCTAATATCAGCACTGTTACAGGCAGCGTTTATGACACCCAGACATGGGTGGACTCCTTTCTTTCCCAGCCCACCACCTACCAATCAAGTAAAGTCAGACAAGCATTGAGCTAAAAGTGCAGTCATGTCCTCTCTCCCAGGAACATGCAGGTTTAAAGTTTGATTTAATCTTTTGACCACTCTTGTACAGTAATCAGTCTGTGTGACTTAATAAACTGGGTAATGTTGCAACATTTCTTTTCACAGCAATCAGGCTCTTTGTATATTTAAACACAACCACAGTTGCCCCTGGACAACATCAAGTTGGTCTTCATAAAACCTAGAAAATTACACTGTGGGCTGGTAAACAGCACACAATTTATGAGACTTAAATGCACATTGAAAGTAATGGTAAACAGTAAAAAAGAGGAGAAAAAACAACACCGGCTAAAGTGACGAATTTTAACTGTGTGTGTGTGTGTGTGTGTGTGTGTGTGCAAAGACGCTGAAGTCTATAAAACTCACTAAAGATCCAAAGATGTGACATAAAATTCCATCATTGTTTGCTGCAGGAACAGTATGTAGAGGTTTTCCTCATCTTCTTAATCCAGACACACATCACCTGCTGTAATACTGTGTTGCCTCCATCGCTCTCATCACATCAAGTTTCCTTATTTACAAAAAGCACAGCCTACATTGTTGCCATCTGATGGTACAGACAGAAGCTCTGTTTAATGGATGGTACAGTGTTAGGTGTTGAAATGCACTCAAACACTTACATATCTATTTGTTGAATAATGCTGCTCCGTGCCTTTATACTATCACAGTGTTTACAAATTAATGGCCATTTGGTTCCTCCTGCACAGTTTACACAGAGGAATCAGTTTTTCCAAGCATAACAGTCAGAACCCTTGACAAGAATTACTTGTTAATGCAACTTTTTGTCTGCTTGTTACAGTTTGTGAAACTTCTGATTAGAACAAATGAGGTCACTCGCCCATATGTTAACTCAAACAGCGATGGAATCCCTTGATGCCGGCCTTTCTGCTTTATATAGCAAATTACATCCACATGACTCACTGTAAGACGGGTCCGGTACAGTTTAATGGGGTCATCTGGCTGTAGAGTTTATAACATGCACTGAGCATGTGGTGCAAACCCAGAAAACATGGCAAAACGCTTGTATTTGAAATACTTATTTGGAGAATGGCTGACCGTTTTTTTGAGGCGTCATCCTCTAAACAGGAAAAACATGATGAACACGACATGTAGAGCAAATACAGCAGAGTGAATGTCAGAGGAAGTGCATGTCAGAGGGACTTTGACTGTGAAGATGTAACTGTTCAGGCTTACAGCTGTTCTGTAGCAGCTTGTCTCAGATTTGGATCCAGCAAGTGGGATATGAGACGTGGAGGGATGTGACTCTGACATACATATCTACCGCCACCCCAAACGCTTGCAATCATCCCTTTAGGGGCCGGTTTAATGAAAATCAGGCACGGGTGGTGAGTAGAGCTGGAAAACCTACAGCTGGAAGAGAACAGGAACGGCTGAGAGAAACAAGACACTTCCGACAAGTGCATCCCCGAGGGCACTGACGCTCATTATGTTTGTTGAGATTGCAGGTATAACAAGCCTACAGTGCATGTAATGTTAAGTCATACTGGCCAAAAAGTAATTCTGCACATTATGTTACATTTGGCTCTTCAGTTCTGTTGGCAGCATCGCTTGACTATAGATGAAACAATACCTGCACAAGATCTTTCCAAATATATTAATGAACTGGCTGGATTGATTTGTGGGCTTTTTTCCCCCAAAGTTTTCATCTGCACTGACAAATGAATGTGAGCCATGACTTCACTTCTGACCCCTGTGTCACCCACCAAATATTTGGGGAGTAGAGGGAGAAGTCAGAGGTGGGATCCAAGTCTATAAAACTACCCTCTTAGGGTCCATGAATAGCAATCAGGACTAGTGTTCTACAGAGTACAAGCCATTTCCTTTGCAGCCATACATCAGTATCTGCTTTGGTGTAGTTCAACAAGAGAGAAGAGTGTGTTATAGAGCAAATCAATTAACTGACAGGGGGTGTTGAGGGGGTACCTTTCATTTTAAGTTAACCTCAATGACTTATAGGGGACTCAAATATTATTAGGGAAAAAGACACACTTTGGCTCTACTCATTTAGGAGCATTTCCTTTTCATATTTCATTTTTAACAACATTTACCTGTCTAGTGAAGAGAATCGCTGTGTCCCAGTAGTCTGGATGCTTATCGTTGTTTTTATTCATCTTTTTTTGCCAAGTGCAAAAGTTCCGCAGCGTCATGGCTGCGTTCCCGGACACCTTGGGTCCTTTGTCCTCCTCAGATATTATCAGAATCTTCACAACTGTGATGCTTATGGAGTTCAGAATGCTGGGGTGCTTGTACAACCTCGCTGCCACTGACATCAGTGTTAAGAGGTAATGCTTCAGGTCATCTCCGTGGAACTGCGCCATGGACTCGTCGGCCACCACGAGCGTCTCCACGTACCTGGGGACTGAGGCGAACCTTTTGGCTCTCCCCATCCTCTTCAGCATCGTTTCAGTTATATTGTTGTAGTCTGTCAATCGCTTGTATTTCTCCAAAGATTGTGCAACTTGGAGGCTTAAATCGTTGTCCACTGCGCACCTAGAGGCTGAACTGTGCTTCAGTCTGTTACTGCTCCTGCGCCGGATGATGTGCGCGCTCTCTGCGGTTCTGCTGTCATTTCGCGCCGGGCTGATAAAATATTCCCATCCTTGGAAGCCAAACGCACCGTTTAAACCTCTGCAGAGGCTTAAAGCAGCATAGGAGTACGGGTCGGCGTTCACATATCCGGAGTAAAAACACCGGCTCAAATCAGCGCTGGCGTCGCTGTTGGGGAGCCAAAATGCGTCTTGGATTGAAATTGAGGGAGCAATGAAACTGGAATCTTGGTGTAAATCGATCACCAATTCCTGATGAAAAGCTCGTATCTTTATGACACTCTTTCCAACAAGGGTGTCCACGTTGTTGTCAAAATCCCTTGTGGCATCGTTATCCAAGGTAATCGGAAAGCAAATTTCACTTTCCATGCAGTGGACAAGCTTTAAGAGAGAGACCCCAAAGTAAAGGAGAAAAGTTCTTCTGATGAACATGACGATGTTTGCATTCAACAAAGAATGCTATGGCCAACAGAGTCAACAAATGATACTGACTATGCAGGTTCAGTGGAAGCGATTCGAGCCGCAGATCTGGATGAAAAGCATAATCCAAAGCGCGCTGATCTAAAACAATGCAGGTCGTACAAGTCCACTCAGAGAAAACTCCTCCCGGTCATGACCCATTTCCATCCTCCACCTGTGCGTACTGGGTTGACTATTGCCTTTTGTGGACTTTATGCATTTTCGTCATGTGCAAAAATATGGAAAGACAATCTCTCTTTTGCTGGGGTGGGGGTCTCAGAAGGCGCTCATTGGATGCACATTTCTGCTGAAGGCTTTTTCTGCCCTCTCGCTCGCAACTCCGCAAACAGCAGGCCTATAATCATGTCTCAGCTCAGTGTGGATCTGCCACATCGCTCCGTGGCTCTACTGACACCGCGCAAGCTCATCAAACTGATGCCAAAGTTGGCATACTCATTTTATTCTTTAAAACTACAACAAAGAGGCATGCTGGTTCAACATAAGTATTTCTTATTCTATTTATAGGGTTTAATGAATCAGCAATAAGAACATTAATTGGCTGAAAAGTCTGATAGCTAAATGGTTTTAAGTATGACAAAATTATCAAAAATATTTCCTCTAAAGTTCTTCAGAAGACTATTAGGGTCTGCGGGGATTCTTCGGTTTTCGTCCCCTGATGTCTTTCTGTGTGAATCACAAACGACATCTGGTGGACAACAAGATAAATGGAGCCATATTTGAAACCACAGTGTAGCTCCATCATTAATACCAGGGCCATGATGTAATGCAGTGACACGTCCAAAGACATGACAGGAAGTGAATTATGAGCATGTACAGTATTCCAATTTCTGCTTCAAGCAGCATTCGGTTCTTTGGTTTGTTTTCTTTGCTTTTTTTCCTTTAGTAACCATTCAAAGTTTGGACACACATTCCTATTGGTTTTTAATAAGTGTGTCCAGATTTCTGATAATGATAAAAACATATAATACTACTTACACTTGTGTAAAGATCTGAATGAAAGAAAGAAATTCAGCAGAACCTGATCTTAATATGTAAGGATTATATAACAGGACTAACAAAGATATAC
>JBBDHI010000016.1:7639341-7654708 GCA_037177115.1 Craterocephalus stercusmuscarum
AAAGAAATTACACATAAGTGCGTAGTTTTATTTTTTGTTTATAATCCGTGTTGTTCCACTGAACGGATGTTTCCTGTTTGTCTCTTGTGGCTTTTCTAAATTAACCAGCTGCTTGTAGACTCTAAAATGATGTATAATGGATCTGCTAAAACATCATGAAAACACAGATTATGATTTATTCTCTTAACTCACAGTTAAAGACATTCAACAAATCGTGCATCATCTGAACATTATGATGCTAAACTGCTCGTTTTTCAGATTCACGAGTCAGGAGAAAATGAAGTTCCTACAACGTCGTAGTACGTCATGCAACTTCTACCTTTGTGTTATTGCAGTACTGTTGTAATAAACTCTTTAATGTTTCTTTCTCTACGTTTTGTAACTAAGATTCCTAATACAAATTAGTGTCAGCTACAGAAACATCCAGATTACTGGCCTTGTAGTCCTGTCCATGATGGATAGGTAGTGAGTGCATGTAGTATGAGTTTGGGTGGCTTGAGTGAGGGAATGACCCCACGCCTGACCATGTGACCCAATCTGGCCCCGATTTTATGTATTTCCATAGGTTTGTCTCCATATACTTGTTAACTCATCAGGTTAGAGTAGCAGTTAGAATTAGTAACGATCTTATTTTTTCCAGAGCTGACATGGCCTGCGTGGACCACCCACCACCGCGGTCGTCTCAGCTGTCAGTATGCAGCATTGGGTGGGGGGCAGAAATGAAGGTTGGGAGGTAGTGAGCAGAATGTACACTGAAGCTAGGTAACAAAAATGCAGTCTATGATATAGTGTGGGAACAAATAAGAAGGAAGCCTGAGTCAAGCGGAGGCAGCTTTGAAAGTAGATGCCACTCATCCCTCCGGTAAATATAATGTTGAGCAACAAGCAGCCACACCCTGAGCACTGGACCCCAAGACGTCTGGAAGAATGCTAACCCCGTGTGTCACTTAGGCCACATGGGCCGACCATGCCAGTAATGTTCAGAGAAGATGAGCTGCTGGATGTGCGCCAGAGGATTTGGATTCGCTATCAGAAAGCAGACATGCAGTCTACCGTGCCAGCAGTGACTGCTTCTGCGCTTAGCTGTGTTTATCTCTTGTAAAATCATAGTGTCTTTTCACCATGCTGACTTCATTTGTGTCGGGATGTTTTCCAGGCTGAGAAGCAAAACCAAATCCTTATTTTCACTTTGTGGAAACTCAAACCTGACCTTAGCTGTGTGTGACACTCAATAGCTGCAAAACAGACAATTGTAAAGTATAAAAATATGAATCACCCTCAGAATTAAATATGATAGAGTCACAGATCTAGGCAGGTCAGAATCTACATTTACACATTTTTCCAGGTTGGGAATTGAACACTTACCAGTTTCTCCATTTCCTGCTCTCGGAGCCGCTCCTCCCTCTGCCAGCGATGGTATTCCAGGAGCTCATCCTCATTGTCGCTGATCTCAGAGATGCTGTTTTTGCGTTCCCGGGTGTACGGTTTCGTGAGATTCCCTTCCTTGCCGGCGGGTCCTCTCACATTCACACAGGTGGTCTTCCTTTGGCTACGAGGACTAGCGAGTGGAGACATTCCAGATACAGAGCTCATGAATGCACTTCCAGGGTCAGGCCTCAGCTGCCTGTTTGCTAACTCCTTCTCCAGCTCAGAGAGAGAGGATGAACTCTGTGTGTACAGTGCTTTCATAGCCTCTGCTTTTGGAGGAGCTGAAAGTTTGCGGTGGCCCTGGGGGCTCTCTGGGACTCCCTGTGTTCCTGGAGTTCCTCTACAAGACATGTAAGGACTTAGAGGAGGAAGTTCCTTCAGGCTGCTGGACCCAGTTGGCCTCTGAGGAGCATCCATATGAGACAGAAGCTGATCCTGCTCTCGCATGGGACTGCGGCATCTCTGCTGCAGGGAGGAACCTCTTAAGCGAGGACTCGATGGAGCCGTGAGGGAAAACTTGGAGGACGGTTTGTGGCTAAAGCTGGAGTTTTCCATCCCCTGTCCTGATCCTCTGACATGTGTTTTGGGGCTTGATGTGGGATCTGCCCTTACGTTTCTAAGAGGCTTTGGGCTCTCCTGGGACCTCTGACCTCCGCTGGTCCCACTCACAGGAAGCGAGGTCCGCGGATGAGGGACAGGAATCTGACTGGTATGAGAGGGCCGAGCAGGAACTGGAAGAGTTCTGTTGCCAATATTTTGAGAAATGCTGCCGCTCTTTTCATGAATGGAATTCTTGTTTCTACCATTCAGCATGTCAGCGGTAGATGGTTGAAGAGGCTGTTTGCCGATCCCTGATAATGATGATGAGGATGATGAAGGCTTCAGCACAAAGGAATCCTGCAGGTTTTTTGCCGTGTTGTTGAGTTTAGCTTCTCTGTTGCATGGAAAAGAATCGTGGTTTCCATTTGAGGTGCTGTGGAGGTCTGCAGAGGGGAAACAGAGACTGTGAGCATTCCAGTTGAATAACTGAAGAGGACAGTTGTAAAAACATACAAACAAACAACAGACGGCATCAGTCCTCTGTTGTCTTTACTTTGCTTGACCTCTACCGGGTCTTAGGTCGGTCATAGGGCAAAAGACGGAATCCACAGAAGGATAAACACACTTGCATGTGCATGTTATTGCATTCTCACATGCTGTCTCCAGAGCGCACTTTAAATGTCTCCTGTGGAGCCTATGGTCCCCGGCATGAGCCAAACCCAATGGTCGGGATGCTCCTAAGTAGTGTTGTAATCCTACAGGGATCTGGAGCAGCTAAATATAAAGCTTCAGCCGTGTACCTCATTCAAAGCAGATGAAATCAGGGTCTGGTCAGGAAAGAGTAGGTAATACACTCCGGAAAGGGTGTGGTGCCTCTTACTGTTAAAGCACTGACAGCCAACGTAATAAGGTCAAAGAAGAATGGGTTGTAAATATCACAGACAGCACGCGGCAGCACATGTAGCGAGCCAGAATAATATTACATCAACTTTAGGAGCATTAAGATTAACAACAAAAAAAGGAGGTTGTGGCAAAGCCTCCAGCCGCCTCTTCACACAATGAGGTCGTCACACAGAGCCAAAGTATAGCAGAAGTACTGTACATCACAATGTAGGCCGCTGATAATTAGCCCAGCGCAAGCTATTTCTGCATCCTGTCATGGATAATAATATCCAACATGTCAATCAAACCTGAGGGAGGTCTAAACCTGGAGGTCTGAGAAACGAGACTAAATTTAGCTGTTTTAGTTTTAGGTGTGAAGCCTGTTTACAGACTATTATCTTAGTAACCATCCATCCGGCCATAAGCCTTAAAACTTGACTACCTTTAACGACTAAACATCCAGATGACGTCAGCTGATGCAAAAAGCCTGTCTGTAACTAAATGGCATCGAAGTGTTTAACGCCTGCTGAACAAAAATAATAATTTCAGAAGAGGGAATCTAAAGTGGTTTATCTTCTAAGGAAGCTGTAAGGACTTTGTTCACACAGCTTATTTGTGCATCTTAGGAACTTTTACTGGGTTGGATTAGATAAAGTTGGCTTAGTTGTGTTGTCTTTACCAGAGGGAAGTGGTTTTGTGGGATTCAGTCTGAGGCTCCCTCCAGGCAGCATGCTCTTCATCCTCTGAGCCTCCTCGGGATGATTAAAGCGGAAGAAGGCCGACTGACCAAAACATAGCATGCACCCTGCAGGGGAGGACAGGGCATAAATAGAAAGCCGTCAGAGATGCATCAGGAATATTAGACTGATTAATATACATCATATTTAAAGAGTAAATGCTATTCATTGTATACGGTGAAGGACAAAAAGCTGCTTTTTGAAAGTAATTTGGGGTATTTTATGAATAAAACAGTGAGTGAATGAATCCAAAGTGTCTCTTTATGTAGTCCGGCTCTTTTTACATGTAATTGTGGTGTGAATGCAATAGGAAAAAGGTAATAAATGATAAATAAATTGGTAGTACTGTATCTAAACTGTATTTCATCCTGTTGAGGTAAAACAAAGATAATATCCACTTTTGTTTTTGAACTGTCCTGTGATTAGGAAGAGAACTCAGCTAAAATGTTATAATTTGTTTTCTTATTTTGTTAACAGGGTTCTAATGGATTCATCATCCTTAACGCTATAAACTGACAAGTTTAACTTACGTGTTATTAATCAGTAATTGAAATCCCCCTCCTCATAAATTCCCTGCATTCCTGGTGCCTTTCAAGAAATCCCTAATTTATGTCCCGAGAGTCACGCTGAAGTTTTTTGTTTCCAGATGTAGATGCTCCACAGGACATTTGATACTCATTTCATCCTCTGCTGTCCAAAGCGCTGCAACATTGTTCCCTCTGATAGCATTTTCCTCCATTCCCGAGTCACTTTATCGAAAGTGTTGTGACTGTCCCTTGAATGAAGGGAAGCCAGAAGTATTCTTGTGCAGCAGCTGCTGCCTCTACACACACCAGCTTCAAATGACATTCTGGTGTAGCTGCCGGCTTGGATCAGACTCAGGGGGCGGGACTGTTGTGGCTGTTTTATGGTAGGTATGTATGTTGCTGGAAGGACATGAAACTTTCTTTTTTTATCATTGTGAAGTCAGACTTCCTGTTAACTTTTTATTTCACTGGGGGGAAAGTTTTTTTCAACTTTACCTGCTGTAAAGTATTGCAACACTTAACTGTAGTTACTGAGTTCCTGACGCCTGTGTTACCTTGTGTAAGGCGATAGGGTTTGGTGATGGGAAGCCCATCTACGGAGCACTGGTTGCCACATGGGTACAAGGTGATGCTTCCTGCTTGGTTTTCAATGTAGCAGTGCTGAGCTGCAATGCCGGGACCCTGCAGGGGGATATCTGTCCTCTCGCTGCCCAGTGTGGTTCTCCCTGCAACCAGAGAAAACATTTTCTCAGCATCAGTTCCTGAAGAGTTGTGTAAACCCGAATGCCTCCAAGAAGTATTCTTAGGTCTGCGGTTCAAAGCCAACACCGACAGGGTCTCGGGGGTCAAGGCTGCGTAGGCGGAGTCTCCGATGTGGATCAGTGACCGACTGAATGTTGAACAACAGGTGTTAGTCTTAAGAGATGTGCTTAGCTCGACATAAAAAAGGGAATTTGGATCATTAAGATAACTTACTTCAGCTGTGTAATATACAAATTAATCATCAATTATATTTTAAAGTGGTAAGAAAGCAAACGTAAAAGACAAACATGGATTCTGCTTTCATTTTTTTTTTTTTTTTGTCAGAGATGATGAGGAACAAAGAAAATCCCAGGAGGCTTCTCTGGCGCGCCACTGTTACACCCTCTCCCTGCTATTCCTCTGTGATGTTAATGCTCACTGAAAGACAACTGGTGCCACACACTCACAGACAAGCTGCAGTTGCAACTGTGTCTCAGTGTGAGTAACAACAAGATGGTTAGAGGGTGATGTGTTGTCAGTTGCTGTCAATTCATCACCTCTGACAAGTTGTACCACTTAATGAATATTTATCTCATTTTGGAGCCTGCGCTTATAAAAATGAATTCTGTCTTGTGCTGCTGAGAGTTACATACATTACAATAGATGATGATAAAGAAGTTATGAACATTATACTCACAGTAATGCTGCATTATATATCATAACAGTGACAAACAAAAGAAAAATCCACACTGAGTGCCTGAGTAAGGTTTCTAGACCCTATTTGTCGTCAGAACAGCATTGATGTACCACTGTAATTAATTCTGCAAGTCCTGCACTGGATAATAAAAGATGTTCTCTCATTTAGTGTTTGTTGTCAGTGGTGATATATTTCATATCAGTACTTAATAAAAAATAATTGTTTTAGTTTTACCAGACCCAAAACTGGTTAATAACTTTACACTTATCCCAACAGCATAGAAACATAAACTCATAACTGTGCTTTTGTGCTCTTACCTTCCTGCAGTGGTAGCAAAGTGATAGCTGTGCTCAGGCGTCCACTTCCTAGACTAACCAGATGGGGACGCTCTGCCTGGACTTTCAAGGATTTGCCTGTTTCAATCAGGTCCAATGGAGTGTTCTATCAACACAAAAGGAAAAACATTATTACTTTATACTTGGATTATTCAATAAAAGTTGCACACAACATTTTGATGCAGTTCATGGTCCTGCAACCGAAAAAAAGCCAAAATCATTATTCTCTCACCGAGGTGCTTGACAGTTGGTATGAGGTGTTTGTGCTGCTGTGTTTGCTTGCCTCCTGCCACATTGCTGCTCATGCAGACAAACATCTACAAACTTGCAATGATGATGTTCTTTTTGGAGACAAGAGACACTTACCTGGCAACAAACCAGACTTGTTCAGCCTTTTTCCAACTCTAATTACAAACATTTAACATGCTAACTAAAGCTTGTACAGTTTTAGCTCTAAGGGTTTTTTTTCTCTGAGCATCGCATGTTCTGACTTCAGGGTGTCAGACTAGATGGGATATCCACCCCATTTGAAATGGTCTTGAATGTTTTCCATTTGTGAATAATTGTTCTCACTGCAGAACGATGTACTCCATATTACTTAGGAAGGGCTTTATCACAATTCCCAGGCTGAGTGCAATTAGCTTTTCACAAGCTGCCTCTGCCTTGTGGCTTAGTTTTTGTTAAATAAATAATGGCACTATGATAGACCTCGAAAGAATACAAAAATATATATATTTTCCCATAAATGTAAAAGAAAATAAAGGGGTCATTTGTAGATATGAACAGGATACACATCTAAAATGAATCTGGGGATGAGACTTTTGAAATAGGACATTTATAACTAAAGCATCTTGTTTGTCGTTGATGGTAAATACGGGCACTCCCATTTGTTTATCAATATTCATTCTACCTGTGTGTTACGAACTGGGAAAAAGCTCTGTGTTCAACCCAGATGATTGACTGCCACAGAACGACTGAGCATTGTAAAACTGTCATATGTGTTTCAAAAGACCACAGTAGTGGGGTAACCTTCAAAAAGAAATTGAATAAAAACACTTATTTGACCAAACACTAAACTGAGTGCGTTGGATGGATAAACCTATCCTTACTCTAAACATATCAGCATGTGTCCATCCATACAGCTTGAACACAACGGCACATTCTTCAGATTTTTCATTTGAAACAGAAAAAATTGCTGAAATCTTGTTCAAATCAACGATTCTCTGTTATGATTAATAAGCACACTTACATCAGCTGCTGCCAGTGGCATCAGTTACTACGGATCTAATTTACATCCCGGTTGTACTGTGTATAAATGCCACGGTGGCTCCTGACACTGAACAAAGTAACTCACCTGTAAGACCTGGTGCATCTGTCGCTCATGCTCCACTTTATTCCTCCTCACGGGCTCCATGTCGGCAGGACGGTCAGAAGCATCCGACACATGTAGATCCTGAAGCACACACAGTGCATTCGGGGATGAATGGGAGCTTTGGGAATAGTGCCATTAGAGCTGTACTACAATGGGAACAGTGCTCTCCTTAGAAATCCTTCTGCCCCAGTTATAAGCCCATGTGACCAAACCACTATACAGAGTAATTGTTTCTCCAGAACTATGGACAAAACGACATTGATTCATGCCTCAGCCTTTAAGGATTTTACACTTTAGCAAATGAACAAGCCGGACAAAGGAAACTGCATGTATTATGTGGTGATCATAAGTGTGTTTTATACCAGTGGGTGTGCTGGATGGAGTCGTGCAGGTGCCTAACCAATCATGGGTCCGATCACTGCTTCCTCTGACCGCAGTGAGTCACTGTGACTCATGCTCAGAGATCCTACAAACGCTCAGACTTTGTCTTCAGACAGATGCTGAAGATTATATCCAGCTGTCGACTCATCATGCAGGAGGAAAACAACAGCCCACGAGGAGCAGTCATGTCTCACAGAATCACACCTAGACATTTGAGCAAACCTTACGTCACAATAAATTTTCCTGCCAAAGGCTGCTCTTGTCTTTATCTTTAGCTATTGTTATCATGTCTGCAGAGCAACGCGTGACAAACTGTTGGAGACAAAACTACCTGTTGCTTGTGTTTGTTTTGTCTACCTAAAGAAAACTTCATCAATATTTGTTTATATCTGACTTTTATGAGATAAAATCTCTGTGTCATCGGAGTCAGGGTGTTTTGGCAAATTCAGTGATGTGTCTCGCCTTAGGCTAGGGCTAATTCTTGTAAATAATAAAAAAAAAACCCATCCATCTAAGTTTAGCCTGTGGTGTCTGAGACAACGGGCCGTTATACTGGCGTGTGATGACACCCCAACTGAGGCTGCTGGGTGAAACCACACATATCTGACAATGCAGTGTGTGAGTCTCAGAGGACCCAGTGACACGAGGAACAGACCGTACCCTCTGTTCTGCACTGACACTGGAGCCCTGACGCCTCTGCTGTCAGCCCACTGGCTGTCAACACTGGCCCTCTTTGAGACACGCACTCAGACACAGGACAAGAGAGTGGGCAGGGTAATGTCTCTCTGTCTGCCCAACGCTCTCATACACACATTTACTCCTGCACCCACAAACCCTGGTGATTTAACGTACACACCCAGGCCAGTAAACCGTTTAAATGCTTGCAAATGCAGGGCCTCGCACTGTAACCTGTCATTATGGAGGCAGTCATGCCCTTCAGAGTTGCCATGAGCTTCTGAAAATAGATACTGCCAGCGACTCAGTCTGGACTGCTACTTTTTAAAGACTTCTGCTGGGAACAGACTTTGACAAACAGAGGAAGATTTTACATTAAAAAAGGGAAATCAAGCAAAAAGAGGATACTTTCACGTAGCATAGCACAGAATCGTATGAGTGCAGGTAAATAAAGCCGTTGGGTTACTTACTTGCCTGACAGACATGCAGCTCTTACCATCTCTCTACTCTGACAGAGTCCAGACAACAGATAGGTCCATTGGTTTGTCTGAAGATCATTAATTCACATAGACGTGTCCACATTATTGTGAGTGTCTTGCTCCTTGCTTTTTTCATTCACTCTCTGAGTTCCTCTGCTATTTTCCCTCCTCCTAGCCCCCTCTCCTCCCCATCCCGGTGCAGAATTACATCCTATCAGAGTTACACGCGGCAGAGAGGGACCATGCATCGGCTCTGCCCTCCAAAACAAGCTCAGATTTCCTCTTTGTTGAGTCCGTTTCTCTATTGGCTGATAAGCCCTTTGAGAAAACATCTCAGTGAGTCCCTAAAACACACGGACCCCTACAAAACTTGAATTGTTTGACTGTTCAGACTGACAACAGCGTGTGATCAGAGAGGGCTGGGCAGTCCGTTCAGGTGTTAACAGCCTGAGCCATGATGGAAACAACATGTGGTGGACGGGTGGGAGATAGAAGCGACCTTTCGCCCTCGAACTTCCTGCTCTGAGCTCTGCACAACTGATGAAACAAACTGGGAAAGAGGGTATTTCCACTCTGGGAACATACCGAACCACTATTTTTCATGGATTAAGTAATATTCCATTGTAGTTCATATAATGCAGCTATTTATCTTGGTATATCGTGATGGTGGGACAGAGAAATAGTATGTTCCACAGGAAGTGAGTGAACACATGTGAGCATCTCTTCAGATGTCCCTCAGGAATGATATTTGGCTTACAGATAAACAGAGAGAGAGTAGAGGAGAGTGGGAGAAAAACTCCACGATTGATCTCTCAAGGCTTTTCCCATGGCTGGGTCCAGAGAAGAGATGGAGGAAGTGAAGCAGCCAATGACTCACTGAGGAAAATAAAAACAAATAAACAGAGGCAGCTAAGTAACCAGATGGGCTGCAGACCGGTGAAGAGAAGAAGATGTGAGTCAGTCGTCCTGAGTGACGATGTGGAGGTCTTTAAGCGAATGCAGCAGATTTTTAAATGTGATTCAGTAAATGATGGCATCGGGTTTATCGACCACTCTAAAAGAAGGAATCTCTGTATGCACGCCTTTTCTTTGTTATTCTTGACAACTGTTCATCTGAACTTTTCCAGACATTGCTAATCTATTGGATTCCCAGAAGATGTACGATGTTCAGGTTAGGGGATTTGTAGTCCAGTTTCTTTCTTTCACAATCAAATCCAAGCGAAACAGAAGGAATATTTATCTTTTGGGGCATACAAGGGCTTTTATGATATCATTAAAATACAACAGCTGAGGCTGAGACCTAATCAGAATAACACACCAGTGAATCTTGTGAATTCTTTCATTTATCCACCTGCATGACGGCTGAACCTAGTGTCCGATGTGGCCAGGTATGCAAGTGGTTGTAAATTATCTCAAAGTCCTAAAAAGTATTTAAGGCTCTCATACTTGATAAACAGACCCCTGTTTGTCCTGGTTTCCAAGTGTTAGTTTTGCTCTGCCCCATCATCACAGCTTATTTTATTTTGCTCCCCCATCATTAGTTTCCCAAACTGATTATAATGTTCCGATTTATCATTCACAGAAATATAAAAATGGTTCAAAAGATCCCCAGTCCCCATTGAGGGGCAGGAGTTAACACGCCCTATTTAGCGACTAAAATTACAGATAAACATATCATTTTACAGCTGGCATGATGGTAATCATTACTGGTCCCTCAGTGGGTTGGAGAGGTGAACCCTGACAGAGAGGGGATTTCTTTGGACTCAGCTGGGTCCCTGCTCATATTGGATTTGAGAGAACCAAAAAGTCCAGTGTTCACTAAATAAGACAAAAAATGTATATTTTTTCCGGTAAATTAAAAGGAAAAGCTCTAATTGAAACTGGGATTATTACATTTTGAAATAAAAAGAAGAATGAACTAATAAGAGTTAAATGACATTGTATTTAAGAAAAGCTGACTCAACATGTGTGTATAAATATAATGAAAGGAAGCTGAACAGTCCGAATATTTTTTACCTTTTAAAATGATGAACTTCAACAGCAAAGTCATCTTTTACACTGTATTATACTTTTTTATACTATTATATGGACACAATAAAGCCTCCTTAGCATGCTGCGATTCATTCCTTCAGTATTTCCTAAACCTCACGATGATTTCCAACCAGGTCATGGAAAAGATTAGAGGAAAAGATCTCCCCTTTCTTCTCTAGTGAAAACAGAGACTATAACCTGAGGTCATGAGACAAGACTTTTGTAAGACCACACAGAAACAATGACCTCTGATAAATCCAAACACAGCCTTTGCCCTGATTTGGACCTAAATTCAAATGTCACTATGGCCATAGTGGGTGGCTTGAAAGAATGCTGCATAAGAGGGTGAACAAGGGCAAAAAAGACCAACCTGAAGGAGGATGGATGGTAACTGGTGAAAGAGCACTAAATCATCTCAAAGTGTTTCATATTTTTCAGTATTATCACAAAGGACACAGCCTTTGTGGCTACAGTATGTTGTCACAAACAATGTGGGCTCTTGTTTGTCAATTAACCTTCAAATATGTTGTTTATTTTCATAAGAGTCGTCACATCATAGAGAAGTTCCGATGCACATCACTGGATCAACCAAATGCTAAGAGAATACTGAACAGGAAACTGTCTATTATGCCCAAAACTTTTGTTTGAGTCGCCCACTTAACAGACGCAACACTTCCTTTGTGACCTCTTCCCACTCCTTTCTCACACCTCATCATCTAGCTGTGAACAAGCTGTCATTCCATCGCACAAAAAGGACACACTGTAAATGGCAAGAATTAGGTTAAAAATATACACACAAGGCAACATGTGCACCTCACAAACACGACAGAGACATACTTAATCACCCTGTAATTCCACCAAAGCACATTACTAGAAGGCTGAGACCCAAAGGCACCGGATCTCACACAAATAAAAGTGTCCATTCACAAAGCCAAGCTTCGACTCCTAATCTGTCTGAGATGACTTCCACCTGCTCCCGCTCCTCTGTAGTATTTCACTTGGAAACATGAGGACAATGTTAAAAGATTAAAACATTGAGAATAACAGGCTGCATGGAGAAATATAACTGGGTCACATGAGGCTTAAAACCATGAGTGCAAACTTCCACAATAGTCACATTATCTTTTTTTTTCTCTCACTGCAACATGCAAACCCCGAGAAATATTTTTGTTTCTAATTACCCGAGCTGGTGAGGAACATTTTCTTCTCTGTGGAAGGATTCAGTCCAAAGATTAAAAACACACGGCGAAGCATCCTCCCAAATTCTCATGTGAAGAGTCTCCGAGTTGTCTTGAGGATGGAGACATGCTGTTCCTTTTCCACTGCTCTTGAATTGCTTTCAAAGCAAATGTTTTGGTGCGCATACATCTTTCTGCCAGGTCCATCCCTCTCTCCAGCCTTGAGTCTCTCCGAGCATCATTCCTTTTCCTATCTCTATCCGCTACATTGCTGTTTCTCACTAAACAGATTGGATCTCTTCATTGTTTACATTTCTTCATGTGTGCAGACCAAACTAAATGCTTGCCTTTTAACAGAGGGTTGAAAAAATGCTGTCCCGCTTCGTCTGTCTTGTAAAGCTTTTTAAATAAAAATGTGTTGACCTGACAAAACCTTACTCATTTTCAAATTTTAGTTTCTATAGCAAATGTAGAAGAGTTGCCTCACTTTTCCTCCATATCCGCTTCATGCATAAAGTTACAGAAATACCATCAAACTGCCTTAATTGCTACTAACCAGATTTATTTCAACCACAAACAGCTGAAAAGAGTGAGAGTGATAAATTTAGAGCCCTTGATAGTGCTTAGTTAGAAAATTATAGCTATCACAGCCAGTGGACGCTGGATTTTTCCTTCTGGGCTGGAATTTTTAGCCTGGATGTTGGTGTTGGACACGTTGTCAAAGCTGGGTAATTGGTTCAGCCTGTCCTGGGCTTCGTTCAAACTTGTTGCGTCATGCTGCTTTTGCCACCAGCCAGCCAAAGCTGGGTTAGATATCTGCATCTTCCTCTTGTGGAAAGGCTGGGCTGTGGGTGATTTCAGCTGCACATGTTTAACATGCATTAGGAAACCATGCCATTCAGGACCACATGACATACAGACACAGATAGTATTATACATATATATAAATACACATGTGCATGTGCAAATGTATGCCATAGAATATATACGGTGTGGAATATTAATAAGTGATAAATAATTGATGGTGATTGAGGTGTATAATCATAAGGGGGTATTGAAAGCACACCTGTTGATAAGCTGCGAGCTGACATCCATCCTCCCATACAGACGGCATGTTTTATACATTAAACAGTCGACCCCTGGTGGTAAAAGCAGCGAATAGCATTCCTACCATTATAATTCTAATGTGATGAACCTAAATTAAACCTCTTTGGAAATTTTTAACTTAAAGAGATATTTGACAGGGTTAGACTGCTTTTTCACCCTTTACCTCCTGCATTTCTAACTTTAACATGGCTGTAATTTACCATGTGAATTTTGCAGATGTACAATGTGGCTGGATTCATTTAACTCTTTTGGACATGTAGAGTGCTTAGAAATTTCTATCAAAAGACTTTAGTGAGGTTTAAGGATTTACCCTTACAGTTAAAACTAAAACGATCCGCGAAGGCTTCCACTTGGCGGAAACAACTTCTACCATATCTGGTTAATCTAAACTCCAATTTACACTCAGTGGTTTGCCTGCTGTACATGACTTTCCTTCTGCTAAAGCTTGCACCATTTTGCAGCTGTTTGTTCCGTCACATGGAACAAGGAAACACCTGGAGCTCCATGCAAGAAGAGACGTTAGAACATGTTTACCACACTCTGAACATTAAGGTCACATGTGTGACCCAATGAAAGTGGATTCAGTAATCAGTAAAACCATGCCATGTTCTCATTTTACTTTTAAAACTTCTTTCAAATTAACTTAGAACAGGGATGACAATTTCTCCTCTTTCTCCTACAGGCTTGATATCTCCCTGTTCAAAACGAGTTTCATATACACTAATATTAAAGCAGGGAAGCTAAAGCTGTACACATACCCATGAACTTTAAGGCAGCCCTGTGTTAAATTCTCATTAGCCTTTTCTATTTGGTGCCTGAAACTAAAAAACTTTAAAGAGCTAACGGATCAAACCCAATTTTAACACACGCGTGTCCAGATTAACTGCTGGGAAGACGCTTAAAACCAACCCATACCATTTCAAGACTCATGCTTCCCATCGTATTGAGCTGTACTTTAACGCTGACCAAGGACTGAGTCATTAGCACAGTATCATTTTAGCATGGTCCATTATTGATACTTATTCACCCACGAGTTTACAAAAACCTTCCATTATTATCAGAAAGCATTGGTTCGCCTCAATTCAAAACAAGAGAACACTTACAAACCCTGCTTTTTATTAAATAAAGAACATTTTTCATGAAGCAAGACAGATAACCAGGAAAGTTGCTCTTTCAGTGTGTGTGTGTGTGGCCCTTAAAAGGGCCTTTGGGGGTTAAGAGTTATTAGCTTGCAGGGCTAATACTCCTGAGACTGAGAGGAGGCCTTCTTTCCCGCCTTGCCGGAGCTCGGTGCAGCCTGGCCGGTCTTCTTCGGCAACAGGACGGCCTGGATGTTGGGGAGGACACCGCCCTGAGCGATGGTCACGCCACCGAGCAGTTTGTTCAGCTCCTCGTCGTTGCGGACAGCTAGCTGAAGGTGGCGAGGGATGATGCGGGTCTTCTTGTTGTCTCTCGCGGCATTGCCAGCCAGCTCCAGGATCTCAGCGGTGAGGTACTCGAGGACAGCCGCCAGGTAAACCGGGGCCCCGGCGCCCACTCTCTCAGCGTAGTTTCCTTTGCGGAGGAGACGATGGACACGGCCAACGGGGAACTGCAGACCAGCACGAGAGCTGCGAGTCTTCGCCTTGGCGCGGGCCTTTGCTCCGGTCTTTCCTCTTCCAGACATGGTCGAATTTGAATTTTGCTCTTGGGTCTTCAAGTCAGCGAAAGCGTGAATCTTCCGATGATAGGAAGTAATGTACCGAGATGACCTGGATATAAACCCCGTGTTTGTCCCGCCTTAAACGAGGATTGGTCTAAAGGTCGAAGATTGTCTGATTTGATTGGTTTTAAGAGGTCAGGAGGAAGAAGACGTTACGAATCATTGGTTCGATCGTCATAGCCCTGAACCAATCATTGATCTCAGAATAAACAAAGGCGGTTGGTTATTTCTCCTTCCTGTTCATGATGATTGGGGCAGGCGGACAGAGTTGACCAATTGAGTAACTTCCCTCCAGCTTTAAACCTTTGGCGCCAATGTAAATTCTGCAGCACAAATTAAAGGAATTTAAAATTGATTTTATTTCACTAGTAGTTTCTATTCACATTTATCTGGAAGATATTGTATGATGATTAAACTGATGAAAAACGAATGACAACAAAATTGTCCTATACTGTCAGCAAAAACGCGGAAAGAAACCTTTAAAGGTATACAGAAATGGCCGTTTGTCCCGTCCGTCGCGCCGAGTTTCGCCGAAAGGAAGCACGAGTTTACCCG
>JBBDHI010000016.1:7654854-7665290 GCA_037177115.1 Craterocephalus stercusmuscarum
TCTTTGGATGATTAAATGCTTTTTATAACCAACATTTTTTTTTTTTCAAAGTAGTAGTCAAGATTGTTCCTAATTTAATCATAGGTCTCCTCTAATAAATAGAGAAATTTGGACGAAATATGCTATGACTATTGTAAGGAGTAGTTTATTTTCCAAACAGTCATATGGCTTAAAGCCAGACTGGAAAAGAAACAGAATGAGAGCAGAGCCTTTGTCATTCTAAAATTGAAATGACAAAGAGCCACCAAAAGACTGTCAACAGTCTCTAGCCATCAATCCAGCATTGGTGTGAAGATGCTTGATCAACATCACAAATAAAGACACATCATCCAATATTACGGAGGCCAAACAAAGACCTCCTGTTAACTTGATTGTCTTCTACTGCAGGTTGGAATGACAAACCCCTTACCCACCCAGCAACAGCCACCATTACAACAGCATCAGCCTCTTCCTGTGTCTGAGAAATGCTGAAAGCACAATGTGGCAGCAATATCTTCCCCTCCTACCTGTAACCAGTGTAGCCAAAACTGAATACAGTCTATGTGCAGATTTGTGTTTTTAGAATACACATTAAAAACATATCATAAATTCTTTATCCTGAACATTGCCTGTATACATGGTAGTCGATCTAAATTAATTAACCTACGAATTCTGTATTATGTCAGCATCTGGATCCAAACTGATTGTGTCATTGTGCAGTAACTCTTCATATCATTGGATTCTTAACAAAATCTGCATTCATTTACATTGGGAGAATATATGGAGCTGCTATACAAACTCAGGATTTAAA
Organism: Craterocephalus stercusmuscarum; assembly: GCA_037177115.1. Classification (NCBI taxonomy): domain Eukaryota; kingdom Metazoa; phylum Chordata; class Actinopteri; order Atheriniformes; family Atherinidae; genus Craterocephalus; species Craterocephalus stercusmuscarum. The sequence continues at coordinate 7,655,645 of JBBDHI010000016.1, forward strand.
AACATCTTCCCATATAAACCGTGTGTAGGAGGCGATTTTTTTATTCTAAAACAATGCTCACATGTGTACTACATTTGGGAAACCAAGCGCCAGTTCAACAAATGGTTCACGATGAGAGCCAACAGATGAGGCCAGGATGCACAATGCTAAAATCTTAATGCAAAGAAGCCAAGTATGTTGAGCATGGTGTGAAAGAAGTCTATTGTCAAAGTAGAGTACCGGTTCCTTTGCAGTACAATAGCATCCTATCAGCAATCCTAAGGAGATTGACAATGCCAATTCACACGTAGCCTCAAGTGAAACTATGGACAATCGTCACTCAGTACTCAGATGAAGCACAACTTTTGACGACTATTGTTAACCCTAAAACAGCAGCGGTTTCAGCAGATACTAAGTGAAATCTCCCTCAATCTCCATCAGACCTGAGGAAGCTCCTCTGGATAAGAGCCAAATGCCTCCAAGAAACTGCATGTACATATAAATTTAGTTAAACCTGAGTTGTTGAACACAGACACATTTTGGATAACAAATGAGCTTATAGGCAAAAAAAATGTAAAGTCAATTATACACATTTATTAACGCTTTGAAAAATAATTTATTTGCAATAAATTACATTTTAAAATAAAACAAGTCATACACAGTTTAGATTTCTCATCTTCCTTGTTTCAGATTATAGCCACAAACATAAATATTCCCTCACTGTGGCTTCAGACAAAGAAGTAGCTTTGTTTATTTCTTCAGCATTTTGAATTTGTTGTATTATGCGAACCACACATAGACTGCACTGGCTCCAACGCTTATACATCTCTCACTTCATGAAAGAGATGCACCCTGAAGATAAAATCCATTAATTTGGTTGTTCTGAGGTCCCAGAATTATTGCAGTCAGTTAACAGATTATTTGTTTTCAGACAAAACACAAATGCATCTGTACAGCTTTACATATGAGTTCTCTTCGCCTTTGATGGCTGCAGCGGGTTTTCTCATAGGTGTAGTTTCTAGTAAATTAATTTCCAGCCTTGAGTGGAGTCCCCTCCAACCATCACTCCACTCGTCTATTTGTCCTGAGCTCAGCATCTCCAAATGCTTCCTATATACACCCCCAGGTTCTAAATAAGACTTCTTTTCAAAATATTCCTGGGTGATAATGTCCTGAAATGTAAATAAATGTTTTTCTGAGTTTGCAGAATCAAATATCAACATGTTCTTTATAGAATTGGAGCTTTCTTTGTCAGTCACTGAACATAATACTCTTGATGTCTTGATGCATTATAGTGAAGTTTCTACGAGCATCACCTGGATGCCACCAGAGCCAAGACGGAACCTGAATCTCGATGATTTGTTTTCCACAGACATGTTGATATTTATTCCTTACTTGTTTTTTCCTCCTTTAGTTTTAAACTCACTGCTAAAAAATAGTTTAAAAAAAACCCCGAATATGCAAAAGATGCTGGCTGATTGCATTTTCAAAAAGCAAAGTTAAATAATGATTTTCCACAGAAAGTAATTCCACAAAATTACAGCAAATATGTTTCATTCTGATTTTTGTATAAGTTAAAACATCTGAAAAACAATTTATGAACAATAATGAATGCACAGTAGAGCTCAACCGAGACAGATTTTCTTAAATTACTGAAATGGTGTCTTTATAATTACATCGTCTTCATCTTAAAGTGTAATGCAACTAAAATGACTTCATTTGGCGCGGTAAAACAAATTGCACATTTCATGAGTCTCACATAATAATAAATTATCTTTTTACAACAAATTCTACATGTGCCGATTTAAAAAAAAAAAAACTCAAAAGAAAAAGAAGATCGGCCGAAAGTGCAACAGGTAACATCACACGGTCATTTTACATCATTAAATGGTCAAAGAGATTTCCACCAGCAATCCCGATCAAACACGGCAGCGCGTGTTCAAACAGGACACCAAAAATTCCTTCTTCTTCCAGAGAGCACATTTCTCCACAGAAAAACTGAAATCTGCTCGTCCAACTTTCCAGTGCTGTCATCTCATATGACTTTTGTCCTGAAGGTGCATCAAGTAGTTTCTAGAGGGGAGTTGTGTTAGAAATCCTCTCATCAAAAAGAAGTAGTGACAATCCACCTGGGTTACTCAGGCTGTCATAGACCAGGCTTTAGCTTAGTTGTTGCCCTGACGGATATGGACGAGGCAGTACAGCAATCCATGATGACCCTCACAATGATATTCAGTTATCCATGGAGCTGGCTCCTCCATTTGAAGCTGCGGCCTTGCTTTTTGATTTGCCAGACGAGCGGAAAGAGAAGCGCTTGATGATGCGCCGGGAGAAGCTGCCGGACTTTTTATGGTTGCTGTTTGTGGCCGCGGCGGCAAAGTTGTTCCCCATGTTGGAGATGTCTTCGTGAGACTGGCTGAGGCAGGACTCCTTCTCTCTATGTCTTCTGCGGAACAACAGCTTGGTGCCGCTCTGCAGGAAGCCCACTGCAGGAAACAGACGGCAAACATCAAGGTTTTACGACACAGATGGAAATTAGTACAGCAGCTGAGGGACTGTACATGACTCAATCTTGTGAATTTCAGTTATTACTTATTAATTTAGCCCATTGAAAGAAATGTGTGATGACCGTAGATCAAGGATGTTCATTCAGCTGTTGTGTAGAAAAACAACAAAACCCAGAAAGGACCATTTATACTATACATGAGCTGAACATTTAGGCTAAAAGATCCTTAAAGCAGGAACTATTCTGGCTGTGGATGTATGCTTGTTTTCTTCCGGCAGTCCCCATAAGTTTCATTACTTGCAAACGACTGTTCCAGCAAATTTGTGATGCATCATTGAATATAATTTCCTCCGATCCTCCACAACCCATAACTGCTTCATTTTATCCCAGTTAGCCCACTGCAACCTTCTTTTATTCTAAGATGTTTTCTGTTTATAAATCTGATTTCCTCAAACCAATTTCTGAGTTCTGAATCCTAGTTTTGCTCATTGGTCTTTGATTCTGCTGATGTATACTTTCTTTTTTTCCTTGATTCTTTCTTAGTTCATTTGTATCCAGTTATGGGAATAACGGAGTAAAAAAGAAACGCCGTTAACTAACGCCGCTACTTTTTTCAGTAACAAGGTAATCTAACTAATTACTCTGCTCATCTTAACAACGCCGTTACCGTTACTGACGTTTACTGACAGACAGCGCGTTACTTTTATATGATGAGATTCATTATTGTTTTGGACGAACCGAACTTTTAAGTTTGTCGGGACTAAACTGCGCTGCTGCTGGTGAGGAGGTGGAGGGATACATGTGAAACTGGAGAGTAGAAGAGGCCGTGTTCTGCTGTGAGCGGTGCTGGCTGAGAATAAAGCAGCATCTAGTGTTGGAGCCAGAAGTTGTCTGGTGGAGACGCAGCAGCGTTGCATTATCATTCTGCTCATTTAAGCAATTTTTTAAAGCCGAGCATGGTTTTCCCACTGGTTGTGATGATTGGCGGAAAATAAAAATGTCAGGGGAGATATGCACAAGTCCGTGTGTGCAGCCGAACACACACGCACACACGCACACACAGCGAGCACACACAGCGAGCACACACAGCGTGCACACACAGGGCGCACACACGTGGAGGTGGAGAGGGGGAGACAATGTCGCAACATCAATCAGTCTGAGATTAGTCTTTTTCTAGTAATTTCTTTTACAAAATTACATTTTTATTAATTAACCAGATGCTACCTTTTATTCAGGTTATGTTAGTTATGTTAAAGGCCATGTATCTGAACTTCTTTATTTTTCAAGGTAATGGAATAATTACTTTTCTGAGTAATTATTAATTTTAAGATGCTGTAACTCCGTTACTAATGCAGTTACTTTTAGGGAGAAGTAACGAGTATCTATAATTAATTACTTTTTTAAAGTAGTGTGCCCAACACTGCTTGTATCAAACAAGATACATTCTGGTTTCAAACCTTCCCATTTTGTTCCGCATTTTAGAAACTACTGACTGTTATGTAGAGATCTGGTGAGGTCTCAAGCATCAAATGATTGTTGCATGTCAAAGTCTTTGTATAAGGTGGTCGGTCCATCTGCAGAGAGCCGTAAGTCATCAACCAGAATGTTTCTCCTTTGGATAACAGAAATTAGTGTTATACTTGTGCATGTATTTGTTTGCTGAAGTCCCGCCTCCAGAGGGCAGTAGCAGCACAGTGACTATGTAAAGATGAAAATAAAAATAAACTGAACTGATTATTCAATATATGTTTTATAAAGAGAAAGAGAGCTTGTTATCATCTACTACAGAAAAATTGTTGAATTTTGTGTGATAATTTTATTATTATTTTTTTTTACAGTCATCTTAGCAGCAAAGTCCTGCCTTTGATGATTTTGGTTCAGACACCGCTCAGTAAGCTGTGAAGATCGTGCTACCTTTATGGTCTTTCAGGCTGCGGGTTTCCAAGGCACCAGCAGAACCAGTATCGGACTCCACATCCTCCACAGACGGACGCTCCGACACGTCGGAAGGCGTGGTTTCATCTGGGTCCTGTTGATGCCCCATCCTGTAATGGTTGCCATGCACGGCTGCGTCCATGGCTGCCGCATAGCCGCTGGATAACATGCAGTTATCCTCTGTGAGGGGAACCTGATGAGAATCAAAGAGAGGAAGCCAGGGTTAATGTTGATCAACAACAATACAAGCCTAAAAAACATTTAATAGGATCTAAACTAGCATTGACTTGCACTTTCATATGTATAAATACAAGATATATAACAGCGCATACCGTATAACTCCACACCTAACAGGATCTTTACATTCAGCATTAATAGGACCCGGATTTTCCACTCATTTTTGTGTGAAATGTTCTGTAACACTGAGCATGTTTCCACTGATTTTCTAGTAAAATCAGGTCAGAAAGCTCATGTGGTCCAATGGGGGGCTGCGACTGTAGATTAAATTTAGATCACACTCACACTGCCTGGCTCAGAGTCAATTTCACATTCCTAGTAGCCTCATATAAATAGCTTTTTAGAAGTATTTTTGTTTTACTTTATTGTTATATTTATTTTTTCAACTCTTTGTGTTTCAATTGTGTTTGAAAAGTGCTTCATAAATAAAGCAGAGGCAGTACATCTAAAAGATAGAAAGGCCGTCTTCAGAACGCTGCAACCGTTTTCTGACCTTTGACACGCCAGAGATGATTAGTGTGCTCCTTTTCGTTGGCGTCTTTCGTGCTGCTTTGGACGCAGACTCAGTCAGCTGCCGAATAGCCGTCTCTGCAACAGGATCCAGGCCATTAGAGAGGCGACTGCTCTCTGAGCAACAAAACACAAATACGTAAACAGGTGCTACATTACTAAACTGCAAAATCCTGTTTTCAAACATTATGATGATGTTTGTTGCGCTGCACATACTTTTGTAAAGCATCTTTCTATCTCAGTCTCTGTTAAAAGATTCCTCACAGGTCGTGTTACACCGCTGCTTGTTGCTTATCCTACTTTGCATCTCTTATGTAAAACAATGTCTAGGTTACAGTCAGAGACTCACTGCACTGGCTGGGGCTGCTGCCTCTGCCGTCAGACAGGACAGTGGCTTTCTTCTCAACCACCTCCACTTTGGATGGAGAACGCAAGGGGGAATCACCTGAAAGGACATGTACCTGTCTGAAGTCACTACTAATAAGCACACAGGTATTTATCCAGGGCTGTGCAGCAACCGCAGCACAATGAAACAGGTGATGTGTAGATTTACCTGGGCTGCGGTCAAGTTTAAGTCGAGACTGCACGGTTGTGACGGTGGTGACGATGGTTCCATCTGGCATGATGGTTCGGTCCACGTCCACTTTTTTGGTGGGGGTGAGTGAGGAGCGCAGTGGCAAAGCATTGTGGGAGCTGCGAGGCTCCTCGGTTTCCATATACGTCAGCTGTGAGAGGGGAAAAGGAAGAGAGAAAACGCTCACATTTAATAGAGCAAATAAAATGTCCAACAGGGGGAGGATGGTGTAACAGGCTGCAGAATGCGTCCTGAAGGTTACTGCAGGTCTTTTCTCAGAGACAAATGGAACATGTCGTTACCACGCAGAGAGAAAACAGTTGTTTATGTTCTCTTTTACAAGATGTGCTGATTGCCACACAGGTGAAAAGGAAACAAACGACATCTGACACAAGGAAGTAACGCCCTGATCTTGTTGTGAATCTTAGCTAAATTCCAGCTCGCTTGATGTTTGGTAATCAGTGGGGTGTCTAGAAATTTTTAAAGTAAGCAAGTAAGTAAAAATGACCAGAAAGACATTTTTCAAGATAAAGTAGTTAGTTTATTGTGTCATATCGCACACAAATGTAGGCTACCAACAGCAGGTTTAAATTAATCTTATTAATAATGTATTAAAACCTTAAAGTCTGTTTTATTTTACCCATCTGTAAAAGGAAGAGAGATCATTTGGTATTAAAATTTATTATTAGGTATCAGGTCCGTTGTATTTAGTTTTTCTTATAGAGCAGTGAAAATGACATCTGAGGGAATTCAGCTGTTTGATTCAGGTGTGTTGGAGAAGAGATGCACCAAAAAGTTGGAGGATAGTCGCTTTCGAGGTCTTGACTTGGGCCCTGATATAGAACATCTATGTTTAAAATGTGCTGGATTCACTTGCGCTTGGATATGTGAGGTTTATAAGGTAAAGGTCAGTTTACACTGAATAGTTGCCAGAATTTGACTGTTTCATCTAGGGGTGGCACTGGAAGGGCCAGTCAGATTTTAATGGTAGCTTGTGGCCCCCCCCAAAGCAAACCCTTTGGTTACACCCCTGTTGATTTTAGTGTGATTTAACTTCATGCTTTTAAACAGTTTTCTGTCATTTTACAGAAAAGCAACCCCTCTTGTCACTCACCTCAGTGATGATCGTAGCGCTCGGTGCGAAGCCGTGGCCGGGGCTTATGGACAGTACATGTTGTCCTGTGGGAACTTTGCATTGGATGTTCAAGGCGATGGAGGCTTGACCAGCAAGAAATTCTGTCCAGAGCACAAACAGAAGGCCAAAAGAGAAAGCCTCATGATAAAAAAGATTAAATTACAATTTATCATACTTTTATAAGCCGCACATTTGCTCTTTCACGGTCTGCAGCCTGCTTCAGCAGGAAATCCCAACTAACCCCACTACAGTGAGTTTACCAGCAATGCATTTTAGCCCAGGATGATTTCGCTTAAGCAGTCTAAACATTCTTGCTGATAAGCTTTGTGGCCAGCAGCCAGCAGCAAATTGGTATTGAGCTATCACTTACGTTCCCTTGTGCCGCTCCGCTCCAAAAGCCTTATTCTGAGCTCTTTGGTTTCTGGGCCAAGCTCCCTTAAACACACGAGAAAAAAACGTGTCAGACTTTTTTTTTAGTTATCCAATTTACTTCAGCTGATTCTTCCTTTGATACCTTAAAAACTGGCAAATCAAAATTGCTGGATAAACTGCTCTTAATGTAAAAACGTAAATGCAAAATCCAACATTTAAAACACGCAGATAATCTGATGCATGTGACTTTGTGGGCATGGTTTGGGCAGAACTGATCCACTGACTGGTGATTTGAATGCTGGTTAGTCTTGGGAAGAAACAAATTGTAGCTTTAAAGGACCTTTTCACATATAACAAGAAGCTAATTCAGATTTTACACTTTGATGTTAGTTTTAAACCCAATGTGGCACCTTACAGAGTAATTTCTTCACTCCATTCAAGTACTACGTCGGGGTTGGTGGGCACAGGCAGGAAGCGGGTTTTCCTCTCTGTGCAGGGTTGGTCCAGGCTCAGCACACAGCACAGCTCCCCTGATCTGGACCACTGGCCTGCAAACACACAGTCAGACTTCAGCTCCCAGCAGGAAGGTTGGTGGAAATGATCTGACGCTAAGGGATAATATCTGACCTTTAGTTAAGGTCACCCTGAGCTGCCGGAGGAGGAGCCGTCTCACCAAGACACTCTGGGGGGCAGAGTTCAGTCCTACTGACAGGTGATCCATAGGGGACTGCTGATGCGCAGAGCAAACAGGGCAGAGCCCATTTTAAATTAGTTAAAGCCCATAATCTGAACCCACACAATGTCAACTTTTCTTTGACATTCAGTCTGAAAACGCTAACAAAAATAGAATAAGCTCACTTTTAGTGCTAAGGTGTCATGTTTGAATAAGTCACGAACAATCATATATTTTATTCTTATTTCATTTTTTCACTTTATATCACATACTGTGATAAAACTCTAGTTTGTCACAGTACGTTTTCATGTTTTTTTATTTTTTTTTTTATTTGAATTGATATGTCAGTGTTTCTTTTCTTATGCTGCTGGAACTGTGAATTTCTCCTTGGAGATAAATAAAGTATACATTTAATCTAATCTATCTGATCCTTACCAGAGCATAAAATGAGAAAAGCACAGCCTCAAAACAACAAGCCATTTGTACTCAGTCTTTTTACTAATTGTAAATGTCATCAGTTTTAACTTTTAATATGCCAAGTGAAACTTAAAGCCTGTAATAAGAGTATTTCTGTATGATATTAGAAATGACGGGACTCCAGATTGTTTGGGAAAAGCCTTCCTGATAGATGAAAAGCAGCATTTGCGCCTCTAAGATCATTGCTGATGTCTTTCCTCCTTGGCACCGCGTTAGCACACCTGGACGCTCCTGACCTGCGAGCTGCCAAAACTATTGCTTTTATGGACCTGCTAAAGCTAACACCATGATCAAGTAATCAGTGCATTGCCTGGCAGCAACGGACCCAATAAATCCTGTGAAAGCATAAAGAGTACACTTACATTTTTACACACTTTATCTGCAAGTTGGTATAGTTTGTTTTGTTCAGTGAGTAATTAAACAATGTAAGTATATATTTTCTTTTTTTTTTTTACATGACTTTGGTTCGTTTTTAGTTAGTCCAAATTCTTTTTTCAATGTTTTACACAAAGGAAAATCATTTCTCACCAAAGGAGTGGGCTGGCACATCTTGAGATTGAGAACCATAGCTGGCTGAGTGCTGAAGAGAGTATCCTCTATCATCCCTCTGATGGTGTCCAGGTCTGCCTCACCATCAGTGCCCTGAGAAGTGAAAAACAACAACAGCTGTCTCTGATGATGGACCACAATCTGCTGCAACAACAGAGAAACTACCGGTCTTTAAAAAAAGATTTGTTTTGTCTCATTTTGAGTGAACAATTAAATTTCATAATACTTTGATCTAATATTGTGCGGCTTCTTCAGTATCTTGTGAAGTGAAATATTCAAATTTTTTACTTTATTGGTTTTTATGCTGCCCTAATCAAATGACGCATGTAATGTAGTTTTATGTAACTCAGCAGTGGTGCTCCCTTCGTGACTCAGGGTATTTCTAAAAGGCATGTGAGAGTTTGGTCTGTAAAGACTGAGCAGTTTAGGAAAAAATGACACCTTCACTGGCTGCAGTCATATCAGATTAGTTGTGTTGGTATCGAATGCTCTCACCCGTCTCTGCAGCTTGCACGGGGCCACAGTCAAAGAAAAAGATGGCTGCTTGGAAAGAGTCCAGGATATCAGCAGGCCCTCCTCCTCCACCTCTTCCAGACGCACCACCACCTGAAGGAGACGAGGCCGAAAGGCAGACATGAGATGAAAGGCAGGCTGCTGATTAATAGGCATGCATCACAACAATAAGATATCACACTTAAA
>JBBDHI010000016.1:7669943-7680016 GCA_037177115.1 Craterocephalus stercusmuscarum
CTCACTGCGCACCCGACCCCTACGGCCCCTCCCATGGGTGGTGGGTCCACAGGAATATATATATATATATATATATATATATAATTACTATATATACATTTTTCAATTTGATGTGTTACAGCACTGTAAAAACTGCATATTACTACTTTCAAAATGACAAATAACAATTTACAGAATACACTATATTTCAAACCGAAATTGATGGATAATGCTGCAGAGACAACACTCCTTCCTTGGAGATTAAACTTTGGCTGGTTAAAGTAAAGCTGGCTGGTAAAGCTGAATCTCACCCACAGCTGTAACACAAGGATAAAAAGGAGTTTCCTGCACCGTCGTATCAAATGAGCGTTGAGTGCTTAATGTCCCCTGTCATTAGGAAGGAATCTACTTGTGCATAATCACTGGGCATTAATCATCTACCAGCAACTGGCAGTCAGAGTGGAAAGAAATGAGCTCTGTCTTCACGATAATCACAAGGCTCTTTATAATTGCTGATTGTGAATGGACAGGGAGCTTCCTTCCCTGCAGATGCACTCTCTGTTTTGTGCTCCTCTACCAGCCAGTAATGACAGTTTGACATCATGTGTCAGCTGCACATGCATGCACACTCTGTCGCTGCATTGTGATCCGCATATCTTGGGGAGGTTGACCGCTTCTTTAAGCCTTCTCTAGTCCAGTCTGAGACATCTAAGCAGATCCATATCAAATCATGTCTTCAAAAGAAAGATTACATCCCAGGCTCATGTATTATTACTTTAGCATGCTGACATTTCTACTGGATAAATAACGAAGACATGAAATGTATTGCATCATGGCATTACAAAAAAACAAATGTGATTGTGGAGCCTAAAAGAATGCATGCAGTAGATAACGCTTAAATAAAATAATAATGCACATTGTACTGCGTGGATTAAGATGCAGATAGTATCTGTGCCTCTGACTGATTCTTGGACAACAGGGATGCTGGAGGAGTCTTTAAATGGTGGGGGGAGTGGGTCATCTAACAAATAATAAATTTTTCTTAAAGGGGAGGCAGAATATTTAAACTATTAAAATAAGCCAGAATAGACGATGATCAGCACTGTCTGCTTTTTACCACAGCTTTGCAATTGTCTTCTTTAATGTGTGTCTTAAATAGTAACCAGATATCAGAGGCAGGAAGTTAAATCTTGCTACTTCAAGAATTTTAGAACGGATGCTTGGATGGGGCAGTGTCACTAACACCTGATCTTCAGTCTGTTTAGTGAGTTCATGCAGACTAACCTGAAACCTCCAGAAGCAGCAGACTTTCATGTCAATACGTAACCAGTGAAAACTACATTAAACCGTCATTCAATATCTAATGATCCAGAGAAGGCTACTTTTTGTGTGTAACTACTTAAGAAATTAAGTCCTAGTAATACTGTCTGCCTGTTTATGTTCCAAATCACAAGTCTTCTGACTAGTTAAACAGACCTCAAAGTCAATTTTAGAGTCCAACAGCCAAGACAACTGGGTATGCTCACTCATAAACCCAGACTTGTCTTCCTCAGTGAAAATCAGTGCATCCACCCAGATGTTGTATTCCCATATATGCCATGCCGAGGTAAACATCTGCAGAGTCATATGTTGCAGGACTGAATGTAGCCTCATTATGGTGAAAAGCTGGGTGTTAATTGTTTATTTTGATCAACGTGAAAGGTGCTTTACTGATGGCACGTACTAAAAATAGACAGTGAGGCATTGGAAGGACACATTTGCTGTTGTTTATGGAGCAACTCCACAGCCTGCGTCTGCATTCAGTCCTCTACATCAATTTTTAGTCTCATCTTGTTTTTGTGTATGGGGGTCAGAGTCAGGTTTCCCCTCAGGACTGTTTAGCTAGAAGGACACAGCATCCGGGCGACGCACACAAAATTAGTGAGACAGAATGAGGAGTTCAGGCTTACGTCACTATTTGCTGTTGTGAAGAGAATATTTATAAACACAACAAAAACAGACTTCCAAAGGACTGCAGAACTTTCTTGAACTAAATATACCGGCTCACCGACACTTCGAAAATCATTAAGAAAATCATTAAGAATGCGATATCTAATATGGCCTAACAACATCTTGTACCTGTGTGTCATGTTAGCTCTTTTTTTCCCATAACATGCAACCTAAAGAGCTGATCAGATGTGTGATATGCTGCTTGGCCTGCAGCAATATTTTGTCAAATGTAGACAAAAAAAGTTAAGATTGCAAGGGCAAAAAATTCTTCAAATAAAATGGCTTCATATCAGAAATAGTAAAACTGAGTAAAAAGAAACTTTCAATACTAAAAGGTAAAATTGGTATACCAGAAAGTCTTTTGGTGCATCCAAGAAAACTGAACTCAAATACCTGTTCATTTATCTTTTATGTTGTCTAAAAATCTTCAACATTTCCTAATATCTATAGAGACTTGAAGGACGTAGCTCAACCTATAATATTTAAATATCTATATCGTTTCAGTTATTTCCTAATCTGCCAATCATTTTATTTGGGTAAATAATTGTTCACACTTTCATTTAAGATTGGTTAATTAGCTTTCTTGCCAAGACTGAGCTCAAAACTACTTCGATTGATGTCGGCTGGTGTGCCTTCAACTTAGCCACACTGCTAGAATTTAATGTAAGTAGGCCCCTGTAAAATAATAACTTGTCATTTTGGGACTTTGTTTTAGAACAGAGAAGACTTAATGCATAACTCGGTCGGCTTCCGTGGTGCTGCTACCACAGAACCTGCCCTGCTAGTTCTCTCCATTTTCAGTATCCATGCTAATCTCAGCTAAGCTAAGTTTACCTAACTAGTTACTGATGGATTTCCACTTAGTATTTTTGGCCAACATTGTTATTTTGCATCATGATCAAATTGGCTGTTAGGTCACATCTAAAGTTGAACATTCACATCTACCAATTTAACTATTAGGAACACAAACTGTGTTTTCAATATCAATTAAAAGTGGAATCTGGGTGGTCTGATTATCAGACACCACTTTTGCTTTCTTTTTAAATAGTGCCCCCAAATAGCAAGAGTGAACAATGAGTTGGCGACCCTTCTTTACTGTTTACTTTAACCTAGCAGGCTCTTTATGTGGATAAATTTCTACATTATCATTTAAAGGCCTCTGTCAGCATCAATCTTAAATGCTGGAGAAGTACTTAGGTTAATGCTATAAAGGATTTGGGCACTAATCCCCCACATGATGACACTGAGGCCATATCTTCATCGTGCTGCGCTCCTCCAGGGAAGCTCATGTTTTGCCTGACGCAGAGATGTAGTCATGGAGTGCAAGTGAGAGGAGAATGTGATTCTGCAGAAGCGTGGCATGGGTGGTTGTCCCCGTGTCTGCTTTCAAAATGGCCACAGAAACCTGCCTAGCAGGTGGCAGGTCCCTATGTATGAAAGAAGCAAAAAATACTACGCAAATGTTTCTACCAACTTACCTCCTCAGACCCCTATAGGAGTTTTTTTTTTTCTGCTGGTTTTTTGGAGGAAGTACAAATCCACAACATACTGTAGGACAGATATAACAACTAAGAGCAATAGTATGATATGACTATAACATGACTCAGCTTGAATTCCTGGAGGGTTAGCAAAGACATACCTTTACATCTTAGGTTGAGTCTTAGCATGTGACCTTTACACTTAAAGACAAGGAAGGTATCTTAATCTCCTGGTCAAAAGGGCTCTTATATTACTTCCTGTCAGCGCATCTGCTCAGCAAGACATATTTGTGAATTATTATCCAAGTGTCATGTTTAAAGGTTCATTAACAATCAAGTGGGATCATTTGCATACAGTCCAGACACATTTAGAATAACAGATTGCTCGATGCACAGTCGCACTGACTAGCAGATATTTTATTGTGATGAGTGAGCCCAGTTAGCTCTTGGCTCGCACGCTCGCTTCACAAACTCAACACCACATGGACAAACAGACTCGCAGCTTGTCTTTCTATCCTTAAACCTCTGATGGACTCAGTCTGGAAGATAACCTTGCAGATACTTAACTCTGCTCGTCTGACAGCCTTTCTCGCGTAACAACTATTTAAAAAATGTCTTACTGGGGTTTGACAAGTTTTTTTTAAAACCCAGGGGCCATATTGTCATAACAGGTCACACCTACAGAGAGGCATTTCTTTCTAGATGCTCAAACCCTTTAAAGAAAGTAATGTGATTTCCTAATTTCAGACACCTTCTTGTATAGTATTTATCGCTGACGTAAAAAGTGTTATCCTAAAATCCTATTCCTACAAGCAGGGAGCACTATGAGTTACAGCAACCAAGCTGCTTTGTGATTTATCTTTTTATTTGTAAGGTCATAAAAGTGTTAGAATGTAAGTGCAGTGTGCTTGGCATCTGGAAACATTAAACAAACGGTCAATAAGGAGTCCAAAGTTCAGCCAGGGTTCACTGCAGATCTGCTGTGTTTGTAAGTGACAGCTTCAAAGGGCACGGCAGAGCAACTAATAAGGCCATTGTCAGATAACTAAACCGGCACACACCCCTTTGCTCCAGTGTTTTACAGAAAGCTGAATCCAGAGAATCTGTCTTTAAACAAATGAGACCGAATGAAAACAAGTGCAGCAAACTTCGGCTGCGGGCCAAATATGTGCAATGAAGACAACATATGCATCTTAGTCACAATGAATGAAAAGACATGAGGTCATTGCTCAGAGGACAAACGCAGATCCTTTTACCCATCACACATTACCCTCATTCTGGCATTTTTTGTTTTTTTCAAAGCAACCACAGAATTTCTGCTCCTCTGGTGTTAACTTCAACATCCCCAAGGTGAGCTTTTCAGTCTGGAAAGGTGAGGAGGGTGAGGAAGGTGAGGCGATCCTTGGGAATCAGAATGGAAGCTGTGTGTGGAGCACATTCACTGTGCAGATTTACATGACCCTTTTAAACTCCCACACACACAAATATATATATATATATATATATATATATATGTAGTGTTTCATAAGTGGGGTGAGTGAGGATTCTCTCCTCCGCCAGTGCTCACACCAAACATCTGCCCGTGTGGCAGACTTCACACAGATCAAAGGAACTATTTAGGGAGGCGGACCTTTAGAAACTTCGGATAAGTCTGTGTCAGACGACCAGCCGTGTGCAGCACGGACCACACTGAATCAAACATTTTTGCCAGTGATCAGTGTTGGAACTGCTTTAACATTCACAGTGAAGGTTATGAGTTTTAGAAAAGACGAGACAAGCATATTGTCTTGGGAAGCAACATTAATTTTGCTGCATCCCTCCGTGATTAAACACATCCATTTTAGACTATTATTATGGCATGTGGGTGTTACTGAGGCTATGCTGACTAGTCTTGCCTCTCCACTCTTTTGTGCATTGATTCAGAGCTGTTATGCAAGGCTCTGCCCCCCATCCTCTTACCGATTAGAAACACTCAAGCTCCCACACCTCCACCTCACAGCCCACACACACTCCCAGCACACACACAAGCACCTCAGCATCTGCTAAACTGTACATGCCTCTGCTTAGTGGAGTAACATTAGGCATATTCTTCTTCACACTGCCTACGTTTTCCATCCGCTCCATGTAATACACTCTTCATTAATCGCTTAAAGATCTCAACTCACCCCATGTCTGCAAGCTTGTTCATTCAGAGCCTTGACCCAGGTTCGCTGCCAGTGCTCCCTGAAGGACTTGAAGGAAAAGAGAGAGGTCAACAAGCCTTTGACTCCAGCCTCAGATGCAGGTCCCCCATCCTTGCCAGAGCGCAGCTTCAGCAGGAAGCCCCAAACGCCTCCAGCAAGGCTCTGACGGGGCTGTGCAGGGAAGACCCGCTGCTGCCATCCTGTCTCTCCTCTGCCTTCCTTGGCTGTCTTCTTGGATTTCCACAGCCGCAGTACAGTAAGCCAGTACTGGAGGAGCCATCTCAACACGATAAGCAAGGAGGCTAAGAAGAGACCCACCAGACACAGCCAACTTAACTCCTGTAGCTCCATCAGCGCCTCCTGGAGCCTCTCATATCATCAAGTCCAGATGGAAATATCAGGGACTGCCAGTCAGAGCGGATGAGCTCCTTTCAGCCTGTGAATGCCAGCACATTTCAATTACTGGTGCATTTACACATTATAACATAATACAAGATGTTGGTTATAGAGTAACCCCCTCCCGCCACCCCAATGTCCGCAAACTTTGACGTGCTCATCAACGGTCACTGCTCATATCTGTATTATGCACCGGTGGAGTCAATCCAGTGAGCGCGCGGCGTTAACGCAACTAGGTTACACGTAAACAAAGCATGCAAAATGAGGAGCAAGGTGCAGCGCAGGTCATCGGGGGAAACTCGCACGAATCACAATCAATTCTAGCTTCACACCAACCTGAAGTTCAATTTAAAGGGTCTGAGCCGCAGGCTGCAGGTAACCGAACGCGTATGCAGATGGGTACTTGGCGATGTGGATCGCTTCCAACAGCAGTGTTTCCCATCTCTGTGTTTTTTCCTCTAATGTCTCTCTGCTGTCATCTATCGATTGGAAAACCAGCCCTCTGCTCTCTGTTAGAACATTATAGACTCCGACTCCGACGGCTTTAAAATCTCCGCTGATCGTGCCCTCCTGCGGCTGCAGTCTGTTTTTTAATGGCAATATGGCAACGATTTTCCCTGACCTGCAGGTGGCGCTGCTGAGGCGGAAAAGAACGAGGCAAAACCGGAAGCGAAAAGCACACGCTTCAAAATGAAGGCAGTATTTAGAAAATTCATTATTATATCTTGCACAAACATTAAACATTGAATAAATTGTTTATTTTTATTTTTTATTAAAATGACCACAAACATCCCCAACAAAGTTAGTTGCATGCCTACTGCAGAAAAAAGTTGAGAACTACAAAAGACACAACACAAATGTAGACTATCCAGAAGAAAACTGGAAAGAAAGAAAGAAAGAAAGAAAGAAAGAAAGAAAGAAAGAAAGAAAGAAAGAAAGAAAGAAAGAAAAACTGGAAAGAAAGAAAGAAAGAAAGAAAGAAAAAAAGAAAGAAAGAAAGAAAGAAAGAAAGAAAGAAAATTTATGTCATTTGGTCGACAGGTGGCAGAATATTATCATTTCAATGACATATTAAACGAAGAAGAAAGAAAAAGTCACTTCCGTGTCAAGGTTTAAACAATGATATCAGTATTTCCGCATGTTAAGCACAATCTTTTTCAAGTTTAAGTACAATGACCCACAAATATTTTCCAAATGCATCAAATATTGGAATATCACTTACACATATCAAATGCAAAATCATATATCCATTCACCAAAAATGATCTTCTTTTTAACCGGTCACGCATTTGGTTACAACTGCCCAATAGATCTACTGCTGTTGATGTTTTATTTTGACAGTTAGACCGGAAACCCACCTTGTTGTAAATTTATGAATTTAACAGGGAAACCTTAATCAGACGTGTAGTTAGACAGCCAGGCAATTTGCAGCTAATACCATCAGCAATTCTTAATGAAAGATGGTATGGATTACCAGTGTGACCTATGGACATATTTTGCTTTGACGACGGAATCACCTAGATGTATTCTGGATTAAAATGACGTCGTGACATGTTTTTATCTCAATGAAAACAACCAAAGCTTATTCATAGATCACGTAAAGGGACAACAGTGAATTTGCTACGTTAGTAACGTGATTTGATCTGTCAGGAATATACCCATAAAAAATGCCTGAAAACATGTCACCAGTTCCCGTCCTTCCTTTGGTTATCAACTGTTTCATGTCTGTTCTGGGCTGCATGGCCACACTGAAACTGATTCCTGCTTTCAAAGATCATTTCATCTCAGCGCGACTCTACGGAATGGACCTAAACAAAACGTCCAAAAAGGAAGTGTGAGTGCCTCTATATCCGTTTCTTCTTTTGATATCCATCAGTTGATATCCTTTGGTGTCTGATTTGGTTGATGACTCCACATGGTCACTTTTCTTTACAGTCCAGAGTCTCAAGGAGTCATCAGTGGGACGGTCTTCCTCATCATCCTCTTCTGCTTCATTCCAGTGCCTTTCCTCAGCTGCTTTGTAGGAGACCAATGCATGGGTTTCCCACATGATGAGGTGGGTCTGTTGAGCATTTGGAAAACCCATCACTTTCAAATCTGAAGCTTGACTTTAATTTGTCTCTTTGTATGTATGGTTTGTTAAGTAGTTTGTGCAGCTGATTGGTGCACTTCTGGCCATCTGCTGCATGATCTTCTTGGGCTTTGCTGATGATGTGCTGAACCTGCGATGGAGACACAAGCTTCTTCTTCCCACCATGGCTTCGCTGCCACTGCTCATGGTCTACTTTACCAACTTTGGCAATACAGTCATTGTGGTCCCCAAGCCTTTCAGAGCCCTTCTTGGGCTGCACCTAGATTTGGGTGAGTTTCTTATAGCATTGTTTGGAAAGTAGTCTGCCAGACTAAGGAGATCTTCCTTCAACACACTAGCATCCTCCACTGCTTCCTGAGGAATTTCAAGTCTTGAGCAGATAATGCATTTTTTGTGTGTTTATCTAAGACATCTCTCTTGAAAAATGAACCTTTATTGAAAGATTTACCTGTTACCAGACTATTTAAAGTGCTTTACATAAAATATTAGAAACAATACAGCGTTTAGCTTTTGAATCATTTGAAAGTACATTAAAACAAACTTTAAAATAAATGATTTGATAAAAACAGGAAAAAACTAAAATAAAACAGGATAAAACGCAAAAAATAGAAGTTAATTATCAGTTGTTTTGATAAAAGCCTGCAAATAGACATTTTTTTACCCTGATGTAAAACTGCTGAGAGTTGCAGCAGACCTGTTTGTTCCACATGTGAGGAGCATAACAACTGAACACTGCCTTTATGTGTTTAGTTCGACTCTGGGAACAGAAAGTAGACCTGACGCTGATGACCTGAGGGATCTTGTTGGTTCGTAACGAACCAGAAGTTCCTGAATGTATTTTGGCCCTATTCCATTCAGTGCTTTTTCAGATCTGAACTTTCAGAAGTTCAGATCTGCATCCATGACTTCACCCAGGTTTCTGGATCTATTGGAGGTTTCTAACTTTAACTTTAAATGTTTCTTCTTTGATTCCAAAAACTATGGTTTCAGTTTAAGCTTCATTTAGCTAAACAAATCTGACAAATCCAGTCTCTACTCTGATCAATGCATCTGATCAGTGAATAGATCGGACTATGGTAACATATTTTGATGTTTTTTTTATAGTTTGAGCGAGTGGGAGCAAGTCGATTTTGAACAGCAGGGGCCCTAGAATGGAGCCTTGAGGAAGTCCACAGGTTATTTTTGTTCACTCAGATTTATTGTTACCTACAGACACAAAGTAGTCCTCGATTTTCAGATAGGACTCAAACTAGATGATTGCAGTCCCAGAGAGTCCTACTCAGTATTTCAAGAGGTCTAGTAAGATGTTATGGCTGACTGTGTCAAAAGCAGCACTGAGATCCAGCTGTACCAGGACTGAAATATTCCACTATCCGTGTCAAGCCAATGTTATTAAAGACCTTAACCAGAGTAGTCTCAGCACATGTGGCCCAAAAGCTGACTGTTAGACATTAAAAAAAGTTAAGCTATTGAAAGACAGAGAGAAAAACTGATTTTCCCTCCAACATGTAGCTTATCATACAAATGCATTTCTAGAAGAACGTAGTGTAAATATTATCTAAAGGATAACGGCTGCTGTAAGAAATTACTGTCCTGTTTTAACACGTCTTGTAAATTATAATCTTCTGCAGGTATTCTCTACTATGTTTACATGGGAATGCTTGCGGTGTTCTGCACAAATGCCATTAACATCCTAGCAGGCATCAACGGTATCGAGTCAGGTCAAGCCCTGTTTATCTCTGGCTCCATCATCATCTTCAACCTGCTGGAACTCAGTGGTGCGTGGTTCTTTTTCTTTTTACATCCTTTTCATGATTGCAAGTTACACTTTCTACGCTGCTCCTCATCAGTTTAACATTCATGGAATTATAGTTTAAAGAAAATATATCATGCTTTTAAATCCTTCCTTTTCACATGTAAATCATTCATTTATGGTTTATATAAAGTAAAACTGCAA